>OY764961.1:14931892-15121892 GCA_963668005.1 Melieria crassipennis
GTAAGTTTCCTTTAATCATTTTGGATTAAAATAAAATGTGTTATATACGCTGGACTACCAAGCCGAAGTGCACTGTGCTCCTATTTCACAGATCGTTAGTTCAATTGCTGCCTGGCTTGGTCCCGTCTTACTCAAAATTTTCCTTCATTCTAATCGTTTCTCATCCCTTCAGCATTACCTCTAGTCAAATCATTTACCTTTGGATAGGTTTCTATACTTTCCACTCAACAACAGCACCACAAGTAGTGCCAGTTGGGACTAATGAAAATGTGTCACAGCGCATACATCATCCAAAAAATAAGATCATCAATGACACCAATCTATGCGTTTCCCAGCGATATCTCCTACCTTGCAGCAATGGATGCACAGAGGGCGCTCTGCTCATAAACTTTTACATACGGATGTGTGTCTTCTAGGGGACGAGACCTATCACCGAGGACTTTTCAAGACTTGCTAATGATGGGTTAATCACCCACCCTGACAGAATCAACACACTGTAAGAGCCTAGTTAAGGGGGGGCGGGGGGGGGGGTTCTGCGTAAAAAAAACACTTGTTTTATGAATTTTTTTTTAAAGTATGGATTGATCAAATTTATTTAAACCTTTTGTACATTATTAAGCATACTTTTAACAATATTCTGTCATTTTTTCATGCAGAAATATTACAAAACAAGCCGGTGACAGAGCTTGCCCAGAACGTCTTTGAAAAAATACAATTTGCGGTATTCACTGTATCTCGGTCGGAAATTATCTGAAATCAAAAACCATTAAAATTTAGTCAAAGTATTATCAAATCCCCCCCAAACATTCTCCGATTTTTTTTTCATTTAAAAACTTTTTGTGGCCATCTGAAGTGTAAACTGCTATTTTCCACGAAAAATTCCTCCATTTTGTGGGTGGGAAACCCCCTTAATGTATAAACAAAAAATTTTACTAAACGTTGGGGGGAGGTATTTTATATGTAGAAAATGTGTACCAAGTTTCAAATGAATCGGTTTAGTAGTTTTTAAATAACAGTGCACACGGACTTTGAAAAAGTAGTTTGTAGACCAGAACAATAGAAGAGAATAAGCTGTACTACTGTGTCCAAAAAATAAGGTTGAATTTAAACTGCGCGCGTCGAAGGATTTGGAGAATAATTTTTTTTTTAGTCAACAGTCAACAAGGAATATTATTTGAACGTTATGCGTCGTTTGCGTAACGCTATCCGCCTAAAAAGGCCGGCATTGTGGAAAGAAAATTCTTGGTTTTTACACCACGATAATGCACCTTCCCATACTGCACTCGTAATTCGTGATCATTTCGCCAAAAACTCAACCCATATCGTTCCGCAACCACCGTATTTACCTGATCTGGCGCCGTGCGACTTCTGGCCGTTCAGCAAGCTCAAAAGACCGCTCCGGGGACACCGTTTTGATACGATAGAGGAGATTCAAGCCGCAGCGAAGACGGAACTGAAGGCCATCCCGGAAAGTGACTGCAATCAGTGTTTCGAAGATTGGAAAATCCGTTGGCATAAGTGCATGGCATCGGGAGGGGATTACTTTGAAGGGGATGAAATTTCAAGGAAGAATTTTCAAAATAAATACAATGTCACCTTATTTTTTGGATACAGTAGTAAGTATACCTGCACTAAAGGACAGGGGACTAACTATAGACCATAACTTCAAGAGTTTTGCTCCGATCGACTTAAAATTTTGAGAATATATTCTTGAAATGTTTAACAATAAGATAAGACCAAAAAAATTCGATTTTTCGAAAGTGTAAACCCTTAGCCCCCACCCCCTTAAGGCTCTACGCTCCCAAGCGGAGTGAACAAGAAAAAATTCTTTACCTAATATTTGTACTTAGTAAACCTTAACGGCTAAGAAAAGCAATGTTTTACCTTCCAAGAATATTAATTTCCATCAACAGAGCCACCTGAGGCCTTGGCATAAATGTTAGTTGGTTGGTTCCAGTGGCCATGTACCGACATCCAATTAGCGTGTAGACTGCGTTTTGTTACCACTATGCCCGGTAGATACTATTAGGTATTTTAGTGTGCCGTCTTGTGGACCATATTGCCCCTATATCCATTTCGCTGTCGCCTCGAAATTCTGAAATATTAACTTGCCCAGTACTTACAATCTCCTTCTTGATAAAGCCGGACAGGCGCATAGAAAGTGATGGACAGTTTCCTTCTTGTTCGACTCCTGTAGACCAAAGCTGATTTTGCAGGATTTCATCCTCTGCTATCTAGTGTTGGCTTTGGCAAAGAACTCCTTGGACACCTCACTCTTCATAGAGCCCAGTGAGACGTGAACCGTCAGCGTCTCACCTTCATCAAGAGCGGAGGGCATCGGCTCGTTCGTTTCCGTCGATATTGTTGTTGTTGGCATAAATGTAGTTCCAATTGAGTACAATATCCAAGCAACCTTACGTTGCCACTTTAAAATGTATAGACTTAATTAGATCGAAGAGATTAAATAAGCCATAGAAAAGATTGTGTGGCAGCCACAAATTTAATACTTAACCATTGATTAAATTGAGTGAATGCGAACAAATGATTTCATTTCTTTATTTCTTCGTCTTTGAATTTGTTGTACACGCCGAGTAAGTGTGAACTGATAACTTTTTTCACTGATAACACGTTGGCCGAATTTCAACCTTCGCCTTTGCAAATTATCTCGCAGACATTGAATCACTTCAATTGCGATTGTTTTGCGTTGTTGAGTTTGTATTAAAACACATATTTAAATTGTATATATATTTAATATATAAAATGAACATCGATAAGATGACTTATCGCTGACGTATTTTCCAAATATATTTCTTTTCCACTTAGGATATTCCAGTTCCAGCGTCTAGCTTCAACGTAATCTTAACTTATTTTTACTTTTTATTGATTACTATCATTAACACCGCAATTATTCAGAAGTAAATGAGCAATTCAGAAGAAAATCAATGCATTTTAGTTATGGCGGCACGATTTCTGCATAAACGTTGGTCAGTGACGTTGAAAGTCATTGTTGCCAAAGGTATTTCCTTTCATGCAGCCGTGACTGTGCACTGTTTGAGGTCATAAAATGAGTTTACGAAATTTTCCTTTTTTTAGTATGGGAAATGAAAGCTTTGAATTACCAACTTTGACAAAAGTCAAACATCAGGAAGTTACTAGCGACATTCCAAAATTTGGAAATACCAAAATTGAATTTTTAATAATTTTATTTTTAAATAATTTTAATTAATTAAATTTTTTTTAAGATATTGACGCTGCAATTTTGTTAGTCATTACTTAATTTATTTTCAATCTAAAACTCTTTAGTTGTAGTTATTTATGTTAATTTCAAAAATAATACTATTCACTTCAACTAAAATGAATCATTTAAAAAATTAATTGAGTAATAGCAATTATTAAATAGCCAATAGTAATTATTAAATTATATAGAAAACTTAATTAAGACAAGCAATAAGTCTACAAAAGTTTCTGAATAACTTACTTTATTGAACAAAACCCCAACCAAATAACACAATCATCCCAGTTCTATAAATTGAAATTAATAATTGATGGTATTAATTGAACTCAAGTGTTCGTTTTGTAAAATATACAGTTAGCAATATGCTATCAGCTTGAAGTGAACTACAAAATAATTATAAATAATTTTAAATGGAATCGCTTGCACGTGAAGTCGTCAAACTAACAACGCATTCGTGATCACTGATCTCTAATTATCTAAATAACATCTAACTCGCTTGAATCATACAAACTCACATATAAAACAAATTATTGTTAGAGAGATTTCTGCTTTCCTCTCTTCTTCTACTTCTATTTCACTTTCTTATTACTTTTTTAAAATTAAAAATATAAAACTTAGATAATAGTGTCCAGATAAAGCATTGTACGAGTGTAGACCTCATTTTTGGCCGTTTATCTACCTTTGATAATTCTTAATTTTTATTATAATTTTTAAATGTTAGTAAGCCTTCGAATGCATTTCAAGGAAACCACAGAAAATTAAAAAAAAGTACTGAAAATTGTGCAACAACGGCTTCAAATTTCACGAAAAGCAAATTTGATTAAACAAAAACAAAACAATGCATTCAAGGTTTACCAATCATTTCAAATCTGTTATTGTAAAATATAAAAAAAAAAAACTGTTCAATTCTCAAATTCTTCAAGCAATCGGAAGCAGAGCGGAACTTTGTTGACATATGTATGTACTATACAAGTAGTGATACAAGTGATGCAGCGGCGCACGCAATGGGGGTTTTGGGTTCGAAACTCTCCCAAAAATCTATCTCTAACAAATATTTTAGTTGCCAAATATGGTTTCAATTTGAATTGGGCTCAAAGGTATTGCACCCCCCCCCCCCCCCCCCAAATGGTTAGTTGATCAAGAAACGAATCAACGCTAACTAATTTTGCCATCTGAAAGCATTGTACGCGACGCGTTATCGCCGTTCTGTCGCACTGAGCGAGCGTTAGACTTTCTCAGCGCAGAGAGCGGCGCACTACACATTTCTAAAGACAGCTGGGCGCTAAAACAGAACACAGACCCCGCACACAAAACACAATCGTTATGCGATAAAAAATTTATATATAATGTAATAAACCAATCTTGCAGTACATTCACCTGCAGCAAGAATCGACGGCAACGCAATAAATCTTGTCGTCGACTGGCTCACAGAATGATACATAAAAATTTTGGATACTCTTATTGTTGTTGTTGTTGTTGCATTTTTTGTGTGCTTCGCTCTCATTGCAATTTGGCGCTCTGTTCGTTACGTTTTATTAGCTATTGTTGTTAATGTTGTAGTTGTTGTTGTTGTTTTTAAGCTTTCATGCAGCACTGCCAATTCGTGAGCGCATTCGCTGTGTTTCGCCTTTTTCATTGTCAAGGTGCACTGCATTTGTTTTTGTGTTTTACATACGTTTTGTTGCGGTTTATTTATTTGAACGGTGTGTTAAATTTGACATTAATGGTTGTTCGGTTGGTTGTTTAGGTCATATTATCACATAAAGAATTTATAATAACTCATCACTAATTGATTTTTATGAAAATAGAAAAGTAAGTAAGAAATTTATTTTATATTTTTGGGAATTTTTCATTTTTCAAAGTAGCGCTGAATTTGTTATCACTGCTTATCGTTAATTTGTTATTGTTTAAACTAGAACGAATTGAAGTGTCCAGTGGTACACACAGGATTTAATTTTGGGGGGGCCCAATATAACACGAAGAGATCTGGTGTAGCCATTGACAGAGAAGTACTAAATTTGTTATATCTTAAACTAAAAAAGTGAGCCTCGATAGCTCAGCGCGCTGGCTTCTCATACCGAGTGCCCCGGGTTCGATTCCTGGCTTGGGCTGGAAAAAACACTCATTTACTTCTGTCGCTATCCACATGAAGGGAATGAGAATTACAAGAATCGCACAAGTGCGCTCTTGGCAGGCAATGGCAAAACCTCCAAGTGTGAAAGAAAAGCTGCCCATCGCCGTTCGGATTCGGCGTTAAACTGTAGGTCCGCTCCCCTCCCTTTCCCCATCCGTTTGAAATGTGTGTTGTATCACATGAAAAAACAGTGTTGCAAACGCATTTCAAACGGGTGGAGTCTGTGGTATCACAACGGGCCCGTTAAGGGGCCTAAGTGTGTCTCATACAGAGGCAGCCACCGCTACCCAGTAGGAAAATGGTAAGGTGCTTACCAGAATAATGAATGTTTTCCTCCACCTTTTGGAGGTGGAAACGGCATGCTACCAAAAGTATGGTATCAGTAAGGTACGTTCCGAGTACCTTCAGTAGTAGCTTACGCTAAGAAAGCAAACAAGAAGGCACAAGAAGTGCGAAAAAAAATCGATTTAAAACCCGAATGATTGTTCGTATCGTCCCTTCCAAGTGCACTTTACTGTGGAATGTACATTTAAGTAGAACGAATCAAGAAGAAATTAGTCATTTTACAAGCTTAATGAGTTGGCCTCGGTAGTCCAGAGTATAGCGCGCTGACTTTTCATGCCAGAGGTCCAGGTTCAATTCCCAGCGTGGACTGTTTTAAACACTCGTCTATTTCCATCGCTTTCCACATGAAGCAGTTGAGAATTATAAGAAACGCACAAGTCAACTTTTCGCAGGCAATGGTAAAATTTCCAAATATGTCTACCTTCCATCGTAAGTGAAGAAATCAGTAGTGCTTACATTATCTGTAGCTAGGAAGGCATAAACTGAGTAGGTCATTTTATTTTTATAATTTTAAGCCCATTCCAATAGCACATTACGGACCCCTTACGTTTTCCTTCATACCGCCACATTACTATGTAAAGTACATTTGAATGGGAAGCCGAACATTTCCGAAAAATGTTGCTATGATACCATTTGTACTTTACAAAATCATGCATGATCCGGCGGCCATGCTCTGTACAAACGTAATGGACGTTTGGCATGGAAGTTGGAATGCTTACCGGATGAAAAGTAAGTATTCTGTAATGAATTACGGAAGGTGCCACTTTCCTACTGGGTACCTAACCTAACCTAACCTAAACTAAAAAAGTTAGACGGACGAAATTTAAGGATGTTGTAGTGTACATATTAGTCCTTAAGATATATTTTAAAAAAAAAAAAACTATTGGAAATTTGCAAGGATATTCAAGGATAAAGTTTTAAAAGGACTTTTTCAATACCTCTTCGTCCTTTTGCACCAAAACATTAAATTTTCTAAGATTCTAAGGGTTTTCCCTTTCATTTGATACCTATAATGTTATTCTACAATGCGCTTAATTTTTAAAATAATTTCTTGAAATAAACATGTCTTTGAAATTTCAAAGTCCTTTAAACAAAATCCTGACGTCAGAGAGAAAAACTAAAAACGCAGTTTTAGTACATTTGGCCCCTACATTTTTTGATTTTTGTCGCACGGTGTAATTTCTTATTGAGATTAGTTATCGCACCAAGAGTGTAGCACTCATGTTAGGCCGCCTCAACCAGCTACATTTCTTTTTAACAACAACAACAACAAAAGTTATTATCAATTTCACATGTTGTTTTGTATTTGTATATTTAATTCGCCGAGCTGCAATTTCCCCATTTCCAATTCGACTCTTATTCGGGTAACGCTGGTGTTGCTCAGCTCTCTGGCAAGTTAACAACTTTATACGGCGGCACACCGGCCGTCGTCTAGACGGACCGGCGTACATTTTTCTTTTTGGGTTTGTGCTTTGCAACGATACGGCAGTCAGCGCTGCAACCTGCAGTTAGACGGACGTTTCAACGCGGCAAACTGATCTCTTCTTTCGAGCCAACAAGTTTGCCAAACACACAAAGGACAAAACAACATAAAAGCACCAAAAACAAATTCGTGTGTTATACAATAGAAAAAAAGTGATAACAGTGAAAAATCAAAGAGAATTTAAGGTGTGTGTTGTTAGTGTTAAATAAAATTAATTAATTGATTGGTCTTTAATATTATTCAACTATTCTTTTTTTGGTAAACATTTAAATTTATTTTAAATTTTTTTGAACAAAAAAATACAAATCAGTGTCATATCTGACATTTAATTGAAACATTTTTTAAATCAACTTAATCAGTGAACAAATTTATGTGAATCCTGTGATGTAAGAAAGCTGAGGTTTTTGTTGTTGTTGTTATAGAATAAAATTATCCAAACTCAGTAAACCTGATCTTTAAATGTTTGACCCACATAAAGTGAATCATTATCATTCAAATTTCAAGCCAGCCAACAGTTCCTGCTGTGGAAAAATTTTGTACAAGAACATTTGGAGTTAGAGACTCTAAAAAATGGACCACAAAACTCAAGCAATCGGGCAGATCGTTTTGACAAATGTCCCACGAACTTATTTTTTTTTATAACAATTTTTTTATT
The DNA here is from genome assembly GCA_963668005.1 of Melieria crassipennis. Classification (NCBI taxonomy): domain Eukaryota; kingdom Metazoa; phylum Arthropoda; class Insecta; order Diptera; family Ulidiidae; genus Melieria; species Melieria crassipennis. The sequence goes on from OY764961.1 coordinate 14,939,745, forward strand.
CAACTATTAGTTTGTAAGAAATTATTTTGTAAACATTTAAATTTATTTTAAATCTTTTTTGACAAAAAAACACAAATGTGTCTTATCTGACAATCAATTGAAATAGTTTTTAAATCAACTCAAGCAGTGAACAAATTTATGTGAATCCTGTGATGTAAGAAAGCTGAAACTGGTACCTCAACTCTACTAGAGTTGAGGTACCAGGTACTCTACTAGAGTTGAGGTACCAGTTGGTCCACCAACCTCAATAAAACCTGATCTTTAAATGTTTGACCCACATAAAGTGAATCATTATCATTCAAATTCCAAGCCAACAGTTCCTGCCGTGTAAAAATTTAGCACAAGAACATTTCAAGTTAGAGACTCTAAAAAATGGACCACAAAACTCAAGCAATCGGGCAGATCGTTTTGACAAATGTCCGACTAACTTATATTTTTATAAATTTTTTTTTATAAAAAAGCTGATCCTTAAAAAATTTGCCCACATAAATTGAACCATTGTCATTTAAATTTAAAGCCAACAATTCCTGCTGCGTCCCACGAACTTATGTTTTTATCACAATTTGTTTTTATAACAAACCTGATCCTTTAAAAATTTACCCACCATTGCCATTTTAATTCGAAACCAACAATTCCTGCTGTGTACAGACTGAGTACACGAACATTTCCAGTATGGACCAAAAAACTCAATTAATTGGGCACAGAGTATACGAACATATTTTTTAAAACAAACCTGATTTTTAAAAGTTTTGCCCATATAAAGTGAACCATTCAAATCGAAGACAACAATTCCTGCTATGTACAGATTGAGAGCATTGAATCAGTTATAATAGCCGCCATAAGTGTGGTCCATCGATGAAGTTCTTAATGTGGTTTAGTAGCCACAGAAGAAAAAACACAAAAGTGAAAATCATGCTTTCAGGCTCCTGAAGCTTCAGAACAAAACTTAGATACTTCATTCTCTGATCCAACAGAAGGGAGGGACCGTATTTTATACCCGCATCTATTTTGATTTTTCGAGCTCCCTTATAATTCCACCAGGATTTCTCATATTAGTTATTAGCCAAGAATTAGGAAAGGAGGAAACCTTTGGTACTTTAGAAATAACACTACTTGACACGAAAAATGCACCTTGTTTTCTAGACTAACTTTGGGCCGCTGTATATGAAACTGAAAATAAAAAAAAAATTTTTAAGAAGCGTTTTCGAAATATCTTTGAATAATCATTTTTTCCCTGTTGTTTCAGTTATGAGCATATATCTCATAAACGAATTATTTCACGAACACAAGCGGCCCGTTTTTCAGAAGATAATACCTTAGCCTTTACAGTTATATATAGACTATCCGAATGAGATTAGATTTGGGGAAGTTACTGACGGTGAAATTTAAAAAATTGTGAATTTTTCGACCATTTTCAAAAATTATAATTTTTTGAATGATGTTTTTAAAGAGAAAATAAATTGCCTCCACTGGTTTTAAAATCTAATATTAAAGATATATTATTTGTGCAAATTTTAAGTCTAATGACAATAGAATCGAAAGAAAAATGACAAAATTATGAAGCACTGAGTGAAAACACCCACTTTTCATTTATAACACCGTGCGACAAAAAAAAAACATTTTTATCGAGACCCATCCAAATGTTGATAAATGCATGAAAGTAGTAGTTATTTATAGTAAGTTTTCCATTTTCTGACCCAAAGTCTTTTTTAAAGGAATTAAAAATTTCAAGGACATGCACATTTTAAATATTTTTTTTTTTTCATATTTGCGGTTGTGCAATGAAGAAAATTTTGGTTTCAAATGAAAGAGGAAAATTGTCTATTTTTAACCAAATTTTCTATTTTGAATTTTTTTTTAATAAAAAAAATATTTGTTATTGAGTGCACAAAAAAGATTTCCTATTCATTATTCACTGTGTAATGAAATTTGTATTTGAAAATGTTTTTCTAAATATATAATTTTCTTCAAGCGTATTTAATAATTCAAATGGCTTTGCCATTCAAAGTGTGAAAACAAAAACCACTTTGACAAAAAAATTACAATTACAAATTTACAATTACAAGTCAAATCGACTGTTCAACTCAACTCTACTTGTTCAACATTACCATTAAGTGTTGTGCAGAATTTTTCATATTTTATATATGCAAGCTCCTTGCATCTAATTATAATTGTTGTATTAACCGCCCATTGTCGTCCAAACACTTGAACATTACAGCAAAGTATAATAAATTTCACTGCGCCTTAATGATGCAATTTTTTATGACTATTTCTACATACAAACACACACACACCTCAAACTGCAAACATTTCTAGAGGTGAGGGTGTTTAATTAAACGCTAAATAAACAAACCGAACGTTGCAAAAGACGTTTGCATAATAATGCAAAAATAAAAATGTAGAAATTGTGGAAATTTATTTAGAGTGCAATTTGCAATTGTGTCTGGTTTAGCACGCAATATGCGCGTTGTAACCTTAAACGCGGCACACGGAAGAATTTGACGCTCGCACAAAGGAACTCACCCGTTCGACAGACATGTGCCAGTGTGCAGTACGTGCCGGCATTAGAGTGTTTCAACCGCAAACTGTTCAACTGTTGCATGCAGTGGGCAAACGAACGAAATGATTAACGGCCGCCATAAACACAACGCACAACTGTCTTCGTAGTTGTCAGACGTTGTTGTAGATTTATGTGTTGAATTTATTTAAATATTTTAAACGAAATTTTCGAATGTAATGTTGGTTATTGTATGCCAAAAAATAATAATGAGAGATCGAATGCTTTGAACTCAATTCAGTCGAATAGACACGATTTCAAACCACCTTGAACCAATTGATATGTGGTCTTCAATTTTCACGTTGTTGCAAAAATTCGTAAAAACGTTTAAACATTTTGAAAAAGCTTTTCAAAGCAGCTGGTAGAGTTAGCTTTTTTTTGCATGTACTCGTACATAAAAATAAAATGTAAGCAACACTAAGAGCTCATAGTCATTAGTCATCAAAGAAAAAGTAAACAAGAAAGAAAAAAGCACACTTTTCAATCCATCTTCAGTCAATTTTTTGTAGAAAGCAATGTATATACAGCTGGCTCGAGGCGTATCAAGTCAAGGTGAGTCGACTGGTATATAAATATGGTAATAGATACCATGGGTGGAACTGTACGGAATCTATTTCTGTATTTAAGAATCTTTAAAGCTTTACTTTTATAGCAAAAGACAGACAATGTAAAGAAGTAGAAAGCAGGTTAGGTTAGGTTGAAATGGCTGTATAGATTCTATCCTCTACATAGGCCAAGAAGCAGGGCCGTTCTGATACCATATGCAGCTTTTCCTTAGATTGGGTTACTTTATCAAACCATTTGGACAATGAAATGAACCTAAGCAGGTCTCTAACATCTATATACGATATCTCCGCGAGGCTCCGTACAAATGGTTGTACTATAGGTTTCTACTAAGAGTTGGGCAGTGACAGTGGAAATGCTGTAAGTTTTCGTCTAAAAAACAGGTTGACCTTGGATAATTTAATTTCCAAAACTCGTCTAATTTGCTTGTCAGATCTTGAACGGATCTCAAAGAAACGCATTAAAGCTTTTTGAAAATTTGTTAAATTGTTCAATACACATCTGTTAAAAACTTTAATTCCAGGAATCTTAAATTTTTATTTGCTAAACTTACATTCTAACAGGTCTCAGTGCGGTTTGATTGGCAGCCAGTATAATCAAACTTCCTACAGTAAAAAAATCAATATTGATAAATTGAGTCAAAAACACACAAAGAAAGTTCAAATAACAGCAAAATTTTCATTTGGCAAGGTCTTATATTTATATTTTTCATAATAAAACCTGATTTTAAATGCCACAAATGAATGAAATAATTTAAAAAAATATGCTAATTTATTCGCTCATAAATAATTGAAACATTCTGAACTGACAAGTTCCTCAATTCCTTATTCAATTTTATTATTTATATATGTATTTTTGTATTTTTAATTTTGAATGCCTAAATGATGCTATAATATGATTTGGTCAAAAGCCATAACCGCTTAAGTCGACTTACGACAGAATTGAGTTATGTATGGGAACATGTGTGCCTTGACTGTGCTGTACATTTGTGTCTAATTGGGAAGTTTGTTACATTGGTATAAAAAAGTTATTTTAAAAACCTTTTCGTTAATATTATAAAGAATTCGCTAATAATCGCCTAAGTCTGATTAAGAGTTCGGCTTCTTATTTTTTGTTTTTTTCACAATTTATAAATCAATGTTTTTCAAAATTGCCAACATTTCACCAATTTCTAATTTCGGGCTCTGCGACCATTGTCAATTTAGAATTCCGCTAAAATTTCCTTAACTCTAAGAAAGCAAACAAAGCTTAAGTCAATATTAGTGCATTTTTATTTAATTCTGGGTCTAATAGGGCAAAACATGGGTTAAGGTGTTGTTTGAAGAAATGCGCTTTAATGGACCTATTGATTTCAAATTTGATGAAAACACTTAAAAAAATAATAATTCGACACTTTTTTTTTGAAAATCAATATTCAACGGGTCATCAATGGGTTAAGGTGCGTATACGGAAAGACTATGAAAAAATCACTTGAACACACACTTGAAATGAAAAATAATCTGACACATGTTTTTAATTTTTTGAAAATAAAAACATAGAGGGGTGACGAAAGGGTTAAACGGTTGTATGAGGAAACATGATTTTTACGGCTTTTAACTTCAAACTTGGTGAAAGTATTTCAAATGTGAAATAATTCGATACTCTTTTTTATTTTTTTTAAATCAATATCGACAGGTTAAGGGTTTATATGGAGAAACTGTGAAAAAACATGAATTAATGGACCTATTAACTTCAAACTTGGTGAAAGTACTCTTAGTGAGAAGTAATTCGACACGTGTTTTGTATTTTTTCGAAAATCAAAACGCAACGGGGTCAACTATGGGTTAAAAGTTTGTATGGAGAAACAAGATTTTAAAAGCCTTTTGACTTAAAACTTGGTGAAAGTATTCTTGGTGAGAAATAATTCGATACGAGTTTTGTATTTTTTCGAAAATCAAAACGTAACGGGGTCAACTATGGGTTAAGAGTTTGTATGGAGAAACAAGATTTTAAAAGCCTTTTGACTTTAAACTTGGTGAAAGTATTCTTGGTGAGAAATACTTCGACACGTGTTTTGTATTTTTTCGAAAATCAAAACGCAACGGGGTCAACTATGGGTTAAAAGTTTGTATGGAGAAACAAGATTTTAAAAGCCTTTTGACTTAAAACTTGGTGAAAGTATTCTTGGTGAGAAATAATTCGATACGAGTTTTGTATTTTTTCGAAAATCAAAACGTAACGGGGTCAACTATGGGTTAAGAGTTTGTATGGAGAAACAAGATTTTAAAAGCCTTTTGACTTTAAACTTGGTGAAAGTATTCTTGGTGAGAAATACTTCGACACGTGTTTTGTATTTTTTTGAAAATCAAAACCTAACGGGGTCAACTATGGGTTAAGAGTATGTATGGAGAAACAAGATTTTAAAAGCCTTTTGACTTAAAACTTGGTGAAAGTATTCTTGGTGAGAAATACTTCGACACGTGTTTTGTATTTTTTTGAAAATCAAAACCTAACGGGGTCAACTATGGGTTAAGAGTATGTATGGAGAAACAAGATTTTAAAAGCCTTTTGACTTAAAACTTGGTGAAAGTATTCTTGGTGAGAAATACTTCGACACGTGTTTTGTATTTTTTTGAAAATCAAAACCTAACGGGGTCAACTATGGGTTAAGAGTATGTATGGAGAAACAAGATTTTAAAAGCCTTTTGACTTAAAACTTGGTGAAAGTATTCTTGGTGAGAAATACTTCGACACGTGTTTTGTATTTTTTTGAAAATCAAAACCTAACGGGGTCAACTATGGGTTAAGAGTTTGTATGGGGACACATAACTTAATGCGCCAATTGACTTCAAATGTGGAGAAAGCATTTCAAAGGAGAAATAATTAGATCAAAGACAAGAATAGATAATTAAAAGAAAGCGCTAAGAAAAACTTGATTTATTGGCCCCATTGACCTTGAACTTGCGTGTAAAGCCGCGGGGCCCTGCTAGTTACTTATGTATATAGAACTTATATTATTTTTTGATAAATTTTATTTCAGTATGCGTTATTAGTTTGATCAAATATTCGCTTAAAATTTTAATACAAGATTACTCGAAACAGCAATTTTTGACTTGAGCGATTTTTGCTTTTGACAACAGATTTGTAAAAAAAAACTATAAATAATTAGTATTATCAGACTTATATAAGTTATACTTGAGCAAATTCAACTTCTAATTTTCTACAAATAAAACCGAAACTTATAGCAAAAAACATAAATTCTTGTTTCTTTATGCAATCCAAAAACAAACTTGTTTTAATTAGCATTAAATTAAAACTAAACAAATGCATAAAGAATTAAAATTGTTACCACTTATTACGTATTTGCTATACTAAACATTACGCTGGCTCACAAGCAGGTTCACGGTATTTCAAGTTTAAGTAAATGAAAACCACATCCGAATTAAAGCAAATAGTAGAATTAATCATTCTTTGTGTTTGAATTTAAATTTCTATAAAATTATGCAACAATCTGCAATTTAATCAGTTCTCAGCGGCTCTACTGTCGGCTCTATGTGGAAAGGTCTACGCAGAGTGTCAGCGCCGTGTCTGCGTAAACATAATAAACATAAACGCGACGTAAATACGGAGCAGCAGTAAATGAAATTTAAGCTGCGGCGCAGTGCGGCGCATAAATGACAACTGATAGTGCAAAACCCACACTAACAGTGTCAGTGTTGCTCACCGATTTTATGTCAAAACCTCAGGAAAAGGCAACTTTTCAAAGTCTCAAATTATACTTTTACATTTACTTATGAAGAAACTATTATAGACAATTTGTAAAAATTAATGCAGTGTGTTCAAGTTAAATGGAGCAATAGTTGTCAATTGTGAATACCAATGTTAATGTCAATCGTTACATTAAATCACTTAACGGCAAAATTAGTTGATTACTTATGTCCATTTTGTACAGAAATGTGCAAGTCGCAAAGAATGCCATAAACGTTAATCTAATTGCTTGCAAGTGTCATAAGTATTTAGTTGGTGTGAGATAAATATTTATAATTGATTATTGACAAGCGCAGCTTAATCAAGCGTTTGCATATTAATTTGAATGTATACGAACGTCGAACTGACAGCAGAAAATACAAATGCATCATAACCACTGAGCCATGTAACCGGTGACGTTGTCATTTAATTTAAAAATATTCATATCACATTGTAAATAAACTGTGGGCGTTCCATATTACGTTGTAAAGTGAGTTGAACATATTTCAATTTCCATATTTTTAATCCAAGAATGAGAAAGAGACGAAAGTAGCTTTTATATTAGATGCAAATTTTAATGGGTTAATGCACCCCATTTGAGACACTGACAAAACTGTGTCCTTGGCCTTTAAAGAAGCCCATTCTTATACACATTCTTTTAAATATTTCTATATTATTGGCATATAACATATTTAATATAGTTTCCAACTCTTCCAGATGATTTTTCAACCGTTTCTACTGGCACTGTTGGCCCTCCTGGCGCCAATTGCTTGCTCCGGCTACAACATTCTCTTTATGGGCCCTTTTCCAGCGCCCAGTCATTGGATGTGGCTGGAACATTTTCAACAGGATCTGCTCAGACGCGGACATCACGTAACCAGCGTGAACAATCATCCCACCAAGCAACCGCATGCAAATCTCACGGAAATCATAATTGATCCGAAATTCAATATACCCGACCATTGTTAGTATCAAAAGTTGGTGATATTTTAGTCACAAAATTATATTTAAAAATTTAGGTTCAAAAAGTTACACTTTCAATACTTGAGATAAATATTTTCATATTTCAAGTACATGAAGTGTTTTCAAGTTCATGAAAACCATTCTTTAACTTGGTGATTCATAATTGATCCGGAATTCAATATACCCTAATATTGTTAGTATCAAAAGTTGGTGATATTTTAGTCACAAAATTACATTAAAAAATTTAAGTTCAAAAAGTTTCACTTTCAATACTAGATTCAATTGATTCACTTTCAATTGAGATAAATATTTTCATATTTCAAGTACTGAAGTGTTTTCAAGTTCATGAAAACCATTCTTTAACTTGGTGATTCATAATTGATCCGAAATTCAATATACCCTAATATTGTTAGTATCAAAAGTTGGTGATATTTTAGTCACAAAATTATATTTAAAAATTTAGGTTCAAAAAGTTTCACTTTCAATACTTGAGATAAATATTTTCATATTCGAAGTACTGAAGTGTTTTCAAGTACATGAATATCATTCTTTAACTTGGTGATTCAAAACACTGCACAGTGATTCGACTTCATAAAATATATTTTGATTTGATTTGATTTGATATTTTGATAGGTGTTTAGACCACTTTTCAAATTAAATTATTTGCTGAGATCGAAAGATATCGGAGTATATGTTTACATTATTCGACAAAAAAAGAATGTTTCTTAAAATACAAAAAAAAAAACAAATTCAGGAAAATACTTTCACATACTTTTTAGATATTTTCCTCTAAGTTTTACCCATTTTCAGATTTTTAATTTTGAAAAATATTTTAACCCTTTTGACCCCAAAGTTGTATGAGAGCAACTTCAACTATTTGTCATCTTATAGCTAAAGCTACGATTGATTTATGGGTTTCATTTAAATACGCACAAACAAATTAATATTTTTCGAAGTGAATTCAAAGTAAATTAAAACAATTTTACTGTTATCCCCAAAACAATTTCTAAACATTTGCAGCGATATCATGGAAAATTTGTGTTCTAATTGAAGTCTTCGAATTCGGCTCGTTTGATCAAAACCCTATTTCTTTAAAAATGGTTAAATAAAATCAAAAAGTGATATTTTTGTATTTTTCCATAAATATTAAGTAATTTTTCTGTAATTAGAAAATATTAATACAAAATCTATTTAGGCCATTTTAAGCGAAAATTGTTCATAAGTAAGCTAGCTCTAGAACTCTAACAAAGAGGCGTGGCGACTTCAAATGTCGTGTGCACACTTTTTAAATCAGTGCACACTGATTTAAATACCAAAAAGTAATATCGTGACGCAGGGTAAAATTCAGGGTCGAATGGGTTAAATTAAAAGTAAAGTAGAAGCCTTAACTTTACAACTTTTAAGAAAACATTAAAAGCAAAAATGCCCACATTAATTCTTAATCTATATTTTATTTATATTAGCGACTTCTTGCTAACCATGTATTTTTACGATTTTTTTTACTCAATAGCCTAAAAATGTGTTAAAATTTTTTTTGTGAAAAAAGTTTCTACTTTGAGCGCCTTTTGCACACACACTAATTAATTTGTTGGGGTTTTCCTAGTTGGAGTTTTTCCTTTCTAATTACATCAAAATCGTTAAATTCTGAAATTATAATTTATTTTTTAATTTTGTCTATGCAACGAATCACTGTGCATTGAGTTAGAATGTAATGAAAAACACCAAATTTTTGTGACAAAAAGGACTAGCGAGTTTTTTCATTAAGCCCCAAACCATATCCCATCCCATCAACAAACTCTCCTCTCTAATTTGCAGTTCCCAAGGAGGACATATTCAAAATGCATTTCGCCAGTGACTTTAATAATCTACAATTGTGGTGGGCCCTTGGCCTGATGACGTCCGAATATGCACTGAACGACCCCAAAGTGAAGCAATTAATAGCCAACAAGGAACTCAAATTCGATCTTGTCATACTGGAGCAATTCTTTCACGAGAGTTTTCTTATGTTTGCACACAAGTTCAGCTGCCCGATTGTGACAATTGGCACAATGGGCTATGCCGATAACATGGATCATACCATGGGTCTGCTCACGCCTTGGGCGGTGATACCGCATCTGTTGCTGTCGCACACCGATCAGATGAGCTTCATGCAGCGCGCCTACAACACATATCTGTCGCTGTACGATGCGCTCATGAGACGCTGGTACTACTTGCCAAAGATGCAGGAAATGGCCGAACGGCACTTTGCCAGCTCCATTGATGGTAAGTGGCAGCAATGCAATTATCGAATTCAAATATTTTGACTGTTGTGTGCACTTCAGGGCCTCTACCTTCCGTGCGTGACTTGGAGAAAAACATTTCACTTATGCTCATCAACAGTCATCGCAGCGTTGACTTGCCACGGCCCAGCATGCCAGGACTGGTCGATGTGGGAGGCGTACACATAAAGCCGGCAAAACCACTGCCGCAGGATTTGCAGGTCAGCAAACATTTGACACAATTAATTACGATTTCAAAATGTTCAATGTGTTCTTTTATGTTGCAGAGCTTTCTCGATAACGCCACCAACGGTGTGGTTTACTTCAGTCTCGGCTCCTTCGTGAAGAGCACCGACATGCCGCCGGAGAAGATCAGCCTCATACTGAGCGCCTTCAGCAAGCTGCAGCAGCAGGTGCTGTGGAAGTACGAGAACGAGACCGTGGGCCATCTGCCCCCCAACGTTATGATACGCAAATGGATGCCGCAGAACGACGTGCTCGCCCACCGCAACGTCAAACTGTTCATCACGCACGGCGGCATCTTCGGCACACAGGAGGGCATCTACTGGGGCGTGCCGATGCTCTGCATGCCGCTCTACGGCGACCAGCACCGCAACACCATCAAGTCGGTGCGCGGCGGCTATGCGCGTTCGGTCTCCTTCGGCCAAATGACCAGCGACGAACTGGTGCACAACATTCAGCTGATCATACACGATCCCAACTACAAGCGGAAGGCGCTGGAAATCTCCGAAAAGTTCCGCGACAATCCCATACATCCACTGCACGAGGCCACCTACTGGATAGAGTATGTGGCGCGGCACAAGGGCGCCTCGTACCTCAAATCGCACGGCGCGCATATGCCGCTGTATCAGTATTTGTTGTTCGACATTTTGGGCAGCTGCCTGCTGGCGCTGTTCTTGGCGCTGTGGCTGCCATGGAGGGCTGTGAAATTCGTGCGGAAATCGCTGGTGCCGAAGGTGGACACAACTATGACCAAGAAGAAGTTATAAGTGCATTGCCATTTGTTGTTATCGAATTTTGGCAACAAACAAGTATTTGTTATTCATTTCACATTATATTTGAGTTCATTATCATTTTCACACACACATACAATGTAAATCTTAGTTAGTGTTAGTTTAGTTGACTAAGTTAAGCTACTCGTAGCAATGTTTTGAGTGTTTCGTTTTTGGAACAATAATATTTGATTAAAATTTTGATGAAGCAAACTGTTTTGTGTTAATATATATGTGCACATAATTCTATCTATGTATGTACTTATTATAAATATTATATGTACGAAGTGAAGTAAATAAATTGGTCCATTGCTTGTGGGCATTCAAAATATACAAATCGAGTTGGTTAATATTTTAGGTGCAATATAGGCAAATGGTGTAGACAAATAATTTTATATGAAACCGCAATAGAATCAACTCAGCGCAACATACTTTCAGACAAAGTTGTCAAGACGATCAGCCGAAATATAAACACAAGTGTAGCATAGTTTTGGGCTGCTTCTGTTAAAGCTTTCTTAACAGTGTGTTCACACTTTACCGTAGATCATTGATTGTCAAACTTATTTTCTCGCAGCATTCATGTGCAATGAATCAGGATCAAGATCGTACCAACTTTTGTAGGCCCCGTGCACCACTGCACAGTGATTCGACTCCATACAACCGCGGGACAAAATTAGAAGGAGTGGTCCGTTCTTCATAAAATTTGGTATACTAGTTAATCATGGCCTGCTGAATTGAAATATCCATTTAGTTTTTCTTAAACTTTGGTAGTTTGGCAGTGCTTGAGACTTAAATTTGCAAATTTCGTCATTTTTGGAGAGCTACAGCACCAAGGCTAGATTTTTCAGATTTTACATTTAATCGGTAACCAAAGAGTAACAGAAATTGTCTTAGGACCCTCTGGTTTTGCAATAAAAACGATAATAATAGATGTATGTTTTGCATTTTTACAGATTTTATAATTTTTCGTGCTAATTGCATACTTTTAGGCATAAACAAAATACATTTTGTCGAAAAATACGTGTTTAGACCACTTTTCAAATTGAATTATTTTCTGAAACAGGAAGATATCGGAGGATGTAATTACATTATCCGACAAAGAAAGAATGCTTCTTAAAATAAAAAAAATCCAGGAACATACTTTCACATACTTTTTAGATATTTTCGTCTAAGTTTTGCCCATTTTCAGATTTTTAACTTAGAAAAATATTTTGAATTAAAAGTGAAGTAAAAGCCTACGCTTTGCAAATTTTGGGAAAAAATTAAAAGCAAAAATGGCCACATTATTTCTTGTTCTATATTTAAAGTTCAAGCAACTTCTTGGTAACCATGTATTTTTACAATTTTGTTTACTCAATAGACTAAAAAACAGAAAATATGTGTTTACAATTTTTTGTACAAAAGTTTCAACTTTGAGCCGCTTTTGCACAGACACTAATTGATTTTTTGCACAGATTTTTTGGGGGTTTCTTAGTTGAAATTTTTTCTTTCAAATGACATCAAAATCGTTAAATTCTGAGACCATAAAATTTTTGAATTTTGTCTATGGAACGAATCACTGTGCACTGGTGCCAAACATGCCACAGTTTGAGAAGCGCTGAAGTAGATGACTCAAAGCATTGTAGCAAATTGAAAATCATCCTTAAAACTTTAACTTTAACACAAACAGCAGTTGTTTGCTTCAAGATTATTTAGGACTTACCATACATCAATCAACTTAAAAACAACAACGTTAGGCTCCTTTCAGCCGTATAACCTTTCTCCAAGCATCGCTGCTTCGAGCGAGCTTTCTTTAGCTGATCACACCAAGAGTTAATACAGCTTCCTCAGCTCGATCCAACAAACCAACCAATACAGGCATTAACCCAGATATGCCGACCGTACTACATGTAGTACACCTGGTTTAAGGGTGTTGCCTTTACTGTGCTTAAAATTTGTCAACCGATTCCCTTAAATGTAGGAATCCTACATGTAGTATGCTCGACATATCTTTGATTAACCCTAATTGCCAGAAGTGATCCTCACAGTCTCACTAAAGATTTCAAATGGTGATAAATCCAAAAGATTTTCAATTCTATTATTTTATGTAATCCTCTAATGGAATGTAAGAATTATATTGCATTTATAAATTTAACATTTTAGACAGTTTTTGTACTTTTTAAACAAATGTTTTCAGTAATTTAGCTCATATAAGCCTGAAAGTCTCACTTCTGGGTTTACGTTACTTTTAAAATTCTGGGAATTAGGGTTAAAGAGAATTGACAGTATCTTTGTTCCGCCATTTTTAAAAAGTCAATTTTTTTTAAGTTTTCATATGAAAACGCAGGTGTATAATTAAAACAATACAAGAACAAAGTTTGTTTAAAAAAATAATAATAAAAAAATTTATCATAAAAAAGTAATTTTTTGTATATAACTAAAAACTTTTAATTTTTTTGTTGTTTATACAAAAATAGTAATATTTTAAAAAAATATAAAAAAAATAAATACCACTTTTTTTATAAAACATAACCAATAATTAAAATGAATTACAATTTATAATACTTAAATATATTAAATATAAAAAATAATAAAAAAGCTATTTTTTGTACAATTAAAAATGTCTAGATTTGTTGTAGCTTATACAAAAATAGTAATAATTAAAAAAAATTTTAAAAAATACATTTTTGTTTATAAAATATAACCAATAATAAAAATTAATTACAATTACTAATAATTAAAAATTTTAAATATAAAGATATAATTAAAAAATTATTTAAAAAAAAATTCTTTTTGTACAAAATTAAAAATGTCTAGATTTGTTGTAGTTTATACAAAAATAAAAATATTAAAAAAAAATTAAAAAATAAATAAATTTTTTTTTTTAAATAACACCAATAATTATAATTAATTACAATTACTATAATTAAAAATAATAAATATTAAAAATAATAAAATACATTATTTTAAAAAAGTTATTTTTGTACAAAATTAAAAATTTCTACATTTTTTTTGTAGTTTATACAAAAATAATAATTTTTTTAAACAATTCAAACAAAACAAATAAAACAAAATTTAATAAACAATAATTACTAAGCAGTATAATTAATTGTAACTAAAAAATTAAAAATATTTTTCATAAAATTTTATTTAAAAAAAAACTTACTAAAATATTAATTTACATTCAATGAAATTTCCAAAAAATTATAGTTATAAAAAAATATTAAAAATTATATTTGTTATAAAAATATATTAAAAATTATAGTTAATTATAAGAAAACATTTTTTGTTATTAAAACAAATTTATATTAAAAAATATTATTTTATTAAAAATAAAAACTAAATTTATTGAAAAACATTATTTTATAAAAAAAATTTATTTATTTAAAAAACTTTATTTAATAACATTATTAATATAGTAAAAATATTAGTTAATATTTAATACAAAACTAACTTATTCAAAGAAATTAATAACAGAATTTGACACATCATTTAGAAAAAATACCTAACAAAATATTTCAACAGCGCTCACAGTAAACTGAGAAATCGCTGAAAAAAAATAATTAATAAATACAAAATAAAACAAGAATTCAAAATACAAATACAAACAAAAACTTAATCAAGTTTACAAAACAAAATTATAAACAAATTAAACAAGAAATTTGTAGAAATTCCTTTTAATCCGTCTTCTCTTATTAGCACAAATACATACAGGTTTACGTATTCCGTTCAAGAAATATTGCCATAACGTCCCAAACCAATTGCAAGAAATAATTTATCACAAAACAATAATTGTTGTTACTGTTTATTGACAAAAATATTCCATGTGCACCAACTGCGTCATTGACTTAATTTATCTACTCACCTGAAAATTAATACCGTTTGAATTCAATGGCCATAAGATTTATATTATCGCCAAAGATTTCTGCAAACGGAATTTATGAACTATTTGAGAGTCGCCGATCTTCTGTTGTGTGATCGTTTCTTAACGACTCCAGGCACCGACAGGTACGCTGCAGTCCTAATGAGTACTCAATCATGAAGTAGCCGCGGTGAGCAAACATTTTATTTCGATAAGTTTCGTCTGTACGGCAGTTAAGAACACTCAAATGTTTTTTTAAGGATCTTTCGAATCCGGTGTAGTTAATAAGTTAAGTAATGTCTGTCTAAAATACATAAAAAATCAATAAAATGGTTTGAATGAAAATAAAATAAAAATCATGTGATTCATATAAAGATCTCTTATCTGAAATGACGTTCAAATTTATGCATAACCAATGAAATCATTGTTCATCATTGCGTCTTGGTTCCCAGCGCAAGCCAGCACTGCTGATTTTAGTTTCTCTTCTGGACTCCGGATGCTGTTTAGAGTCGAGTTGTTGTGAAGGTTAATAACATTTGTGTGTGTTTTTTTAAATGCTTTAATTATAATATTTTTGTAAAATATTCAAAGAAATATTAAGACACACTGGACCAGACATTTGTCCTACTCTCCCAATTTTTGGCGCATCATCATTTTTCTATACACAACCCATTCAACACATAACTACTCACTTACATGTGCCTGAAAATGAAATACTTACTTTATATTATGATTACCACAACTTTTTTGCAGCCAACACCACAACACTGCGCGTGTTTTTATGTGAATTTCGACAATACCGAAATTTCAGCCCACATACAAAACCATTGCTTGCGGATTTGCTTTTTGCTTCAGTATTGTTACGGTGTATTTGTTGCTACATCAGCATCACGTGCTCTCGTATACAACATTATCGCCGTCATCATCATTATCCTCAACGCCAACAGCAAAAAGATCGACGGCAGCAACAACAAGAGCGAGTAACTCTGCGGCGCTTTTAATTCATTGGCATTCCACAGTGAATCGTTGGCTGGTTGGCCGGCTGACTTTTAAGGCTATTTGAATTTTATATTCCAATGTGGCGTACGTACAAAATTTTCATGTAGGGGAGACGGTAAAGAGTATACAAGACTTTTCATATGGAACTTGTGCCAACTTCATAACAGTCCATTGAGTGTTAGTCTCCGAAAAGTTCGATTAAATTTATACAGAACGAGAGATCGATCCATTTGCAAAGCTAAACAAATTTTATGTTTCTATGGGAGAATGAGAATGAGAAAGAAAGTTATGACAGACGATTCGATAGATAGAAAAGTTGGTAGTTTCATAGTTTTAGTTACCAGATTTCAAAATAAATATTTCATATTAAGATTGAAAATTAGATTGATAGATAACTATAGATAGATAAATCTTTAATTCAAAATTTTTTTTATATAAAAATACAAACATTTTATTAGTTCTCGCCTTCTAGACGCTTCTGTCGGAAAATATTGCAAAATTATTGAAAAAGTTGAAATTTAGTAGAAACAAAATTGATTCATTACCTGTTTTTCACATCTCTGGTAGAATTAACATTTTTTGCATTCGAACTATTTATTTGGCAAAAACCGGAATAAATAATATTCTATAAACGTAATATTAAATTACTATCATGGATGCATACAAATTTGTGTAGCCTTAGTTGCGCAACGTCGGCTTTTCTCAAAATTCAGGAGCAATCATTGGCACCAATGCATACTGATTCGTTCCATAGACAAAATTAAAAAAATTGTATTTAACGAAACGAAAAATGTGTTTAAGAAAACCCCAAAAAATCTTTGAAAAAATTAATTAGTATGTGTGTGTAAAAGCCGCTCAAAGTCTAAACTTTTTTCACAAAAAAATTTAAGCACATGTTTTCTGTTTTTTAATCTATTGTTTAAAAAAAATCGTAAAAATACATGGTTAGCAAGTAGCCACTAAAACTTTCAATATAGATTAAGAATTAATGTTGCCATTTTTGCTTTTAATGTTTTCTTAAAATTTGTAAAGCTGAAGCTTCTACTCCACATTTAATTTAAAATATTTTTCAAAATTAAAAACCTGAAGATTAGCAAAACTTAGAGGAAAATATCTAAAAAGTATGTGAAAATAAATATGTTCCTGGATTTTTTTTAATTTTAATAAGCATTCTTTTTTTGTCGAATAATGTAAACACATCCTCCGATATCTACCGATCTCAGAAAATAATTCAATTTGAAATGTGATCTAAACTAAACTAAATTTTTCGACAAAATATATTTTTTCATCCCTGAAAGTATGCAATCGAAATTAAAAATGGAAAAAAACTATATTTTTATAATTTTTATTGCAAAACTAGAGGGTCTCGATACAATTTTTGTTACTCTTTGCCATTATTATTGTTTACTACTGTGTACAAAGAATACCCGGAATTTGTTTATAATTCAAAAAATCTTTATTTATTCTTCCAAATAAATTTCATCGCCTTCATCGCCCCCTCCCCCCCCCCCCCCCCGATGCAATGCACTTATGCCAACGGACTTTCCAATTTTCGAAGCATGCCAAATAGTCACCTTCCGGTATGGCCTTCAATGCGCGCGCCGATTCACGTTGAATCTCTTCAATCGATTCAAAACGGTGTCCTCGAAGTGGTCTTTTGAGTTTGGAGAATAGCCAGAAGTCACAAGGAGCTAAATCAGGCGAATACGGTGGCTGTGGAACGATATGAGTGGCGAAATGCTCACGAAGAACCAATGCCGTGTGAGATGGTGCATTATCGTGATGCAGAAACCATAAATCCGGCCTCTTTTTGCGAATAGCTTCACGCAAACGACGCATAACGCTCAAGTAATATTCCTTGTTGACAGTTTGGCCCGGCGGAAGGAACTCATAATGCACAACACCACGATAATCGAAGAACTCGGATTCCGGGTATTCTTTGTACACAGTAGTAAATAACTGATTTAGTGTAAAATCTCAAAAACGCACGTAGCGCTAAAACTTACCAAAAGTGAACATTAAATTTGAATTAATTAAATTTGAAAACTAAATTAAAAATTTGAAAATTAAATTAAAAATTTAAAATTTTAGTTGCAGACATTGCCAAACTA
The DNA here is from genome assembly GCA_963668005.1 of Melieria crassipennis. Taxonomy (NCBI): domain Eukaryota; kingdom Metazoa; phylum Arthropoda; class Insecta; order Diptera; family Ulidiidae; genus Melieria; species Melieria crassipennis. Next base: position 14,957,777 of record OY764961.1, read on the forward strand.
CAAAAGTTTAAGAAAAACATAATGGAGATTTCAATTCAATAGGCCATGATCAACTAACATACCAAATTTTATTATAACAGACCACTCCTTCTAATTTTGTACCGCGGTTGTATGGAGTGGAACCACTGTGCAATGTAGCAATGTTTTGTGAAGTATGATGTAAGCCAAAAATATCTTAAATAAAACTAACTTTTTAGTACAATGTTCCTGGTTTCTTTTTGTCAACACCATACGTGATTACTTCTGAAAGAATGAATCTTTTACAAACAGAAATTAAAGTTCATTAAAAGTTGTCAATCCCTTTTTTAACTCATCACTGTACGCACCGGTGATTAGTTAAATTTGCTTTTATTGCTTTTGTTGTCGTTGTTGGTGTGACGTAGTGGTGGTAACAGCAACTCGAGTTTAAAAATAATTTTGACAATAATGATGATGTTGATGATGATGAAGCCGATCATGGTTTATCTTCTTCATTTTGTCCAATTTTTTTTGGCTTTAAAGCAAACTCATGTGACTCGAGCAATCTTGTTTTGGTTTGGGTTGGTTTGGTTTGGTTTGGTACAGTCTTTTAAAGCTTTAAACCACTACAGTCAGCCCACATGAACTGGCGTGTATTTTAAATGTCATTTAACTGTGACTGAGACTGTAAGAGTGACAATACGCTAAAAAGAGACAGCAGAAAATTTCGGTAATTTAAAAGAAATCATATAACTATGTACATTACTCAAACATTGATTGTCCATCATTCAAGGACGCCGCATCCTTGACCTAATTTATTAGAGTTCAAATATTGCTACAACTTTTGCGGTTAACACATTTTTTGTGACACCATTTTTATTGCTTTTGGTGCTGTTTTTGGCTTCTGTCTACATTTATTATACATTTTACACACTTTAAAGCTAATTGAATTAATTAGCAATTTTAATTTGTATGACAGACACATTTCTGGCCACATCCTCTTTCAAATGTGTATTCTTCTTTTTAATTTTTTTAAATGTTTGAATTGTGAATTTTTGTGTGACAGCGCTCGCTGCTCATTAATGTCACACGACAGGTGTGCAAATGCAGGCTAATGCGACTTGCCATTTAAAATAGATCAATTTTAAGTTCGATAGCGCACTATCAGCCAACTGCATTGACTACTTTGTGAGTTTTTCTCCGAATTCAGCGAATTTAGAATTTTGTTTCTTAGATTTTAAACAACACGTGACAGCGTGTGTTGATAATAGCAATAACAACAATAAATTACACTATTTTCGATTTCGCAGAAGTGTGCAGAGAGTTTGAATGCGATGCGATAAAACACGGCCATGAATCACTCCGCCTTGGTGAGCTTAATTGCGCGTTTGGTCACATTGGCCAAAGCGTTTTTAGGCAATCCATGAAAATATGCAACCAGTGAGTGACCGAAACCGACTTATTGATGCACTATAAAAGGGTGTTTTCGAAAGGTTGATAACAAAGTGGAGTTTACATCTATTTAAGTTTTTCATTAATTTTTGGTGCATGATTTTCATGCATGAAATAGACAAATTGATTGGTTTAATACTTCAAAGAAGGGGCAGGCGATTATATTTCATTCTTGGAAGCCAACTTTTTGCTTTTATATTTCGTTATCTTCTAGTCACGCTGTTGCCGGCCTCGATAGTACAGCGCGTAATGCGCTGGCTTCACATACCAGAGGCCCAAGGTTCGATTCCTAGCTCAGGCTGGTGAAACACTCGTCTACTTCTATCGCTATTCATATGAAGTAGGTAATAATTACAAGAATTGCTATCTACTTGCCTAAGAAGTGTGCACACGACATTTGAAGTCGCCACGCCCCTTTGTTAGAGTACTAGAGCTAGTTTACTTTTGAACAATTTTAGCTAAAAACGAATTAAATAAATTTTGTATCAATATTTTCTAATTACAGGAAAATTATTTAATATTTATGGAAAAATACAAAATTATAACTTATTGATTTTATTTAAATATTATTAAAGAAACATGGTTTTGATCAAACGCGCCCAATTTAAAGACTTCAATTAGAATACAAACTTTCCCTGATATCGCTGCAAATTATTGGAAATTATTTTGGGGATAACAGTACAATTTTTGTAATTTCCTTTGAATTCACTTCTAAATATTTAAATTTGTTGGTGCCTACTTAAATTAAACACATAAATCAATCGAAGCTTTTGCTATAAGATGACAAATAGGTGAAGTTGCTCTCATACAACTTTGGGGTCGAAAGGGTTAAAAAAGGCCTTAGTGTGTCTCATGCAGAGGCAGCCACTACAACCAACCTGCCTAGTCATGTTGTTCTCCAACTGAAGTGTAAACGATGTTCAAGATTTTTATAAAAATTTTACTTTTCTTATAAGTGTTGTTTTGGAAAAAAATCTGTACTAACAACGCACTCTGTACGCTATTTTAAATCTTTTTCTTTCATCTATTATCCATTAAAAAAAAAATCGATTATCTTAATTTTTTTTTAATTTTAACCTCATCACTTTAACCTAACTTTTATCTCACTTTAACACTAGAAATACCATTTTCGGTCATTGTGACGGTTTTTCATTTTAAAATATCTGTATTTAGTACCTTTGCTTTGGTGACTTTTATTTTTTTATCGGTTTCTACAAATAGTTCTACAATTAGAGTTCTATAATTACAATTAGCCAAATCCAATGTGTAGTTTTCGAGATATCAGCGAATATTAGATGTATTCTTTAAAGTATGGAAAATTTGCAGTCTTTCTAGTGTTAAATCGAAAATAAAATTTTCGACTAAATACGATTTTGAATCGAACACACCGCAACATTGCGTTAAACGGCCACAAAACACAAAATTTCGCACATGACACTGCAATCACACAAACACTCACATGATGGCTGCAAAATTAGTATGTAGCTGTGTGTACGAACTTGTATAAAATATCACATGATATTACGTTTTTTAAAACTTTATTTTGCTTTGTATTATTTGCTTTTTTCCGCTGTACGAAAAATCCTTGTCCATGACGGCTTTTAGCATCTAAGCAGATATTTTCAATAGGCGCTGAAATGATTAGTTAGTCGCATGTTCAGTTTGGCCTATTCAGATATCATTTGGCGATTGCAATCGAAGATAGTGTGGAAAGTGGTTGTTGCTGTAACTGAGCACAATTTGCATAACGCCACCTGACCACCGGTCGGTTGTCAGTTGTCCACAGTGGACGGTAACAAGAGCCATAACAGTAGCAGTCGCCGCATCCCAAATAGGCGCAAACACTGATTTCTGTCAGCCGTGATTGGCAATCAAAAAAATTAAGCAAATCAGCAATAGTGGCTTGTCGCTGTCTGCTCATGTCTACAGCATTCAAATTTTGTTAAAACATTGAATTCATCAATTATGTAGTTGTTGTCAATCTTATTAACAACTTTATTGGGCAACAATGAATGCGCTTCGCGGCACTTTGAGCTGAGTGTTTGGTAATATTTCATTTTCGTTTCAAATGATTTCTGTTGTTTTCTTTATAGTTTTTTTATTGAGTTGTACATTTGAATTCGCTTGTAAAGTGGGGGATTTTTTGAAAAAACATTAACGATAACATTTGATAAATTAAGTCATTTTGGGAGCAAGATTTACATATCCATTAGACAGATTTTAATTTATGACTCAGTGACGTACTGAAAGGGTGGTTTTAGATTGACGGTTTGTTACAGAAAATGTCTTTGGAAAATATGATTTCAAATGATACAGAACGCGCCTCCTCCTCCCCCTGAGTGCACCACTGATTTATGATTTCGACTTAATGATTTAAATTGATCCGTTAACGACGTTGCGACTCAAAAAGTTAGGAGTCAATAGAAAAGATAAAACATGGTCTGAATTGGTTTAGTGTCTTCCCACTCTTCGCTTTATAAAACTTGCTTGTGTACTATTTGTTGTTTTTTTAATCCTTTTCCCAAAACTATACAGCAACACTAAAATACGTGCCAGATGTTGCCAACACTTGAGTGTTTAACTCATTTTCACACCTTAACGCAAATATTAACGCTTCAAATTTAAAATACCAGTTTAAATCAACACCAAACGCCAGAAATTGCCTACAACTCGAAATCTTTACGCATCTGCCAATTCAGCCAACCAAACCACAAATAAATTGAAACAAATTTGCAATGTTTGCAGCAGCCAATGCGAGTTGTGTTGCTTTTGTTGCCGTTGAGTGGCTTTTGTCGCTAGATTCATTATTTGTGATTTGCTGCTTAAAGCAAAGAAACCAGCCGCAACGTAGAATGTCACATGAATTTTTCGAATTTTTTCGACAACAAATCGCGAAACTTTGTCACCTGGTACTACATGGTGCACTAATACAACGACAACAACGAAATGCCAACTTACATCATCTGGGCATCCGGCGAGAAACTCGAAAACAAAACAACATACAGAAATCAAATGAAATACCCATACGCCGACTCTGGCGGATGCGACAGTCGGCCGAAAAATTACAATAACAACAGCAGTAGCCAAGTAAACAATATCAACGCTGAAAGCGACAGCAAAAGACAAATACTACTACAACTACTACTACATATATATGCATGAAGATGCTGCTTGATCAAGGCCGAACTGAAAATACTCTACGCAGGATTTTGTCGCGTGAGAGAAAGTTGCACTGTGGGTTTGGCTGCACTGCACACATACATACATGCAGTCACGCAAATATGTGATTGCTTTCTTTTGCTGGGCTTGTCGAGTGTATGGAATTCCTTTTCGTTTGGATTAAAGGGTTTTTTATTGAGGACGTTTTGAGTAATAATTTTTTGCAAATATTAAATAATTCCTTAAGTATTGCTTTTTTAATTCAAAAAATCGTTATAACTGTTCTTACTATTATTGGATCATGTTAGTTTTACATTAAGTAGGAAAAATAAAAATTGATATAAATTAATGCTTAAGCTCCTTAACCTTTATCTGCCCCTTTCGTAGGAAACTACGCACGTAAGAATATTTTTCAAATTTATATTTTAAATCGTTTATTGGAATTTTTTAAATTTTCTGTCCTTATCATTAGCATTATTTTATACTCAAAAAAGGGGTTTCCAATGAAGAAAAAATTTTTGGCAGTTCAAGAAAGAAGTTACGTTGTCCTTGCATAGGATTCTACGCATTTGACGCGTTTATACATTTTGGCGTAAAAATTACATTTATATCGCTTTTCTATGTACAAAAACAAAACAAAGAAAGCAAAAGCTGAGAGAGTTGATTTTTTTATAAAACGAAATAAAAAGAAAACAACCAAGTATCACAAAAAATGTATTACCAATGAAGAAGAAGAATAATCTATCTGCAAGAGGGAACATCCGCCGCCGTGGCTCAGTTGGTTAGTGCGTTGGACCGCGAGTCGCAGGCAGCAACCTCAGGTTCAAATACTGCCTGTAATAACATCTAAAAAAATAACGGGAAAACTCGTTTTCTCTTTCGGTGGCTGTCCTCTCAGCTGGAAATGGCAAACCTCTGAGAGTAAAAATTGCTTATGAAAAAGCTCCCAACCTGCCGTTCGGAACCGGCATTAAACTGTAGGTCCCTTCAACCCGCGTACAAATTCACACGCACAACACGGGTAGTTGCGGGAAGCTAGGCCTTAGTCTCGCGTAAGCGGGCTGTCGTGCCAGTCAATTATTAATTATTAAGAGGGAACATCATCGAAATGTTTTTGTAAATTTTTTCAAAAAAAGCTATTGTAAATTTATTTTACTTTTCTGTTTTGTTTCTTAAAAAATTATATTAAAAAAATATTTTGTATTCGTTCTGTTTAGATATTACACTAAAAATGTACTGAAATTCTGTATGCGTAGAAATCTACGCAAAGGTAACGAGCGTAATTGTTTTTAGGGTCAGAGAAAGGTTAGACTGTACCTCTTCTCTAAATGACATTTCTCGCAATACAACTTGACACTTTGGTGGGTGCTTGGGTAAAGGCCATAGAGGGAAATTGTATAGGCAACGTGCTGACCTTCACATATTAAACACCAAATGGCTCTCCGAACAAGCATGCAATACGGCAAGACAGATCTGGCCCTGGCCCGACCTGATCAGATCCAGTGAACTAATTCCTCTTCGCCAGAATCATAACTTTACACTACCCTATTAGCCAAGACGCTAGAAGACTGGGTCTGCTGTATAATGACTTGAAAAACGCTCGTTCGTTTCTCGGGATGGTACTTCTTCAGCTGCCTAGCGGACCTCGAGAAGACGCCCCAAGCAGTATCGTTAAATTTGTCAGAGCTTTCAGGTGGCTCTCATCTTCGAGAGTTGTATAAGCGGTGCAACCCCCTCGCGGTAACACAATGTGAATGCATTGATGCCCCAGAGACGCCCACCTAACCTATCCACGTAAACTTTAAGCATAAAAGTTAATCTTTTGGTTCATCATTAGTGCATTCTTTGGTCTGCACAAAAGCAAAACAATTGCATTTATCATCAGGCAAACCCCTTGGTTCAACTTTGGGTCCCTAATTTCAGTCCATTGTGGTTTGATCTATCTTTGTTTATATGAACTCACACTTTCCTACACTATCCGGAGTCCACTTCATGTCATTAGATTTCTTGCAAGCATCAGTCTATCTATAGAAACGATCTTCAGCTTATATCTCCGCAGATACCTTTTTTAATCGCTGATACTTTTGTCAGTTATTACTACTATTCATTTGATTTTTCATTTGCTTTTTCATTTATATTAAGATGAGAATTACTCTCCTTCAGTCTTTTGATGACCCAGAGGCTAGTGCAGGCTTTTATATTTAACATTCTTACTAACTGCTCTGCTTCTTGGTACCCCAGGACCTATCCAGATTTCTCCGGAGGTCGAGTAAACTCAAAACACATTAACAGAGAACATCAAGTCGTAACTAGTACAATAGACGTATGTAATTTTGGAGTACTGCGCTTGCTAGACTGTTCCGACAAGGGAGCAAAAAGCTCGTACAAATCCTAATATTTCCACTCATATACTTAGTACGTCTCCCCAAACATTCTTCTAAATGCGTATTGTTTGTTCTGTTCGAATAGATGGAAGAAACAGGCATCCAGGATAATCGATTATCTTTCTATAACTTCGTTCGATCACAACTTTTATCTTCGCATAGCTCTCTGTAAGTTTGTATATAAATATTATATTTAAATCTCTTACGTAAAGCCTTCAGTAATTGTTGCCATAATGACACAAACGTTGTTAATCAACCTGCGGGTTCAAGTAAAATGTTTCTTATTCACAGACTTTCATACTGCAATTTTTGACCGCAATATGAAAGATTTATACGGCACAAAGTTTCTCATGAAGGAGTGTCGAAAATAATGAGACAATCAAGTTTGTGTGTTGGTAAGCAACCAGGCCAAAAGTGCAAGTGCTACGAAGAGGCAGAGGACGATCCAGGCCCCACTAGACTGGCATAGACTAGGCAAATCATGAAAATAATTTCGGGATGGGCGCATCACGCAGCCGAATTCAAAGAAGTCATTTGCATAGCGAGGAGACACAAACAGCGACAAATGGAAAATCCGATATTGCACTCGTCAGAGTGGTATTGCTTATCTATGACGCTCGTGCTCAACGAACTGCGCCGCTGTCGCAGGTGTGTTGGTGCCGTTGCCGTTGCCGTCGCTGCCAGCACTCGAAAGCTTTTTCGCAAGGGGGCTTTCCTACCGGTTTTCAGCGTCAACAACTGCTGACGGCTACCGCCGACGCAGCCGCACAAACACACACACACACACACAGTCACATGGAGACGCTCACACACACACACACACACACCGAAGCAATGGCGCTAGCAGCGTGACGCTGCGTTCGCCTTTAAACTTGCATTTTTCTTCTTAAGCCGCCGCACAAACGCTCCCAGCTTTCAGATACTTTTTCGATCTTCGAGCGCCAGCACACAACGCTGCGCTTCATGCTACGCGCCACACACAGTTATACCCAACGCCGTTCGGTCGCATTCAGTTGAGTTTGGCTTTTAGTCCAGTCGCCAGCGAATCGTGGAATCGCGCTTCTCTCGCAACGCGCCAAACAATAAACCTGAAAGCGCAACCAGTACGAAAAACGCTTCAACCGTCGAAACGTTAATACTTTTGCTTATGCGCCGCCGTCGACCAACGCGCAGACATCAATCGCGTCTACTCGCGTCCGCACGCATGCGCACTGCCGTCTCGTTCGCTGTTCGCTGTGCACATTAGTTAAATTTCACCACAGTTCGTTGTGTTCGCTGGAAGGCGTTCATCGTGGCGGCGTGACTTGTTAATTGATCAGTGTTGCTGTTGTTGTTGTTGTTGTGATTGTTGTCGTGGTCGTAGCCATCGCGGTGAATGCGGTGCATGCATTTACGTCAACTCAGTACGCCGCTTCGAATATGCATCAGCCTGCGTAATGCTGATTGGCGAAAGGATAACCTACAGATCCTACTTTATCGGTTACTATCTTTTCGGCAAAGAAACGCTCTAACTGCGCCCGCGCTTGCGTTCCAGTGCAATTCGTGTGCTTGATTCCTCTTAAATTTTAAATCCAACTCCATTCACAACGTGCCAAATATTTAAGAATTGTCGTTTAATTTTATTTATTAAAAAAAGTGTAAATTTTAAGTAATATAAGACCTAAGAAAAACGCGTGCCCACAACTTGGAAACAAATCGAGAAGCGTCACTCCAGTGTTAAGCAACAAAGCGTCCACATATCACAAAAAAAAACAAACTCTAACAAAATGGCAAAGCAACACTTACTACTTGGCTTAATTCTGTGGTAAGTGCGTTATATCAAAAACTTAATTGAGAATAATTGATATTTTTAAAAATTTCCTGTAAATATATAAAAAAAAATTATAAATAATTCTAAAAAAATAAAAATATTAATAAAAAAATATATTAAAAAATCTACAAATTTAAATATTTACATAAGAGATTTGTGTAAATAATTTGTATATAAATAATAAATAATTTTTGGTGAACCAGTGTCTCGGGCAGCTGTGGGTCAACTCCCATACCTAACCTAACCTGTCCTTAATAATCTTGAGAAAAAAAAACTTGGTACAAGTTACAAGCGAAAAACTGTGATCATTAGAACAGAGATGTGAGCCTTTTTTTTAAGGATGTAAGTGAACTAATACACCCCTTGTGATTCCTTAATACTTTCTTCAAGAAGCTCCACAGTTTGAATTTGCTTACTCTTAATCAAATTATTATTAAATCAAATTTGTTCTGCATAAAAAATCATAATCACTATTGTAATTGTAATTGATCCATTGCTAATTTTTCTCCTAACACAAACATGAAAGTGATTGGTAATTTGGTATTTTTCCCCTCACGGAAACCTGATAGTGATTCGTAATTTGGTATTTTTCTCACACGGTCATGAATATGTAAGAAAACAGCTGGAATGATCAAATACAATACAAAAAAATACAAAGTATACCTTATATACAATTTGGCTTCTTGTGAATACTTATTAGATCTGTTTACCCGAGATCAACTGTCTTTGCTAAAGTTATAAAAAACCTTGATCTAAGATTGTATAATCCTTTTGCTTTCATTAAAAGTGGTATAGGAATATTGTATTGTTTCTCTTTAATTCAGCTTCATCGCTGTTACAGACCCTACAAAATTATCTTTAGTGACGACCCAAATGAACTGCTTGACTAAAAGTAAATCTTTGCTAAATTGGAAAATCGAGTAAAAATTTAATTCAAATTGAACTGAATTGAATTGAATCCATTGTTCGTCTATTGAAAATGGTCAAAGAATGCTGCTCTGTTCTAATTCTTCATCTTTGTTACAGACCCCATGACGTACCTCACAGTAACGAATCAAACGAACTGTCTGACTAAAAAACAAAAATCTGTTAATTGGAACTTCAATGTTTGCTAAAATTTGAAAGCACAATTAAAATTAAACTAAAATTGAACTGAATTAAACTGAACAGATATAATTCTGTTAATTGGAGATTCAGTCTTTGCTAAAGATATTAGAAATTTTGGTTTTAGTATGTGTCATGGAATTGAATCCCTTTGCGTCCAATGAAAGTGATATAGGATTGCTGTATCGTTTCTGTTTCTTTATCTTCATCTCTGTCGCTGATCTTATAACATAATCGTTAGTGGCGACCCAAATGAACTACGTGACTTTAATATAAAATATAAAAAACTATATATACTAGTTTTATGCAAAGATAGCATTGGCCACAGTGTCTTTGCTTCAGGCCGACTCAATGTCTCTGCTTCCTGTTGATCTTAAAGTATACTGTAAAGATTATAGATACTTAATTCAAAGTTATCTGTCTCAATGCCAATTCTTTGTATTTACTTGTCTTCATCCTTGTGAGTCCATAAACAACAAAACTGCAAAGTCCACCACACGTTTCTGGCTTTAGCTCCAAAAATATTGAATACTGGTTTCAAAAGTAGCTACATCAATCATTTGATAATTCTAGGACTTCTTTCGTTTTATTAAACTTCTAAAAAATGTTGTTTAACAATTGTTGATCAATTCAATTTATGTGTTGGAAATTTGTTTTTGGTACACTTTGTCTTCAATAATTGCAAAGTTTTTGTCAGATTGGGCATGGGTTGCAGTGGCGCACAGGATTTCATTTGGGGGTTCTTTAGGTAACTTTTGAGCCCAATGCCAATTGAAGCCAGATTAGCCACTCAAAATGTTTGCAAGAAAAATATATTTGTGAGGTATTTGAACCAAAACTTTACCCGTGCCCAGTGTTGCCAGATTAGGGGATTTCCCCCTAGATTTGGGGTTTATTTGTTTGGATTGGGGGGAAATTTTATGATAAATATTTTAGGGGGAAAATTTAGGAGGAAATGTTTTGCAGACATTTTTAATTTACGCTTTGCATTTTGCATTTATGTTAGTTTAACACCTTGTTCAGATATATTGAGCACTTTTCATGAAATATTCTTTTTACATGTGCATTATAAATTTGGGGAGAAATTTTAGTTTTTAGGGGGAAATGAATTTCATTTTAGGGGCATTGCTTGAAATCCATCTGGCAACACTGCTCGTGTCACTGAAGAGTTGTTGCCTTTCTTGCATGCCAAGCAAATATTTAACTATATAGAATTAGTGAATCAATACTCAAAATGCAAATCTATATATATAAAAATGAATCGTGGTCCGTTCGACTGCTTATAACTTGAAAACGACTGGACCAACTTGGATACTTACTTCGGCGGGTTTGTTTGAAATTGTTACGTGAAGGTTTATAAAAAGGAAAAGTCGGGAAAACGGGGCGTGGCACCACAAGAATACATTTTTAGACAATAACTTTGGAACCATAAGTCACACATCAATTCCATTTGGTACAAACTTAGTATTTAATTATGTCCTTCAATAGAGGGAATAAGGTGGGTATTGAACAAAGGGGTGTGGCACCGCCCAAACAACTCAAATCTTCTAAATGGAATAGCTTTGGAATTGTAAGTCGCACAATACTGAAATTTGGTGTACCGTCGTTTTATAGATGTGCCATTCTACTGTTAAAATTGTATGGGCGTTGAGCAAGGGGCGTGGCACATTTTTTACGCAGCAGAACTGTAAGTCGTACATCAATGAAACTTGGTATGAACTAACCAGTCGGCAGAGGGAATGGGCGGGTATTTAACAAGGGGGCGTGGCAACGCCCATACAATTCATTTCTTTTAAATGGAATAGCTTCGGAATTGTAAGTCGCACAGCATTGAAAGTTAGTGAAGCGTCGCCTCATAGATGTGTTATTCTACTGTTAAAATTTTACGGGCGTTGGACAAGGGGCGTGGCACATTTGTTTGACCCAAACTATCCGCATAATTTTGGAACTGTTAGTCGCACATCAATGAAACTTAGTACGAATTTACCATTTAGTCATATCTTTCCACAAAGGGAATGGGGCGGGTATTTAAGAAGGGGGCGTGGCACCGCACATACAACTTAAATCTTTTATATGGAATAGCTTCGGAATCGTAAGCCGCACAGTATTGAAATTAAATATGACATCGTCCCATAGAAGTGTCATTCTACTGTTAAAATTTGATCGGCGTTGGACAAGGGGCGTGGCACATTTTTTATGACCCTACATTTACGCAGTACTGTAAGTCCACATCAATGAAACTTGGTACGAATTTTCCACTTAGTAACACAATTGGACCAGAAGAAAGTTGTGAGCATTGGACAAGGGGGCGTGGTACCGCCTCCGTTTTTATATACATAGATTGTTTGTCCTGACTGACTGATTGATTGATTGATTTATCATCGCCCAGCTCAAACCGCTGAAGCTACAAACATGAAATTTTAACTTGAAGAATGAACCTCCGCTAAGACGGGATTTTTAGAAATTCGGGGTCTAAAGGAGCAAAACATGTGATAAGGTGTTGTATGAAGAAACGTGATTTAATAGACATACTCATTTCGAACTTCCTGAAAATACTCTAAATCAAAAATAATTCGACACGTATTTTATAATTTTCCGAAAATCAAAATTACACTGGCTCAATAGGCTAAGGTTTGCTTATGAAAATGAGCCTATTGACTTCAAAAATAAAAATTAGATAGACAAATCGAAATCTAACTGGATCAACGACGGGTTAAAAGTTTGAGTGGATAAATTGTAAAAAAAACATGAATTAATGGGCCGATTGCCGTCAAACTTGGTGTAAGTACTCTTAGTTAGGAATAATTTGACACGTGTTTTCACTTTTTTCACTTCGGGAATCGGGAAGTAAAAAAAGGTCCTTTTCATTTTTGAAAAAGGGTTAAGAATTGGTTTAGAGTAAATGTGAAAACACATGATTTAATGGGCCTTTTGACTTCAAAATTTTTGGAAATACTTGACATCAAAGATAATAGACATATGTTTTTTTTTAAATCAAAATCTGACGGGGTCAACAATGGGTTCAGAATTTCTATCGGGTGAAACAAGAGAGTTTGCGTGCGAAGCCGCGGGGCCCAGCTAGTAGAAAAAAAAGATATGAATTCGAAACCTGCTCTAAAGACATCACTAAAAAATATTAGCTGTAAACTCCACTCGTTGCTGTTTTTCATCAGAAAGCAAACTCTATACAATTATTTTATTTCACAAGAATTCACAAAATTCCAATCATTTGCTGTCACTTTGGTGCTGATGTTTTGTCTTAAAAAACTAAAAGGCAAAAAACACGTAATGCATTCGTTGTTGAAAAAATTAACAAATAAATAAGTAAACTCGTGTTTTGGCATAGAAATGCGTAATTTTCTTTACTACAAAATACAAAGTCGCTCAAGTCATTAACTGTCATGCAAAGCAATGCACAGCGGCAACAAGAATATTTCGTACCAAATGCCGGTCATATATTTTGCTCTTACACAAACCAAAAACACTTACAAATGCAAAGCACATTACGGACTCTTTTCAATTTATGATGTCTTGTGAGTTTCTCTGTAATATAATTTATTTGATTCACATGCTAGTTAAGCTTTTACAACTTGAAAAACAACTGAAAAATAGTTTGTTTGTCCATTTTGTTGTATGTCTACGTGTCTCAAGAACTACAAATTTCTCGTGGCAATAGAATTTGTTGGTATTGTTCATGTCAAGTGAATGATTTGGTTGCGCCATTTTCGGATGCAAAGTAGACTTTTTCTGAGTCATTCTAAATGTGAGAATGCGCGCAGCAACAATTTGAATTTGAAGGTGACAGTATGAAATTCCTTCCATATAAGACACCATCAAAATTCCGGGCTCAAAAGTATTGGATATGAAGTAACCAACTCAACTCAACTCAAAGACAGAATTTTCGAGCGCTGTACAGAAAAGTCTTTGTTAGAGGTTAAAGGGTCTGTACTTGATTTTATTCATGCTGTCATTTTGCTTGAAGTTCAAGAATGCTTTTTGTTTGGCACTTGAGCTCGTAAACCCCTTCAGCAATGTAAAACTTTGTTTCAACACTCATTAATTGCTTTTCATTCTATGAAGTTCGAAGGTTAGCTTTCTGCACTCTTTTTTGTTATGTTTTTGATTGAAATTAATGAACTCGTATCATTTTATATGTCTGCTTCAAAACATGAATGAACTCTGCCGAGTCGTTGGCCGCATTTCAAACAATGTGCTTTTTTGTCTTTCAGCATTGGTTGCCCAAATTCATTCCACTTAACCAGGAAGTCATCAATTAATTAATTACATTTTGCAAGAGCCTTGCTTTCCAATTAAACTTGTTTCGTTCTGTTTGAAATGTTAATCCAAGTCCATAAATCGCATTCAAGAAATACATCAAAAAACGTGCATTTCAAATATTTATTTATTTCTAGTTGGATGTTAATATGTGAACATTAAACCATGAAATAATGTTTAAAAACTTCATAATAGCATATTTAAATACATATTAAAATTTCATAGTTGAAAAGTATTTGACACAATGCTTTCTAAATTTCTTAGTTCTGGTATTCAAAGTCTTGTCTGAATCAATATTTGACCGTATTTTCTCAACTTAGTCATTGTTAGAACCTACTTACTACTCTACTCAGTGAAAAAAGTATGAAATTTCATATTAATTCAACAAAAGATGTTCTTCATTCCTGTTTGCTAATGAACGCAAATAACTTTTCATGATACAAAGCAGCGGTTTGGTTTAGTAAACAACTTAAACACGTTTAGCATATGCAAAAATATAACAACAAATCTATATTAAACAGATTTAGAAGCCGTTGACACCCACTTCAATTGCATCAGAGCATAAAAATGTCATTTGGAAACTTTTCTGACAAAAACTGGATGCCTAAAACATGATCCTGAAGGTCAGTGGAGTGGAATGCCTTGAATAGAGAGATGCGAATTTTGAACTTTTGAAATTTGTATCGAGTCTAAGTGGAAGCAGATGAGACAAAGTTGGAGTTTAAGGCGCATTTACGATGATGTTTTAGGATTATAATTTAATTCTATAAAATTCAGTGTTTATAAGTATTCAGTTGTGTAGATGCGTTCACTCTCGATACTCGTCGTTCACTCTCGATACCAGTTAGGCGCCATTGGCAAGCGGTTACTCTGCTTACTTGTTTATTTGGAGTCATCACACTCGGTTCGCTAAAGATTGCAGCATGAACAAAAAAAATTCAAGACTTCAAAATCGCATTGTCATTTCCATACATTAATGGTTTTCACTTCGATGATTAACTTTTGTGTCTTCAAATTTATGCACTCAACAACACGTTAGCGCTAACCGATAACGTGTTGTCACCTTAATTCCATTTGCTACTGTCAGCAAAGCTGTCTGCTTTAACGCCCACACGTTCTCGTCTCTTTTCCCCTTCAGTGCAGCCGCTTTGCGTAATTTTTGTAGCTTAATTGAAATTCTCAACAACGATATTTTTTATGTAAAATTATGTAAATACGCTTCGACTTCCATGGTCAAAGTTACCCATCAAAGTCGAATGTCGTTTTTTTTTTTGTTTTACTATTGTCTTGAAATTTAAAAGGCGGAAGAATTCCGGTTGCCGCTGCAGACACAAAAGTAGGGCAGACTACGGCTGCGCAACAGTGCCAGCGACCACAGCCACAACAACAATTAGCAACAACACATGCACACAAGGCATGCATAATGCTCATAAAAAATGCACAGTTATGGCGGTAAATTTCACTTTCATTTCGGTTTCAAGCACAGCGACAAGCAGCCAAAGCAAAGGCGCACACAACCAGAGAGGCAGAGAGGAAAATGAATGTGAGCGCGAATGGAAAGCAAACATAAAGATTGGGAAAAGGCAAAGCGGAAAAATAAATAAAGTGAATTGAAATAAAATTAAACAAAATGAAATGGAAAGGCAAGGAAAGTAAAGTAAAGCTTGAGATGCAAAGCGTTGACTGAGGCGATGCGATGCGAGTTGGCTGAATGCGCTCGAGGCAATAAATTGCTCGATGGCGAGCGCGAGACACTTCAAGTCCGATCAAGCCCCGATCGCCAATCGCCAATGGCAATTAATCTCGTAGGAGACAAAACGCAAAGCGACTAGACTGAACAGTTGGCTGCTGATAAGCACGCGGCAATTTGTATTGTTGTTCAACTGCAACTGGAATCTCCAACCTGTCGGGCACATTTTTCTCGTTCATATTCATGAGGCAGTCTTTCTACGAATTCCAAATTCCATTTCATACAAATTGATTAAAATAATTGCCTAAAATATACAAATGCGAAGGTCTACAAGCGGCAGCTTTTTTGCCGTTGCAAACCGTAATTTTATGCAATTGATTTGAGCAATCAAATAAAATCAAATGCACAACAACAAACACAAAAACAACAACAAAACATTAAAACAGCAGACACAACAATGACAGCAGCAGATCGACCAAGACAAACCCAAAACAATACAAATACAAAAACAAAACAATTAACTAACAAGCTCATGACGATCTCATAAATTTTTTAATACACTGATTAGCATTTTTACTATTGCTACAGTTTTTTTCTCCATCTGAGCCTATCTCTTTGTTTGATCGTCTTTTCGAAGTCTTTTTTTCTAAAAAAAAAAAGCTAATTTTGTGCGCTGTTAATTTTAATTGATGCAGGGCCGCATTGTGAAAGGCTGCATGTTGCGTAGAGCCCGCCAAACTGGCTGATCGGCATCTATCGGCTAATCATAATCTACATTAACGCACACCGCAACAACAATAACAACAACACTGAACACTACAAAGACGCATTGTCTACCAACAAGGCGCCAGCGTTTGGCTCTTCGTCGCTTTGGCATTCATGCTGACTTTTTAAATTTGTAGTGGCATGTTAATGAAGAAAGTGTTGTTGGCTATGCTGTTGCTTCCTATTGTTCGGCCCACTATTTTGCTGCGCATCTTTGCTGTCGCTGACGGCTATTACATCTGTTGCTTTGTGGCCATTTCCTCCACCTTCTTCCTCGAAATGTTAATGTGCCTGCTTCGAGTTAATTTTTAAATATGTTATTTACGTGCCATCGCGCTCAGTTATGCAACATGGCCGCACATTTCCGATGCCAACTGTTCGTTCATTTAAAGATGTTGAAAATTTTAATTTGGCAGAGGCGCTGTTAGCCTCAGCTAACGTTAACTGCGCCATTCTGGAAATTTTTCCACAAACACCGAACCAATACATCGAAAAAATGTTTGCTTGAGAATCGTTAAATTCAATTTCCATTGTTCAATGGCTGCCACATGGGATAACAACACAGAGGGTCATTGATTGAAATGGCAAATCGGCGATCGCTTTACATTCCACCCGACTAACTAACATTAGTGATTCGCTGTTAAGCTTAAGTTTCCCTACACATTTGCCTTGACTTTCACGTTTGTTGTTTAAGTCTTTCGTCTTGTTAAATCTTCCATATCATTGCCGCATAAAGAGCACGTGGCGTTTTATTTGCATTTAACTTATTCATTTCTATTGTCAATTTATTAGGCATCAACTCTAATAAATGATGATTAATTTTCCTTTTTATTTTTTCCGACTCGTTCCACCACATAATTTCGTCAAACTTAAGCTGCCTTAAGCATAAATGTTAACATAACTGCAAAATTCATAGTTGACATGATTAATGAGATGAAAAATTGTTGTTAAATAGCAACAACGATGCTGCTGTTCAAATGAATACTGAAAATAATTCGAGCGATCTTCTATTCCATTTTGAATGCTACACTTGACTGCGCAATTTCTTGATATATTTTAGATTATTATAAAATGACATTATACAGGCAAAATTGCATTCCATACTTAGATCTCTCTCTTCCAAGATTTATAGTCTTAAGAAATATTGTTGAATTTTTTTAATTTTAAGATTATTATTTTGTAATATTCCAGTTTTTAGATGGTCTGTTAAAAATTTATTTTTGTTTGACTGAATTATAAATAAATAAATAAATAAAATATGATATTCTATGGCACTGTGTGGGATAAGGAATGATTCTAAACTTAGGAAACAGTGATGAGTTGAGTGAGGACAATATACAAACTTTTTGGTGTAGCAGTTCAGCAAATGACGCATAGATGATTTCCAGAAAATTTCAAAGCCTGGCTCATTAATTTTTTTCACTTGGCAGTGTCTATTTGTAAACCTTGCAAGCCACAAACAAAACTGCTCAACCTTAATGTAGGGTACACATAATTACTATCACTTTAATGCAGCTTTTAGTGTGGCCAATAAGTGGGAAATCAATTTCAACCAAATACCCAACACTTACATATGATACAACACAATGTGAAATATTTACATTGCCAGCTGCAAAAATGCACGAATCGCACTCACAGCGCCATTAAATCGCATTACACGCCACATTACAAACGCTGCTAAAAACCTGTGCACGCCTATTGACACTTAGCAGCAAAAGGGCGGCAAACATTTTCGCGTCGGGACAACGACATCCACAGACGTTGCAACTACAACTGTTAGCTATCAGCGGTAGCCTTGAACTCTTTCTTGTCCACAAACGTGAAAGTGGCGAAGTCTCCAATCACACAAATACTTGCACTCGCACTTGTTGACGTAATCTGCAATTTCTTTTTTATTGTCTCGCGCCAGTTTAATGTCGTCATTAGGTGTTTTTGTATCAATCGCTCGGCCAAATACTAAAGGCTGAACTTTTAATCGCCACCTTGAACTGCACACAAAGCATATAATAGAAAAAATCAACAACAACAACCCTTCCACACTTTGCTGTGACTTGAAGTTGTTCCATTCGTACAGCAAACGCAGTTGTCGTTATTAATCTTCAA
Organism: Melieria crassipennis; assembly: GCA_963668005.1. Classification (NCBI taxonomy): domain Eukaryota; kingdom Metazoa; phylum Arthropoda; class Insecta; order Diptera; family Ulidiidae; genus Melieria; species Melieria crassipennis. The sequence continues at coordinate 14,976,477 of OY764961.1, forward strand.
TTGCAGCGCCAAAAATGTCTGGCCACCACTAAGCGCGCAGCTCGTAGCAGCGCTCAGCTTCTCGCTTTTCAAGTTTAGCCACATTCGGCCAAAGCCAACAACAGGCAACAACTCCCTCAATATTTCAACAATTCTTCAAGTTTATTTATTTGCATTGCATAGGTAAATTATTCTTAATTATTAAAGTGTAGGAAACGTCCAGAAACGCAGGCACGTAGACAAAAGTTTGTCCTTTGTGCGTTGGCTTGCGACTGCATCCTTGAAAATCAAGTAACGAGCCCACTTCCGGTAACAACTAACAACGCACAGCCAGAAGAAAGCCACTTCTACAAAGCACTCAACTGCGTCTTTACAGCTTGCAGATGCCGATACAGGACCACTCCACAGTGATCTGTTGCTGTTAGGTTTTCAGTTGCCCTAAGAAGGGGCTGGATCTCGGTCCAGAAGCTATCTCCCGAAGATTCATACTGCCGAAACACATTTGCTTGTATTGCCCGAACGCTGGGCACTCACCTCGCACTAATTAATGAAGATGGATGTGTGAGCGAAAGGTATTGTCAACCGCCAACGACGAGCCCAGTGCCAATTCCAAAACCCATTCCAAGTGTGATGAGCTCGCAGAACTTTTTCTTTCCCCTTTACTCGAATTTTAAAAAAAATTTTTTTTAACAACTTTGTTTGTATTTTCTTAAGTATTCTTGTGTTTATTACCTTTTTTGGTGGTTTTTCCTTTTAACTGTTTGGTTTTTTTTTTTTCATTTTTGTTTTGTGTAATTCTTGGTTTGTTGTCGATCGCTGTGATTGATCGTGTTCACATCCGCCTTAAGGCATCGCTAGCGCGTCGCTCACTAATTAATGCAAATGTTTTCATCTAATTCAGCATAAACACTTGTTGGCTTATGGCTTTTGACTTATGCTGAGTGCGACATACGAACGCCACGAGCAGTCAAACGTCTGCTTACTCAAGCGAACTGAAGTTACCAATTGGCTGATGTGGGTTTGTGTCAAGTGATTCCTGCTATCTTATGGCAGATGCAAGAGTTTATTTTTGTTAAATATTGTTTTTCTCTCTGAATATTTCTATATAATTTTTTTGAAATAGAAGAGTTATGAAGTGGTTTTTGGCTTGTTTATTCAATTGTTAATTTTTGTTTATTCTATAAAGTAGCACTGACAGCGCACAATCTACGCAGTTACTGAAAGTTTTTTGCTCTACCGTTTGAATTTTTTCACAAAATTTTAAACTCAACAGCAATGTAACAATTGCCAATAAGTGGCAATAAGCAAAAAAAAATTGAATGCAACAAAATTATTTCAAATCAATATGAATGACTGAAATATGAAATACCACAAAAAAAGCCCATTCATTTTTTTTAAGTCTGGCGTTAAGGGAGAAGCCTGCAGCGGACATACTTATTCATTAATTGCATTAATTTTTCGCCTTCAAAATATTTCAAAGGCTCAATTAAAATACTAAGATATTGAAAAAACATATTTAAAAAATATAGGTACATATAAGTATTTTAATATTAAAATATTTAAAACTGAAAGACGTAACAGCGCTTACTTTTTAATTACTTTCTTACTCAACTGGCCATAACAACCTGTTACCTGAGTACAGTTTGCCGCAAAAGTTCGCTTCAGACGCTTATTCAAAATTTCATTAATTTAAACATTTAACGAAAAACATTTCAAAGAAAGCAGTTTTAAGAAATATAATTTTTTTTTAATTTTTAATTTCAAATCAATGAAACAATAATCATTACTCAAACAATGTGTTTACGGTTAGCTAAATTTTCAGTATTTTATTTACTTTAATATAAAATAATGTATACGTATATAGGCAAAAGATAACACAGAACAAAATCGATTATTCCATAATTTCAAACTCTAACGCAACTAATAAATGTCCACTCCAATATTATATATTTCGAAAACTTAAACAAAATATTTCAAAATTACAAAGACAATTACAAAGCAGCAAACGCAGGCCTGGAGACATTACACAAAACTAACAACTACACCCGACAGACATTAAGAAACAACAACAGCAACAAACAACAACAATTGCAACGCACAACTATGCAGAACACAACGGCCAATGGCATGCAACACCAGTGCTAACCAGCCAGCTGCACCTAAATGCATTACAGCAACAACAGGCATCAGCAACTGCGGCAGTGTCAGCACCAAAGTGGCACATGGTCTTCCAGTTCGCATCAGTGGACATGATGGAAGATGTTAAGCGCTTGTAAAGCTACAACAAAAAAACACTACCACTTGCATACAATGTGCGCAGCCAACAAGCGCACATAATTTATATACTTATTGCCAACAGCGAAATCAATGCGCATTGCGCGTTCGTTGCCTAAGTCTTTTGTTTGGCACTGACACAAACTCGCCAGCAAACACTTAACACCCACACATTTGCTCTCATTTGCACCAAACTGCTTGATTTCAACAGCAATTCAACAAGTCGGTTTTGTCGATATTTGTTTGACGTAGTTTTATTGAAATATTTTGCAAAATTTCTTAATTACACAAACATGAGGCCTTGAAAATCGCACAAAGTCAACGCAATACTGAGACTGACCGGTCTCCAAAATCAAGCGCTGCTTATTTTCATTCTATTTCTGCTGTTGGTGTTTTCTTTTCTTTTTCTGTTCTATTGGTTTTTTGCAATTTGTCTTCCGCTGGCAGCGCACAGCATAGCACAGCAACGCATTCTGAGCGCATGAACGCGTGTCCAGTGCCGTTTAGTTTTATCCGCCAGTGCACTTGACTTATTGCTGTTGGCACATAAATTCTGTGGGTTTTGTGGGCATAATTTCTGAACTGTGCCAATGCTGTGCACAATGTCAGAATGCTGCACTTGTGCTTAATTTTCATGGAACGTGTAGCTGTGCGGTATTTGCATATCGCGTACGCGATTCGCATTATTTAGTGCATTTCAATTAAGTTGTCTCTACTGCAAACGGACAGAGAAATCACTTAAATTGCATAGACACATTTAAACATATGCACACGGTTTTTTTTTTTTGGTATATACTTTTGTGGTGCCTATCTTTCCACTGTTCTTTAGACAATTTCAAGAATTTCATTGCATGGCTTTAAGCTGCCTTCTTTAGCAGTCAATGCGAGTATTTAGCTTTTTGTTTACCAATTAATGTTCAGCGCATTATTTTGACTAACAAATATAACAAATATATATATAACAAATATAACAAACATATATATATATATATCTATAAATAGAACAAATGCAATTGTTTTGAACTTTTAGTACATACTTATTGAACAGTAGTACATATCGTGTAAGGTAAATGTTCAAAGACAAAGACTACATATTATATGCGCTGATATCTCGAAAAGTACACATCGGACGTAGCTAATTGTAATTGTAGAACCCTTGTTGTAGAACTAATTTTAGAACCCAATAAAAAAGTCAAAATCATCAAAGCAAAAATTGATAAAAATACTAAAGCAAACACATTTATTTACAAATAAGAAACCGTCAATGATCTTCCTGGTGTTAAATTTACGAAAGTTCTTTTCCTTTAAGCAAAAAAATTACGTAAAAATTTTTTAACAAATGATAAAATATTGTCATACTTAGTCTGCTTCTTTACTGAAACTTCATTGGAAATTGTGGGGGAGTATTTATAGCCAGAAATACTCGTGAAGAAAAACTATTAAGTCAATAGTAATCATTGTGTGGGTGTCTGTCTTTGACCAGGAGAAGTCTGAATGTCCTATACTCAGCTCCTGTTTCTCAAACGCACTGAACTAAGTATCATCACTATCAGATATGTTGTGAAGGACCTTTTATGAAATCAATGTGATTCCAAATGATCCTCACAACATGACTGATATTCAATAACGAGTGTTGAGGCAGATTGGAGAAAAAGGTTGAGCCCAGAAAATCACATTCATTCTGAGTAATATTTAGTTCGTTTATTCAGCTTCTTCAAAAATACGAAGGAATACAAATTGAACTACGTGCACTTGCGGAATCGATCGGTTTGGTTTTGGTTCCCCGAATTGTCCTTGAAAGCGCTACCGCAATAGAAACTGTAATATCACATAGGCCACTCTCTGACCTTAAGCGAGCTTTTCATAAAATAGGCTGCCACTTTAATCTTCACCAAATATGAGACAACCTGAAAGATTTATTGTGCCAATCAGACATCAAATGTTTTATGTTCTCAAGTATTGAATCGGATATCAGGTTCTCATCATTGAGGCCATGTTTTCTAGAAATTTTGCACATCTGTGTGCTAGCGCCGGACTATTGGCAATTGACTTGTTGACTTGTCTACGTATGTCGAAGGTCAAAACGATCTTTAACATAATATAAGTCAAACTTACGCATTAATTGGTTAAACTTTCACACCACAATATTATAAGTACATATATTTTTTTGACCTGTTTTCATTTTTATTATATTAAAAAACCATCAGTTATGAAACTTGAAATTAATTTTTAAGGCCTCACTTTTACGACTTTCAAGAGTTGCTGAGAATACACAACTTTTTTATGCTGAAAACACTCAAAACGAAAGTGTTTACATAACACTGAATTAATGGTGTGGTTTCTCTTTCAATATCCGCCAAATTCAGTAAATAATTTTCAGAGAACCATAAGTACACTGCCGTCTGTGCTTGACAGTCGCCACTGTCGCAGCCAAGTCTGCTCTGCTTATTTTTTGCACGCTTACAATTTTCAGACAAACACATACACACACACACACATACACAAAGCGGCTCACGAACAGGTTACCCCCGCCGAAAAAATGCATTATTCGTGCAGTTCAGGCTTTTTTTACGGCATGCACCAGTCAGCCAGACGTTGTATGCAGGCCAGCAACCACCAGCATCACAGTAACAACAACAACAACAACAATAACCAACCATAATATGTGACACAATCGTAAAAGCGGTTTCAACTGGTTTTATTTTTGGGTTAAAAAGAAATTCACAAACTCAACACACAAAATTTAAATGCACACAACTTGAAAAAAAGTCATCAAATCAAGAGAAAAAAAATTGAAATGAGATGAATGCGAATAGGGGCATAAAAAACGGAAACAGGGGGAGAGACTGAAAAACAGACGCAAGTAAATGGTAACGGCAGGCAGCAGCATCCATAGGGTAAAACCACAAATCAACAACAACAACAACAACAACAGCACAGCAGCAACAGCACTTATGAAAGTGAAATTTTTCCTTAAACCTTAACGAAAACAACAATAACAACAACAAAAGCGTGCAGGCCCGTCAAAACGATGCGCGGCCATTGGTTGCTGCAATGTTGTTGTTGTTGTTGGCGTTGTTAATGGCCAAGGCGCAGCGACAGCAACGATGGGCGCAATGCTGGACTCATAATGGCGTTGACAGTGACAGACGGCGAGCGGTAAATGCGATGTGCGCGCTTAAAAGTAAAATGAAGACGAGGCAGTGCCAGACGGGGAAATGTCAGTATTGGCGCACATCACATAATCCCATCAAACGATTCCTGTATCTGTACGAGCGACCAGTGAATGCCATATCTGCGTATGGATGTGTTTGTGTGTTGAGCAACGGCACGCGGCCAGTGACGCGGCCATATTTGCTGCATCATTGCCGCATACCGCTGAAAGATGCTCAGTCGAGGCGCTTTACTGCCTCTCCCTACTCACTCCCACTTCCACACTAACTTTTCGTTGATCACGCTTCGTTGACGAGCAGACTCATTGCCCCCAAAAATTTATTTCTTTTTTTATTTGTGAATTTCATAAACACGCCGCGTAGATAGGAAGGAAGTAAAATAGTTTAATTCGTTTTGGCTTTTAAATGTTTAGTGTGTGTGCGTATTCAAATGTGGCAAATTCTTCGAATAGTTTCTATGCATTTTTCAATGCAACTTCGCTATTCGAATTCGAAGCCATTCAATGAATAAAATGGAGATTTAAAAACGTTTTAGCCAAATTTTACATATATTCGCTTTATTAGTTATTTAGTGTGCGCAATGTTTTTCACAAATTGCAGCATTGAAATGACTGCTGACGTTGATTGATTTGAATTTTGAATCGATTACGCCCAGCGCTATTTGAAGCAAAGCCGAGATTATTATTTGCTGTGCAGTTGAAAGCAAACCACTGCCAGCGTCGCATCACTTTCACACTTTTCACTTAAATTGCTTACGTCCAACGTTGCGCACATGTCTTCATACGTACATGATTTGAGCAAACAAACAAACACACATACACTTTCGGATAATGTAACTGAAATGGAGCTTTTTAAGGTGCGTCGTCTCGTGTTTGTAGTTCAATATGCATGGCGTTTGTTGGATACAAAATTAGGTTTTTTTTATTATAAATTTCGATTTATCTTTACTTGAATATTTTTGATTTATTTTTAATATTTTTTTTTACGCTATCGCATATTATTTGCAGTATCGATGACACATTAATGCAATTTTCCAAGTTCAATGTAACAATATTTGCAGCAAACCAATTCAAACGACGCTCAGTATTAGCTGGCAAAGAAATATAATATGCAATATTTGTTTTTTGAAACCAAAGTCCAACAAGTGCATTGATTAGATGAATCACACCAACATTCCGCGGCGCACTGAAATGAAAGGTGAAGACACTTTAAATGTTAATTATTAAAAAACTCATCCAGTGGAATATTGTGACCATTATGCGTTTGTGTGTAAGTGGCGCCTTTCGGCCAGCCAGTTCGTTGCTTGAGTCTTTTGTTGCGACTGGTTGCGAAACTTGTTTCAAGCATAGCGTCAACTTTAACTTAATTTGCATTTCTAACATTGCCAATAAATAGTAAACAATTTTAATTATTTGCCAAAAACAAGACAAAAAACTAAAAATAGCACAACAAATATAAATATAGGCGCTGACTCCAGTAGCCCATGGGGAAGCAGCTGCCTACTTCCGCGTATCTTCAATACAAACAAATAAATTTTTTGAGTTCCGGGGCATAGTCAAGAGAGGAAGGGGCGGGGGATGGGGTATCAGAACCGCGCTTAGACTGTCATTAATCAACATTTTCAATCACTATGCATGCTACTTGTGTGTATTGTCACACTAAAAAAAAATTGTTAAACATTTAAAAATATTTTTAAAAATAATAACATACTTTTATTTGGAAAAATTGATTTGTTTTTTTAAAAATAGTTTTCTTCAGACTAAATACAGTGATTTACAATATTTAAAAGCATGTCTAATAAGTGTTTTAGAGCGTCGGCCGGAATGTCCTTTAGGATGTCAGTACAAGCCTTTTGGATGGCTTTCATGTCCTCAAAACGCTTTTCTTTCATTGGCAAATGCATTTTTTCGAAAAGGTGAAAGTCGCACAGTGGCGCATCAGCCGAAAAGTTGAGTTGTTGATGGTTAAATGCGACATTTAGTAAGAAAAAATCAGTCACAAGTGTCGATCGAAGAGATGGCATCAGTCACCTTATGCAGAATAAACCGTGCATACACTTTTTGATAACCAAATGTTCAGTTAAAAAGCGATAAATTGATTTTATTGAAATGCCAAAATCCACTTTCAAGAATTTCAAGGAAGATCTTGGCTGATCTTTGATGAATTAACGCACAATTTTTATGGAATTTGCGATGGTCGCTGATTTCAGTTGGTCATCATTTATGTTCAATCGTTTTTAAATCGCGTATAAACCATAACCACCATAAACTTGGTGCATCAAAAGAAATGTTTTGGTTAAAGTTTAACCAAGTTTAAAACAAAACTTAATATTGGCTCTTTGTTCGATGCTCATTTTTGTACCAAAAACTTAAACATATCTTCACTTCAAGCGCAATAACTCCGCTTCTAGTGAACCAAATTTAATGCAATTTTGGCTGAGAATGGAGGAAATATGTTAATTTCCAATGCTCTAAATCACATATAGGTGGCATCACTGCAAAGTGCCTTATTTGAAAAGTACAGTTTATTATTGTAGATTGCACGAAATACTAAATTGGCTAAACAATTTGTTTTTAAGTCCACCCTGTGACAAAGTTATTTCTACGCCCCTGTTTGAGTGTATATACATATATACATATATATTTCTCATATGGATTCTTGTATATGCATGAATGTATGTATATATTTCGATGTTTTATGTCTGACAGCCGCACAATTGAAATGCCGCATTCTTCAGCAAATTAACAAAAATTATGCAAATTTGTGTTTAGGCCACAAACTTTAAATGGCAGCAAATAAAATAAGAAATAAAAATTAATTTTAAATTGAAAACAGACGTTCACAGCTCTGCAGGCCAGTTAAATAGCAAACTCGCCATGGCTGGTTGGCCGATTGGCGTCACTGGCGTGGCCGAAGATGTGCGCGCAATGTGCTAATAAACAATTTGAAAAAACAAAATTTAAAAAACTAACTTATTATGAAATCGACTGCTTTGCATAAAAAACATTTTTAATAGAGAGCTGTCGACAGACTCGCCATTCATTGTCACTTTTTATATAATAGAAATAATGAGTGTGACATGGGACAAGCCACATTGATGGCATTCCAAACAAAAACTTCTAATAAAATATTGCATCTATTTCATGGTACCATTGTGATAAGGTTCGGTCTACGTTTTCACCTTTTGTCGCTTAATATATTTATTTGTCGCTTAATATTCCACATTATGTCACCTACCGACGTGCCAATAACTGTAACCAACTGCGTTTATGCGCTCATTCGACCTTGCACTTACATATTTACTTTCCCGCTGGCACATACAAATTTCTTTAAAACACATTTGCTACATGTTGGTCACCTCATGCTTACATAAACGTCTTTGCTAGCATTTTGGGCGTTTGTGACAAATTAAATTTATGCTAAACACCCTGTAAAATTCATATGTTTACGTGATTTGCATAAAAAAAATTATGGCAAAAATGCTTTTACCTTCTTTGTGGCCGCTTCCGTCTTTTGTGTCTTCATAAAACAGCATAAAATTGCTTTAGTTGTTTGTATGTTGCTTCTTTTTTTGTACAACATGCGCGTCACTCACTAACACACTTTCATAATGTTCAACGATGGTAAATTTTCATAATTTTATTGGCATTTCGAAATATTGTGAGTCAGCTTAACTATAATTTTTGAAATTTTTACTTATTTAACTGTGCAGACTGGGAGCGTCTTTCGTATCAAGGAACCGTTTAGAAGATATTGGCATCAGTTCTCTTCAGCATCTTATTTAGTATTTCTGTATTAGGAGATTTTGGTATTTGGGTAAATTTTAGAACCAATATTTGTATTACACAACAATTTCCCATACTAACCCATTGCTGCCGGGTACCAGTTCCGCCCATACGATTTTGATAAAATTTCATACACGACCTAGAAGTGACCCAAAATGATCAGAAACAAAATTTCATCTTTATATCTCTGCACGTTGCTGAGATATTCATTAGGTATTTTGTACCCATTACGCAGCAATGGTAGCTTTTTTCCATACTTTGTGAAGTGATCAGCTAAACACGTAAACAAAAGTAGTATTTTTTACAGGTGAGTTAGGAGACAGATTTTTGTGAAGTTCTAAGGCCACTCCGTTTCGCCACATTTTCCACCTACGGAAAATTCACGATTTTTTTAGTCTGGTAACTCTAGCTAGATGGCGAAATTTTAGGGTGACCTTCACTAGGTTAAGGTAGTTCCATCTTTACCCTAACTATCCTTTGAGATCTCTCAAAACCATTGGAGAGATCTCAAACATTGACTTTTTCGTGATTTTTTTTAAAATCAATTTTCAATGAGTAAAATTTTACCCATTAGGCAGCAATGGGCTAAACAATAATGTGAGCAATTTCTTGTGATCCCCGGTGTATTTCATATTTTTCGAATCTTCCTATTCCTTTCAGCATCTGTTTGAAATGCATATTGAGAAACAATGTTGAGAAACAATGTTGCATACACATTTCAATCGGGGGGAATTTGTGGTATCCGAAAGGTCCATAAGGAGGCCAAAGTGTGCCTCATACAGAGACAGCCACTATAAACTACCTAACTGACCATTCTTCTTATACTTTTCCACCTTATCTACTAAAATCATTCACAAAGCATTTTCCTGTTCCATGCTAGAACTATTCACCGAAATTATACAGTTCCTTCGTGTTTGAAAAATAAGAAATTATGATGATGAACTCTTAAAAACACAACCGTCCTCGTGCACTTAGAAAGATAAAAACTCAAAATAGAAGATAAATGACCAACTAGAGAAACTATGACCGCTCAGCTTAGCGTCAATTGCGAACTTTTTCAGAGACATTACCAGCAACATGAACTTGTGAGCAGTTCCACGACGACAGTAAATCCTCAACACTTCAGACCTGAGAGTCTCATCAACCCCGTCTAATGTTACTACTACAAAAGTCAAAACCTTCGCCTCTCATACAGCACCAAAGTCACTTGAAATTGCAGAGATCTCAACATCTCCAGTTTCTATCTCCGCAATGCGAGTTTTCAACCACTTCAACCGCTGAAACCAGCCAATAGCGTTTGCATGCCATACTGATCTTCACGCCCAGTTAACGACCACATTGATTGCACTGCACATTGCGCATACACAGTGAATGGTTTTATGGCCAACGGATCACTGCGCCGGCGCACAGTGATACAACTTAACGCCTATTTGCATGGAGCTACGTGCACGTCTGAGCGCGCACTGTTGCGTCGTCTTGGCAATGTAACCAATTCACAAATGCAATGAACTAAATTCACGCTCAAATTACGCGTCACTGTTACTGAAGTGCGCACTCAACGCAATGAAATCGAAACTGATCTTTCAGTGAGAAAGTGAGGTAATATTGTTGCTATTGTTTGTGGTAATGTGCTGCAAGTTCAGTCATCGTAAAACTAGATTCATAACAGTGTAAACGATACACAAAGTCATTAGTAGCAATTTAGTGTTTGTTGTAGAAAGGTGTGGGAATTTTTCTGCTACTGTGAGATTTCTGAACAACAAATAAAATTTGAAAGCAATGTTTTGGATTTGAGGTTTGAACACTTACTGCTAGAAATCTGTCAAATAGATGAAAAACGTTAAATTTTTCGTCCATCAACAACACAGAAGAATGCTTTATGGATAGTTTAAGAAGAGTAAGCAAGGAAATCTTTTACAAAATCACAGTTTGTCACTGAAGATGTGCGCACAATGTGCTAATAAATAATTTGAAAAATTATATTAAAAAATTCATTAATTATAATTTTTGTCGATATTTTTAGAAGAGTCTCATATAAAAACACTATTTGTCACTGAAGCAATCCACTGATGTACGAGTAAAAAAAATATGCATACCTGCCGCATTCTTTCGCGAACAGGCAAGATTCACCCTAACAATTATAAAAACAATTTACAATTTACAATTTCCAACCGACAAAACCAGCTAGAAGACAATCAATATTTATGAGTACAGCAATTTTTATTGTAAAGAACGTAAATGCAAATTCTCAACTTGAAATCTGCAAAATCTAAAGTGAAAAAGTTCAAAACAAACATTTTGTTGAATGCAAATTTCTACGAATAAATATATTTATTAATATTTAGTTATTTTTAAATTCGAATCATTCGCTCTTCTGATAAACAAAGCAAGATTTATTTTTATTAATATTTAATATTTTCATACTTTCCATACTAAATCCACTCCAAGTGATGAATCTTTTGTTTTCACACTTTCGATTTCCATTTGGTTTTTTGATTTTATTTTATTTTGTGGTTTTTATTGTCTGCCTAAAGTCAACTACTTTTGCATATTTATTGCTACCACCTCGCAACAACAAAAACAACCACTGCTAGCAATATTGTGCAATGCAAAATAGAAAAAAAACCTACAACAAATGCAAATTGCTTGTCTTTATTGCAGTTACGAGCAATTTTGTGAATGTTTTGTTTTTGTTTGTTTTATGCCAGCTCGCCTATCGAGGTTTAGGTGGCGATATTGACTTTTGTTTGCCGTCAATTTTTAAATATTTTCTGCTTCCCATCTGCTTTTTTTATCGACATACAATTCAGCTGGCTTTTTATTGGAATTGCCTTTTTTATTGCATTTTTGCAATTTTTCTAATAAAATATTTTTTGCTTTCCCCGTTGCGGCAAACGCGGCAGAAGATGTAGCATACAACAACAATACCGTTGTAATAAATAAATAAATTGAGCTTGCGCAAAGCGCATTTTTTACACCATTGTTTGCAAGCAACACAACGATGTGCAACTGTAGTGAGCTGCAATTTACACACACACATACTTACTTGTATAATTTAGTGAGTATGTGTGTGCGTGTTCAACACGTTCGGCGGCAGTAAGACAGTTGGTATATCTGTGTCTGTGTGTGTTTGTACAATTGCTGACAAACAACGTAGTTGCAATTGCAATACAACTCATTCATACCCACACACACACACACTCAAACACATTCACGTGTATGTGCACAGGCCAAACAAGAAATCTGGCATTTATTTTGTTGATTTTTGTTATTGTTTTTTTGTTGGTGGTTTGTTTATATATTTAAATTTTAATTGAAAACAATTTTTCACACTCTCCAATTTCAATGAAATTCCAGCTTTTTATGTAAAAGTGATTGAAATGCATAATAAATATGGAAATATTCAGCTGATAAAGTCTGTAATCATAAACTTACGCTTCTCGTCATGCGAAATTGCATCAGCAAATCGTTGAGTATTAAGTTTCCTACTATGCCCTCAGCGAAACAAAAGACTTGAGCAACATACTTCAATGACTGCCACTTTACTTGAATACTTCACATTGCCACTTTGACTGCGCCTGCCGCACCACACTGTGCGTACTTTTGCAAACTACAAACAGGTTTGTTGCTCGAGTCTTTTGTCTTTTGTTTGCCATGTCGATTAATTATTCTTATTTAAATAATTGCTGCCAGCAACGCAACATACTCCAACCATGTCAACACAACGTATGCAGAATACTTACATTTAACATTATTTTTTCATATGTTCTAAATATTTTATGTACACACAGCCCGCAAGCATTCATAAATCACACTGTTGTCGCAGAGACTGTTGCCATAACTATTGATTTCCCATTAGCAATTCTTGTTAACAATTAATATTAATTTTTTAGTTGCATAATTTAATATGTTCGCATCTTCCTGTGCATGCAGTACGTGCCGCATTTTGCATACCACGTGTCATAATTATATGTTGTGCAATCAGTAGCGGCAACAATAACGCTGACATAAACCGCCACGGCCAGCAGACAACAGTAACTATTGCTGCACCGTTAAATTGGCACGAGTCAAAATGTGTTGTCATAACTTTGCTGCAAAATAAAACTTGCAATAAAATCAATAAAGCGGCAGAAAACGCCAAACCACGCCCTGTCTGCCAAGCAGCTAATGAACTCTTACCAACCTTTGTCAGCATTCTTGCCGTTCGATATTTGCATTTCCTAACCGCACCCGCTTCGGCCAATATTTGCATTTACGGTTTCCCCCGCTTACGAGTTGTGCTTTGCTGCCGTTTGCTTAGTTTAATTACATTAGATATGCAATATTGATTCGCTGTGATTTATACTACAATATTTACTTACACTGTTGCGCTATTAGCGCCACAGTAAAAAACAACAACAATCGATGTATTGACGTGCCAACAAATACGTGAATAACGTCACTGGCCGCGGCAACGTCATCGTCAGCTGCGCGCTCTTCGCTTCACTCGAAACCAGTAGTTGTGCTCAGTGGTTGTAGTGGCTGCTGCGCTGCGCTACGCTGCCCTTTGAAATAAAGTTTTGATGAATATGAAAAAAATATCCCACATGCGCGAATGACATAAGTCGAGAATTTTTTGTGTACTCTACTTCGGTTACAAATACAATTCTGTTCTCCCAAACATTTAACTTTTTACTAAATTTTGAAAAGAGAACGCGCTTTCTTACACTATTAAGCCACCTATTAAATTCCTGTTTTTTTATAAAATCTCACCACTAATAATTTTCTACTTTAATTCATTTCACTCACAAATTATTGTCCACCGTTTAGCGCACGAAACACGATGCCACAATTAAACGCCTCAACCGACCGACACTACCGCCAACGCCAATTTGTGTGGGGTGTAGAGTTAGCAATCGCGCCCAGAGTGCATAAAGTCATTGTCAACTTTAGGTGCTGTCGAGTGAGTGGCTGAGGTGTTTTTACCAGCCGTCGATTATGTTGAAAATTTTTGTGTGTGTAATTAGAGTTTAGAAATTTTTAATAACGTGATTGGAGTGCAATAATAGGGAAATTAACACATTACTTTGTTGGCATCCATGTTGCACAACACTTGTAGTTGCCACATTTTGGCAATTCATAAATTTCAGATATATTTCAAAGTAAGCTATGGTACTTTTATTTATTATAAACAAGTCCCACTATTATGTCAAATTCTATTAAAAAGTGTAAGAACACTAAAAATTATTTATATATTTTTAATCAAACTTAAAATAAAATCAACACAACCATACAATTGAATCGTTTCTTTGTAGTTTTTGGTCTCAGTTTTCTGTAACATTTTTTTCATTGAAACTTTTTGTGGCTCCACAATTCGTTTATTAACCACGCAGCCCACTTTCAACTTAAAAATGAAAACTGCAAAATTTTGCAACTTGCACATTTTAAATTTTCATATATTTAACCTCAAAGTTCAGCTCAAAGGTTGTCTTTCCGCTCCCTTGAACCGTTGTGGCAGCCATTTCGCAGCGCAATTCTCGTTAGCGTTTAACACCCGAAAGCAATGCAATCCATAACTTACACTGTACACAAGTGTACACAATTATTTAAGACACTCTGTCTGACATTTTGTTTTTTTGTCTTGCATTGAAAAACTTTAAGATTTATGCGTCGCCTGTTTGTTGGCGCAGCAAACAGCAAAGTTGTTATGTTTTACACAACTCTACGCATAAAGTTGTTGCCGTGTTAATTTTAATACACATTATCCACCGCTTAACTCCAATTTTTTCATATTTACTTATTTCATGTTTTTTATGTTTTGTTTAATTTTAATCTGTTTGTCTTTTGGTTTTGCTGTCGGTTGCAGTTCAGTTTCTATGTTTTGCTGTTTCTATTTGTTTACTCATTGTAGATTTCTATATACGTTTTTTTTTTCTACTTTGGTTTTTGTGGTGGCAGCGACACAACACAAACAACTAGTAATAAATAAATAAATACTTTTTGGCGTCATTTTGCGCTGGAACGTCACCTCAAGCGCTGGAATTGATGCTACAGCTGACTCGACTGCTGGCATTGTTGTTGGCGTTGGCATTATCACCATTGTTGGTGTTGCTGCGACTATGGCTGCGACTGCCGTTGCTGTTAACGACCTTCAGCAACCGCATGAACCGGATTTCAACACAGCACAAGTCAAGTTTTATAATCTTTTTCCTTCATTTTTGTTGTAGAAATATTTGTGGTTACAACAAAACTTTAGTGTTAAAAAGATTATAAATAAAATATCTCTACTTGCAGTGGGTATTTGGCAAAATTTAAATGGGCAAAATATTTTAAAATTTGGAGTTGTTTGTTGGTAGTTCAAGTGAACATCTTTTAAAGTGAGAACAATTTTTAGAAATATATATTTAGTATGTAGAAGTGGCAAGTCTGGTATGAGAAAGCTCGATTCATTGGAAAAATAAACAGACTTTATAAAATGCCTACTCTCGTCTAATGGAGGAGCTGCGGAGTTAAAGAGGAAAGAGAAGCAATACAAACGGTCTATGCCACTGGCTTGCGGCGACTTCAACCCAGGGGGTCAAAATTCCCCATGAACCTATCAAATGCAGTAAAAGTTGAAATTTTTGATATACTTTGGCTCCTCAAAACTTATAAAATGGCGACTCTCGCCTTATAGTGTTTGTAGGAATTGCGTAGGAATTGTGGAAGAAATAGAAATGATGCAACACTTTCTATGCTACTGTCTCGCTCTTCAATGGTAGCAGCTTCAAACCAATATTCCTCATGAAAATTTTTAATTTCGAATATACTTTGACTCCTCAAACCTTATAAAACGGTGACGTCTAATGATGTTTGCAAGAGTTGCGGAGTTGAGAAATGATACAACACTTTGTATGCCTTTGTATGCTACTGTCTCGCTCTTCGGAAGCGGCACCTTCAAACCATGAGGTTACGATTCCTCATGAACTTAGAAATTGCACTAAAAGTTGAAAAGATGAAGTTTCCTTAAACCATATAAAATGGTGACGTTTAGTGATGTTTGCAGGAGTTGCGGAGATGAGGAAAAGATGGAAATGATACAACAATTTCTATGCAACTGTCTCACTCTTCAAACCAACATTCCTTTACACTTTATATGCTACTGGCGACTTTAAACCATTTGGTCACGTTTCATATTCCTTATGAACCTAGCAACTGCAGTAAAAGTTGAAATTTCTGATATACTTTGACTCTTCAAACTTTATAAAATAAAGACCTTATAAATGATAAAGTTGATATTTGGATCTACTTCGTTTCCTCAAAAGATTGAATAGTTTTTCTGCACAAAGATGTTAACCCTTTCGACCCCAAAGTTGCCTAAGCAACTTCACGTATTTGCCGTCTTATAGCAAAAGCTACGATTGATTTATGGGTTTAATTTAAGTAAGCACCAACAAATTAATATTTTTAGAAGTGAATTCAAAGCAAATTACAAAAATTTTACTGTTATCCTCAAAATAATATCCAATCATTTGTAGCGATATCAGGGAAAGTTTGTGCTCTAATTGAAGTCTACGAATTGAGCGTGTTTGATCAAAACACTGATTCTTTAATAATGGTTAAATAAATCAAAAAGTGATAATTTTGTATTTTTCCATAAATATTAAATAATTTTTCTGTAATTAAAAAATATTGATACAAAATTTATTTAACCTGTTTTAAGCTAAAATTGTTCAAAAGTTCACTTATGCAAGTGTTTCATTATTTAAATACCAAAAAGTAATATCGAGACACAGGGTAAAAGGGTTAATAGGTTTCTGTACAATGAGCACAAATTGTTTCACTTTGGGCCTTTTTGGCCTCCAAGTAGAAGTGCGACTTGCACTGCTCGCAACTTTTCCATCTAATCGAATCGAAAAGAAGAACGAAAAACATTTCAAATTAAACAACATGCAATCAATTTTGCTGAATTCCTTAACCACTTATTTTCAGATTTACTAGTTTAGAAAATAATTCATATAACTTATTGAAATTATAATTAAAAATTTGAAAATATTCAAAACTCCATTTGAAAGCTGCGATTTCCACAAAAACCTTTATTGAACTTTTTGCAAATTCGCAATAATTTTTATAATTTTTCATCCAACGAATAAAGTGTGCGTTGAGCATCAGCTGCCGTCAATTACGTATCAAAATGCCATTCATTATTCAGACAAATATAATGTGTGGTATTTTTTTAAATATTTTTTTTTAAGTAACAACAACATTCTTAGCATGAAAAGGAAACGTAAAATAGCTGAAAATAACAGAAGAAAGTGTGCAAAAATGCCAAAACAGTCAAAAAGCAACAAATTTGCGCATTCAATGCAGCGGTGGCACGCGTAGTATCGCAGCCGCTGCATGACGCTGCAGTCTGTGCGGTAACGCACAAGCTAATGGGTTAAAACAGCAGAAAAGCAATAACAGAGAAACTGAAAACTATATGTAACACATTTTTGTATACTGGCAGCATACGCTGTACGCTTTGGCAGCCGCATCATTCGCCGGCGAGACACAAACGCGCCGAACGACACGTTAGAGTCGTTGCGCACTGCTGACTATTGGGCGTGTGCTGGTCTAAGTCTCAGTGCAGCGGCAAGTGTGAGGGATGTGTAATGTGGGTGTGTCTACTGGCTACAAATAGTCTTTTGAATGGAAATAATAGGAATTACCAACCCAATTTTAATTGACCGCATGAACAGTTTTCAGTTTCTTTGTCCAAGATCTTTGAACTACTAAAAAGAAAAGATAGAGTGTTGTTGTTGTTGGACCTGTTTCTACTATCGTCGAGATTTTTTCATATATTTTTCTTTTTAAATTCAAACATTTTATATTCTGCGTCAATTTTTTAAACTACAAAACTCACAATCAACTCAACCGAATGCGCCGTGTGTAGCGTGTCGAAAAAATATCTACAACGCACACATTTTGGCACGAAAGCGAAAGCATTTTCGAATTTTCAATTATACGAACTCGCCGCCTTACCGCCAACCAGCCGATTTCGGTCCGTGTGCCCATGTATGAGTGCGTTCAAATTTATTGCATTGTTATTGTTGCCAGTGGTACTTGTTATTACTGTTGTATGGCCAGTCGCAGTTGCTGTTAATTTTGCACACCAACCGAGCGCACTGTTTGCTTTTATTTTTCTTCTCTCGTTTTATGTATGCACAGACCTCAGTGCGCTTCCTCTGGTGCGGCTGCGTCTTCTCTAACTTTGTGTTATTGTACATCGAGATGGGCACATGACTGACAATTACTACAGTTGGGCCACAGCATGCGCCAGCACAAAGTGTGTCATGCCGGATGGCATACAAACACCAAAGACAGCCAGTCAGCTAGCGAGCGAGTCAAACGCCACGCAGTCGCTGCCAACGCCAACGTGCAAATAACTACACACAAAAATGTCCGAAAAACCACAAATTGAAATTTTTTAATGGAATTTTCGCTCACATGACGGGCGGACGCAGGCGCATATGGAGTTTGTAATCGTTTGTTTTTGTTTGCTTTTTAGCTTTTTATTTGCATTGCCATGGCTGCTTTTTGTCATCGTTTTTTGGTTGTTGTTGTTTTTTGTTGAATTTTATGCAAATTTATTACATTGGGCATTATTGTGAAATGTCACGAGTGCAATGCAGCGCCTAATTTATGACATATTAGTAGTATTTTCAATTTGCTGTCCATGTTCGGTGGAGCGCTGCAAACAAAAGACTTAAGCCGCGAACGCGAACTAAAAAATATATTGCTACAATTTCGCATATCGATAATGCGTTCAATTGAAGCGTGCGGCCTGCAATATTGGTCAAATGGCAAAAACAAACGACTCGAGCAGCTAACAGACTGTTCGCACAAACGGCTTGCACAAGCGCAACGTAACTGAGGAATGCGTCGAATTTGGGTTTCCGTTTCATTTCAGCTGAAATAATTGCAACTAAAAAAGCGCGAAAGCGTCGTATGCATACATGTATGTGTGTAGATATATATGTATGGTGTGTGTGTATGTAGAGTTGCCCGTTCATTCATTAGTGAATGCTGCTGTTACTGCAAAACTGCGCACATCATCGCTCGCATTGTGCGGCTAATAAGCAATCAATCATTGCCAATTGCCATTGAATGAAGGAACAATTGCCAACAAACACACAAACAATGAACACAACAACCAAACAGCAGCCAATCGAACGCATTGAGTCTGCATAATGCGTCCATAGTTTAACAAAATTTGCTCACAACTCGTTAACGGCATGTTGTTGTTTGTGTATTTATGCTCCAAATACTCGAAAGCAACAATAACAACTTACCATATAATGCCAACAATATGTATGTGTGTGTGTGAGTGTGGGGAAAGGAGTTTGGCTGTTTCCTCCTCTAAAGAAATATAAAAACGAGGTATTTTGTTTTATTTGTTGAAAATGTATTCCCTATTCACATTCAAATGATTTTAGTTGATGTGCATTTATGATTTTGTTTTGCTAAAAATAGCTGCGCATGAGCTGAGTCTAGTTTTTATTGTTTGTGAAAAGACAAAAATGCATTGAGAAATTCCCAATTGCCAATTACGCGGCCGCCCGTAATGAGTCACGACATCGTCAAATTGGCTGATGTGTCTGTGCGAAGTGAAGTGATGTGTTGATTGGCGCAGCACGCCATGGCGCACGTTTTCCATCAAGCTCCCAGCTGTGATTCTCTATTGAGTTTTCAGAATTTTGAATTTCTTAATATTTAAACGAGTGATTATACACAAAAAAAAGTGAAGATGTTTGGTAAGGCGGAAAATTTGAATTCACAGTAAAAAAAATTCCATTTGAGTCAAACAACTACAAAATAAATTTATTAACTCAGGTCAGTAGCTAAGGTTATGGGTGTTGAAATGGGTTTGGCGCTTTTTAATGTATGGCGTCATACTTGAAAAAGTGATTTATGGAAACTATAAGCAGGTGCAATATTATTTAAAGCTTCTCTGTAATTACACAAACCGGGTCAATGTGGCTGGAACTGTTACTTAACTAAGTAAAATGAATATAACATAAAGAGAGACAATTGCTGGTTATGTAATGGAGAAAGAAAACTTCCACTGCAGTTTGCTGAAAATTTTACAAGAGAAATTTTTTCTCGGGAAATGCATCTTTCAACGAACCTTTCATCTCAGGAACTATTTATCTAACTGAAATAGCCAAGTTTCTCAAAGTTAATAACTTATTTCGTGAACTATTAGACACTTAAAGAAAAACCGAGTAGATCTTAAATGCAACGCAGATTACTTTATCTAAAAGTATAATGAGATGTCAAGTCAATGCAGTGGTGAACCCTCATGTCAACTACATAGAAATTTACTCAATTTTTCCAAAGCTTCCCTACTGTTTCTCTGTATGTTAGTCATTATTTCAGGATAAACGTAGACACCAGTACAAATGTTATCCTTAGCTTGTTACAAATATATATCTTTTATATGTTTTTTGGGTGTTGGAAGACTACCTGAAGGTGGCCATAAGAACCAGAAGAATACCAGGAACGTTTCTATACTACATACATACATACGTGGGTGGTCCGATAAGTACTTAGCCTACAAAAGAAAAACGAAAATTTTGGAAAATGGCGATTTATTTCTCAACGTATTCTCCTTTCAAATCGATACACTTGACCCAGCGATGCTCCAACTTCTTTAACCCGTCTGAAAAATACGTTTTCTGGAGGCCTCAGTGGCGGCGATAAGCTCCTCATTCGACTCAAATTTCTGCCCGGCGTGAGACTTTTTCAATTTTGGAAACAAAAAGAAGTCACACGGAGCCAAATCTGGAGAATACGGTGGATGGGGCAGCTGTTCGTAGCCTAATGCGACCAATTTGGCGACTCACCGACCGATATTGCTCTTTTTCCATTTTTCTGAAATCCGCAGACACATTCGTTTCCACACGCGGTCAAAACAAAACTACAAATCCAATATGGCTGAAATTTTGACACTAGCCGTCTACGAGGATGTACTACACGATAGTAAATTTCTCTTACGATAGTGGCACCATCGGGCGGTGGGGCTAAGTACTTATCGGACTGCCCACGTACATACTTTTTAATTTTCTGTCACAAAAAGGCAATAAAGCACCAACGACTTATGGAACGCTCGGCTCGACTGCAGGATCTCACGTGCACTATGGCCAAACATGAGCCAAAATAAAACGAAAAATAAAATAAAAATAAATAAAAAAAAAATAAAATAAAAATTTTGTATATCTTAAACTAATAAAGTTAGAAGGACGAAATTCAATGATGTGGTAGTGTAAAAATTAGTCCTCAAGATGTATTTTTTAAAAAAAAACGATTGGAAATTTCCAAGAATATTCAAGGATAAAGTTTTAAAAGGACATTTCCAATACCTCTTCGTCCTTTTGCAGCAACATATTAAATTTTCTAAGTTTCTAAAGATTTTCCTCTTTCATTTGATACCCATATTGTTATTCTACAATGCGCTCAATTTTTAACTAATTTTCTGAAATAAACATATCCTTGAAATTTCAAAGTCCTTTTAAAAAAAAACCTGACGTCAGAGAGAAAAACTAGTTTTACTACATTTGGCCCCTAGTTTCGCGAGTATATCAGTTTATTCGTGTGTAAAATTTTTTGTCGCTTCGTGTAATCAATTTTGAGGTAAATAATGTTCTCGGTTTTTTTTAAATATTCCTTAATATTATAAGAACTTATTTAAAGCCAAAATTCCACATGCCAATCAACTTCAAGCACATTTTTGCTTCATACAAAGTATGGATTAATTTTTAAATTTTGGACAACTAAAGATGCTTAACAGCTTAAAATATTAACACCAACAAAACAAACTTGAACGCTTGTGACAATATGCAAAGTTCAATGAAACTCAATTGGCGTCGAAAGATCGACAACTTGGCTATCAAATTCTTTTACATAGCCAACCTTGAATTATATCGAAATTCTAACCAGCCAACAGCGGCAGCAGACGAAGATTTTAATTACAATGAAGATTAAAAAAAAGTTGTTTTTGTTTGATTTGTGCGTTCGCGGACACCACCACACTTGGACAACATTTTCAGCCACTTTCAGCGAATTTCTCAAAACGAAGGCGGAAGTGACTGGGCCGACGTCTCGAATTCAGCTTAAAGCGCTGGCCAACCATTATTCAGCGTTTCGTTGTCTTTTGCCGTGGCGCCACACTTTATTTCCTCTCTGCTCAAAGCGCACAGCACACCAAATCGACAATTTTCAGCAGTCACAATTAAAGTCTACAATTACATAATGATTTAATTATTTGCCGCACATATTCTGATGCTTTTAGCAACCGAAAAAATGCCATTAACAAACATAGAGACAACACGATTTTTGAACGGCTTAATAGGCATTCGGTATTTGTCTGTCCGTCCGTCCATGTGGCCTGTTCGAACTGTGCATAATTGTTTGACGTGTTTGCTTTTGACTGCTTAATTGCAATAATAGAATTATGCAGCCATATTTGTGAATAGGTGTGCAGTTGTATATGTTTAGATGTGTGTGTATATTAGCTGCGGTATGTGCGAGTGTGTGTATGTGTTTGTGCACCATTAGGCCATTATGCGATGAGTTCAAATTCATAAATATTCAGTTTTATGAGCAATTTTAATTATAAACATTTATGCCTTTTTGCCTTTGTGTCAGTTTTGTTTTCCTCATTCTGATGTTAATGCTGCCTTTGCTGTTGTTGTTTTTGCTGAATTTTTTCCACAAACTGTTAACCCACATTCATTGATGTAGGCACACATTGGTGTAGGCGCTCATTAATGCATTAATTGTTGTTAACAACAACAACAACAACAATTGTTGCTTTAATAATAGCACAACAGATACGCTTTATTGTTATTGTAACACCGGATGGTGGCGGCAAAATTATGGCATTAAGTGCCCTAACACGCCGCCATAAATTTGGCTAAAATTGAAATTCGTTCGGTCTGCGCTAAAAAATACAAAAATTTCACGTTTCATTTTCTTTTAAATGCGGGCTTTAGGGAAATTCAGTGATAGTGTCTGTGCGTCGCCGATAAACCACGTTTGTGGGTGAAAGATGTGTTAAAAACATTCCATTTGTTTAGAGGCTGTTGAATCGTATCGTATTAAAAAAAATCATAGCTGAAAGGTATTTATGTTTTGGAGGGTTTCAAAAACTAAGTAATTCTTTAATATTCATAAATGTTTATGTATATTCCTTTTAATTTGTATGTAGTTTTAAAGCCGACCCTAATATTTCGGGAGTTTCAACCCCCGAAACCGCCCCCAATTATTAAAAAAAAAATGCATAAACATTTGCATACTTGCCAAAGCCACACTTACTGCCTGCACAATGTTCAAGGATAAAGGTTAATAAATGTAATTGCAGGCAAATTGTTTTTTGCCATTTGCCATTTCAAATCCAATTCGAATGCTAATGCCGTTCGAGTGCAAAAATTTGAATATTTATTGACAGCAACGCGTCCGCACTACGACGCGACTTGCATTTCATGACACTGTCGAGTAGAAATTTCCCATAATTAATTGGCAACTGACAGCAGGTAATCCAAATTGCAGTCAATCTCGAATGCAAAGCGCAATTTAATTTCGGTTTTTACAAGCAATCGTTTTCAATAATTTGTACTTTTTATGAAGCACAATACAGAAGAATCCAACGTACTGTCAGAGTAGGTATTTTTCAAAAAGCCGTCATCATCTTTTTCAATTGTGGAAATTTTTCAAATTCTTGTTATTTGACAATTTTTTTTTAATTAAATCAAAACGCAGAGAGACATCAGCCATTCCAAACAATATAAAATCAACCGTAAACACATGCAAAATAGAAACACAAATTTAGAAGCCATTAAAAAATAATACAAAAAAAGCGAAACAAGTTTGTCGCAGTCGCAATCGACTTTAACGCTAATTTGGGTGAGTTTATTGAAGCGGATATTGAATGGCGCTATATAGTCGGTATATATATAAATGTTAGGTACATACATATAAGAGTAGCGTTGCGATGGCATTCTGCTTGGAGAGAGAATTAGTAGAACTTTAAAATGGATTAAAAGATAATTTTAGATTATTGAAGGTGGTCCATAACTTTTTCATTCAAAATTATGCAGAATTATTCAGAACCAAAACAATGCAAAGAAAGAAATCTCAATACACTGTAGAAAGCCACCAAAGGCGGAGGGAGACAAGCAAGACTTAGGGCTATGAGTTTTTTATATTAAAAATAGCTGAATGATTTATGGATCATGGATGAATGGTTCATGTACAAAAGTGCCGAATAGTTTCCTTGTTCAACGAGACAATTTCAAGTACCTACTAAAATCACATCGAGTGTCGCCTTTATAATATAGTCCAATACTATCACATAAACAAAGATAGCAATGACAAAATGCTGAGCCTTTGAATTTTCTGCTCTCCCTCGCATCACTTCACACATCGCCTATATGCTTTCTAATTGATGATATGAAACAGATTCGAATTCTCTTTAGGGTTCGAGATTTAAAGTAGTAAATGATTAGTTGTCAAATGTAGGAATTATTTGTTTGTTCAATAAGCCTAATTGTTTCTTTTGAAGGCAAGTTACCAGCAGAAAACCAGTTTATTGAAAATGTTTTTTAAATACTAGCAAAAAGACTTAAAATTTAGTTGTCGTTTCCAAACATTTTATTGGGGTGTAACTTAAAAATATGTACAAATATTATTCCGCCTTGAGACGAACCTATGCATTTGGTTCGTACCTTTCCTTCCTTAAAGAATCAAAGAAATAATCAATATTTGCATTTTTTTTTGTTATGCTAAACTTATATAATATAAAAAAAAATTATATAAAATAAAATAAAATAAAATAAAATAAAATAAAATAAAATAAAATAAAATAAAATAAAATAATATAAAATAAAATAAAATATAATGAAATAAAATGAAATGAAATGAAATGAAATGAAATAAAATAAAATTAAATAAAATTAAAAAAAATAAAATAAAATAAAATAAAATAAAATAAAATAAAATAAAAAACATAAAATGAAATAAAATAAAATAAAATAAAATAAATTAAAATAAAATAAAATAATATAAAATAAAATAAAATAAAATAAAATAAAATAAAATAAAATAAAATAAAATAAAATAAAATAAAATAAAATAAAATTAAATAAAATATAATAAAATAGAATAAAATAAAATAAAATAAAATAAAATAAAATAAAATAAAATAAAATAAAATAAAATAAAATAAAATGAAATGAAATGAAATGAAATGAAATTAAATTAAATGAAATAAAATAATAAAATTGGTTTATATTATACTTAGATCTATTGGCTTTATAAAATATTTGTTTGGCATGTCACGCCTCATATATGGACGTTTCTTCTTAAATTCTTTAAAAATATTACAAATAACCAAACTTGTACAAAACTGACACAGAATAATTGGAAATATACCACACTAATTTTGTATTATAATAAAATTCGTTCAGATCTGTTCAGGTAGGCCACAGAGGGAGTAAAAGTTTTAAAAAAATCCAATTTTCATCTGCGGTTACAGACAAATGCCATCATCGATCTTGCACAAACTTATTTTCTGTGCCTTTTTTCAATTCGCCCTCTTGACATAAAAATATTAAAATTTTTAAAAAAAATTCTTTACAACAACAGTAAAAAATGGGTTAAATAAACTATAGTTTCTCAACATTTCTCCTATGATAGACCGTCTAATAACTTTAACTCCGACTCCAAAAAGGTATGCACACATTTGAAGACATTTCACAAACGATCTGAAAAGTATCGCTTTTGTTTTTTGAGGAAAAATTCTTCCCACCTTTTCCTAATTTCAAAGTATGAAAGATTTTGTGGGAAATAACTTAACTAAAACATGTTCAAATGGAGTTTTATTTTCTGTAATCTACCTTCCCCTCTCACATTCGATTGATTTCAACGTCCTTGTTACTTTTGACTTAATCCTTTCGAGGCTACTGGTATAATACGTCCCAGCAAGTTTTTAATGCCCCTCAAAGCAATTATTCAAATCTTACGACCCACGCAAAATATTTTTTTCGATTTCGGTGTTCCCGCATAAAAGGATGATTTCAGAATTTGGGAGCATCCAATATAATTTTCTGACCCCAACATTCATAGCATGAGAATATTTCTACTAAGAGTATTTTGACATTCAAAATTAAAGTCCGTCCTGAAAGGGTTAAACATGTTGCAATTTAAATTGCACAGCCATAAACAGAAGCACACTCAACCAACCGGAAGACACTCATTCAAATAAGGCGCGCACACGCACCGCGATAATGTGGCAATGCGCACGCGCCACTTCAACGCAACGCCTGTGGTCAATAAAACAAGTTATGGACAAATATTTACCAGCGTTTTGAAATTATCAACGGAAAGCAAAAGTGACTCTTCAATTTGACTATTCAGTTTGGCATACATACACAGACATACATACATACATACATATGTATATTCAACGCATGCATAATTCATGTGTCCATTTACATAATTAATTACTACAAAATACTATGCAATTGTTGTTGTTGTAAGATAAGATGCTATTAAATGAGTTGAGAGAATCTCCTTCGAGACGCACTGAAGTATGGGCATCAATTCTTTTGTCTCGACTAAAGACATGCAAAAATTTGCACAAAAATATTTGTTTCTGTTGCTTTACTGATGCGCTGACATGCTTGAGTGGTCTGCAAGACTTGGTAGTGTCCAAATTGACAGTTGTGTGCACATGAATGTTGCTTCTTTTGGCCTCTTCTTGTATCTTAAACAAGTTTTTGTCCATTTCAGTGGCTTAGGGCGGCACTGCACTGCGATTGTTTTTAGCTGTAGCAGACAGCAATCATTGCTTTGACTACATCCGTTCCACTTAATAATTACTAAAAATAATTCAATGGAAAAATGTTTTGTTTTGTTGAGTTAATTTGTGTGAACTGAGACATTTCTCGTTGAAAGGAAAAAACGAGTACCTATTAAATGTCTTGTTTAATACACAACTAGTAGAAAATACAAGTTGTTGCCTCATAAAAATGGTTTGTAAATCATTTCGTAGTATTTTACGAAAATACAATACGGAAGCATTTTTAAAAGCATTTAGGGAAGTACAAGCTTCCTTTTCGTAAATAGATATCGACAGATCGACAGATATCCACAAATTCCACATAAAAATATTACGAGTATTCAATGTACAAGAAGAACCTCGGGAATCGACTGTTTTCCCCTCTCTTCTCTTTCATTATATCTAACATTAATAAACCAAACGGATTATTTCACTGACTTTAACCCTTCACTGAACAATTAAAACCCTTATTCTGATTTATTCGTTTTTTTTTACTAAGATAAATAATACAAACTTAAGTTAGAATTCATATGTTCTAGTAGAGGGAAAAGAGTTTAAATAATAATTTTCTAATTTGAACAAAGGATTCAGATCGTGCCAAAAGATCTGAAGATCCAATGTGCAGCAATCGGGTTGCACCTTATAGAAATTTAAATCAATCATAGTAGAGTAGATTCGGTGGTGCCAAGAAACCAAAGTGATCGCTGAATATGTGTTTAGCTCATAGAAGATGAACATTCTCTGCCAAGGTGTACTAGTTACATAACCTTAGATATAATTTCAATAAATTAAAATAATATAAAAATAAATTTATAATTATAAATTTTTTTCTAACTTGACTCTGGGTCCAAAGCCATTTCATATTCACCTTCGCAATCAATTTAAGGTTAAAAAATACATTCAGAAAAAACAAAAATATCAAATGTTTTATATTTCATTGTAAAGGGAATTTCACAGGCCACAATATGGTAGCAAACTTATTGTACCTTAGTAACGAATTTTTTCGAGAAAAAAATCCGTTAAAAAAAATTTTTATAAAAAAATGTTTTTTTCGCTTAAAACTTTTTATTAGTACATCTTATGTATCTAATGTTGCACATCAAAAGAAAGGTATAAAAAATACCTTTCGTTTGATACCCATATCGTGTAAATCAGTTGGAGATTAATTGAGTTTTTTTGATAAAAACTTTGAAATTTGACGCCGAGCCACGCCTTTTGTGGGCGTTTCCCAGGCAAAATTTTTAGTTTGTTAGATGCAGAAACCAACCCTATATAAAAAAGCATACTCATTCATTTTTTTCAGGAAGATTCGCTATACTGTTTTTATGCCTCGACGAAAGTGGGGTTTTTGGGACATTTTTGTCGAAAACACAGTTTGAATGTATTTTTTTGGATTGGTGTCTTAAGCAAATTTGTTGGTCGTTGAAATATCTACAAACTTACCGAAGACAGTAAAGCGATATTCGGAACGATTTAGGACCTATTAGCATTTAAACGTTCGAAGACTTAAGCGACGAACTCGACTAAAATGAGCAAACTTCAAAGTCGGATTTCTCTTAAACTAGACCCAATCCAGCCAAACGGCTGGTGGATGTCAACTCAGTATACCTATAGAAAGTCGCTCAGTAGGTCCCCCCCCCCCCCATGTCTGAATTTTCGACATGCACAGTGTAATCAATTATCTTATTTTCTTATTTCCAGGTGTCTATCCCACACCGTTCAATCGCTGCGCACTCCCGACGATCTGCTGGCCAGCTCCTTGGCCGCGCTCCGTCTCGAGCGCGCTCGCTCGCTCACCACCTGCAATCGGACCGACATCGAAGCCTGCCCACCGAGCAAATATCGCCAGCCCAGCGGCGAGTGCAACAATGTGTTGCACCGCAAGTGGGGCGCACGCGGCGACATCTTTCTGCGTCTCCTGGCCGCCGACTATGCGGACGGCATTAGCCAGCCGCGCACTTCGCGCGGCACGCACGCACTGCCCGCGGCCGACTACGTCATCGAGCAGCTGCAGTATCACGTCGACGCCGAGCTGCGTCATCCGCACATCACCGCCATGCTGCCCGCTTGGGGCCAGCTGCTGGCTGGCGACCTGTACGAGGTCAGTCAGCTGTCGACCAACGCCAAGTGCTGCAATCAAAATGCCGTAGTCAAGAATCCCGAGGAGCTGCAACAGTGCTACGTGCGCTCGGGACCCAATTGCAAGGAGTACAAACGATCGGCGCCCGGCTATGATGCGGAGGCGTGCCACAAACGTGAGTGTTGCGACGATATTCGTCAAAAAAATTGTATTTAAAGTTGAAATTTTGTTGTCTCGCTGCAGGGCAACGCGAGCAAATGAATGTGGTGTCCGCCTACATAGACGGCTCCGGCCTGTATGGCGCCACCGCCCAGGAAATGCATGACCTGCGCACCTACATTAGCGGCGGCGTGAAGGTGGAGTCCTGTCGAAATTGTCGCACCGCTGGCGCTACTGGAGCACTGCATCGCGCACTGTTGCAGGAGCACAACAACATTGGCGAACAGCTGGCGCACCTGAATCCCCACTGGTCCGAGGAGGATGTGTTTTTCGAGGCGCGACGCATTGTGACCGCACAAATTCAACACATCACCTACAACGAGTTCTTGCCGCTGGTGCTGGGCCAGGAGACCACAGCGAAGCAGGGTCTGAGGTAGAGTCAAGTGAGTTGTTGCAGTTGAGCGGCAATTTGACAGTTTCTAATGCTTGCAGACTAACGCCGGAGAAGCACTCCACCAACTATTCGAGCTCGAATCGCGGCGGCATCTACAACGAGTTTGCCACCGGTGCCATGCCCGCCTTCCTGACCATGTACCCACCAGAGATGGTAAGTTGATGGATAATAGTTCAGTACGAAATCGGTTCTATCGGTTCTCTCCAATAATGTTTTACAGATTTCGCGCTCCATGTCTGCCTCGCAGTTGCTCTCTGTGTTAGCCTTGCAAAAGTCGCTGCTCTCTAGCAACAACGACGACGATGGCTGGAGCGAACTGGCGTTGGCCATACATCGCGCACGTGATCACGGCGTTCCCTCGTATCGCAATGCGCTCGAACTCTGCGACGAGCCATATTTGGATAGCAACGCGGCCAACTTTACCTTTGAGATGCTTGCACAAATCTCCAATATTCCCGAGGAGCACATCACCAGCCTAAGAGACATTTATCAGTAAGTGGTGTTCAAGAAAGTCTTAATAAGATTTTTTGTCATCGGAAGTTTAAAGAACCGAACTATTTTGCTTTACTCCACAGAAATGCTGACGACATCGATCTGCTGGTTGGTGCACTGCTTGAGGATCCCGCTGTCGGCTCGCTCTTCGGACCCACCATTACCTGCTTGCTGACCATTCAATTCGAGCAGCTCAAGAAGTCCGATCGTTTCTGGTATGAGAACGAAATTCCACCTTCGTCGTTCTCGCTGGACCAGCTGAAGAGTATACGTCAGACCAGTCTGTCCGGCCTGTTGTGCGCGTCCAATCAAGTGGAAAAGGCACAACCAAAGGCCTTCATTGCAGAGGACAACTTTTTGTAGGTTTACTTGGAACTCCACTTGTATGATAAAAGTCACCAACATGTTCAATCCGTTGCCAATGTGTAGGAATTCAGTTCTGAACTGCGATCAGATGCCCAAATTCGATTTGCGCCCATGGACCAACAACGCCGAGCCAGAAGATCTGCACGAGCACATCGATGTGAAGCCCGAAGTGAAGGAGGCCATTAAGGAAATCAACATTGAACTGCTTGAAGCCGCCGTGGAACGCGCCAAAATCGAAATGGAGGAACGCAAACGTTTCGAATACGAGTCCTGGCTATCGCGTAAGTTCAACACGTCACTAACATGTCAGCATATTCCTGAATTTATGGCTTTGCAGAGGGTGGCATTAGCGCCAAATCGCCGGACGGTGTTGCCGCCTCGTTCAGCAAAGCAAATCGCAATGCGCTGCAGCTGGCCAATTCGTCCCTGATGCTCGAACTGACCTCAAACGAGATACTCAACACACTGAACTCCATCAATCGACGCAAGCGACAGGCCTTCGACAGCAATCTGAACACGTTCAATCGCAACGAACTGTCCGAGACGCTGCAGACCATTGACATCACCTCACTGCTCGGCGGCACCGGTGTGGTGCAGCAAGCCAGCGGCGACTGCGATCAACCGCAGACGCCCTGCGACACCACGACGCCGTTCCGCACCTTCAGCGGCTACTGCAACAACCTGCGCAACCCCAACTGGGGCAAAGCGCTGACCACATTCTCGCGCTTGCTGCCCGCCACCTACGACGACGGCATCTCGAAGCCGCGTCTGCTCGCCGTGACCGGCGCACCGCTACCCAATCCACGCACCGTCTCCACAGTCATTCATCCCGACATCTCCAATCTGCACACGCGCTACTCGCTCATGGTCATGCAGTATGCGCAGATCCTCGATCACGACCTCACCATGACGCCCATACACAAAGGCTTCTTCGAGTCCATACCCAGCTGCCGACGCTGCAACTCCAAGCAAACAGTGCATCCCGAGTGCAATCCATTCCCAGTGCCGCCCGGCGACTATTTCTTTCCCGAAGTGAACGTCACCAGCGGCGAGCGCTTCTGCTTCCCCTCGATGCGTTCGCTGCCCGGCCAGCTCAATCTGGGTCCGCGCGATCAAATCAATCAGAACACCCACTTCCTGGACGGCTCCATGATCTACGGCGAGGATGTGTGCAAGGCCACGCGTTTGCGCGGCTTCTCCGGCCGCCTCAACTCGACGATCCATCCCATACGCGGCAAAGAGCTGCTGCCCCAGACCAACGTCCACCCCGAGTGCAAGTCGCGCAACAATCTCTGCTTCGATGCCGGCGATGATCGCTCGTCCGAACAGCCTGGCCTCACTGCCATTCACACTGTCCTCCTGCGCGAACACAACCGCATTGTCGAAGGACTGCGCGGCGTCAATCCGCACTGGAACGGCGATCAGCTGTATTATCACACCCGACGCATTGTCACCGCCCAGCTGCAGCATATCACCTTCAACGAGTTCTTGCCGCGCGTACTCAGCTGGAACGCCGTGAATCTGTACGGCCTGAAGCTGCTGCCGCAGGGCTACTACAAGGATTACAATCCCTCGTGCAGTCCGATCATATTTAACGAATTTGCCACGGCCGCATTCCGCATCGGTCACTCGTTGTTGCGTCCGCACATACCGCGATTGAGTCCGCAACATCAGCCTGTCGATCCGCCGCTGCTGCTGCGCGATGGTTTCTTCAAGATGGACGCACTGTTGCAGGTAATTTAAAGTTCTTCGAAATGTAGTTCTACAACAACACGAAAGTCTTCCGATTTGGTTAAATCAAATGGAATTTCCAGAGTTAACCTCAAATCGTTTCTTATAGCAATCATTGATTAAGCACCGATTTGATATTTAAAAATAATTTTTGTCTTGCAGCCTGGCATCATCGATGAAATTCTACGCGGTTTGGTTGCCACACCCATGGAAACGTTGGATCAGTTCATCACCGGCGAGGTCACCAATCACTTGTTCGAGGATCGTAAAATTCCCTTCTCCGGCATTGATTTGATTGCCCTGAACGTGCAAAGAGGTCAGTCAGTATAGATTACCTAAAAATGTGTCATACGTATAAACTTCACCCATGATTTACAGCTCGTGATCACGGTCTGCCCTCGTACAACAACTATCGTGCACTGTGCAATCTTAAGCGCGCCACCACATGGAGTGACCTGAGTCGCGAAATACCCAACGAAGTGATCAACCGATTCAAGAAAATCTATCCCACCGTCGACGATATCGATCTCTTCCCGGGCTCAATGACAGAGCGACCACTGCAGGGCGGTCTGGTTGGTCCCACGCTGGCCTGCATCATTGGCATTCAATTCCGTCAGTTGAGGAAGTGCGATCGATTCTGGTAAACATTTACATTCATTTAAATGAACAAAACATTTCGATGGAAGCTAACATTTTGTTGCTTATGCCAACAGGTACGAGAACATCAATCCCGAAGTTAAATTCACCGAAGCTCAGCTGGCTGAGATACGTAAAGCCACATTGGCCAAGGTGGTGTGCGAGAATTTGGAAATCGCTGGCGATTTGCAGCGTGCAGCTTTCGATTTGCCCAGCAATTTTCTGTAAGACATAAATCTAAAATTTTTCACCTTCTGAACATAAACTAACCTCACTTTGTCTCCGTACTCATTGCAGCAATCCGCGTGTGCCCTGCCAGTCGATGCCGCAGATCGATCTGAGCGCTTGGCGCGAGAATGTGCAGGGCTGCCAAATTGGCAACAGACATGTGCGTGTTGGCGAGTCGGCGTTCCCCTCACCTTGCACCAGCTGCGTCTGCTCGGCGGAAGGCGTAAGTAGGCGGCCGTTGAGCCCAAACTTTACTCACTTTAGACACTCTTTGCGTTCACGAAAATCTATGTTCTTTAAATTTCTTATTAGAAATATTTCTTATTTTAATTCTTATTGTTAGAATAATTTCTTATTCAGGTTTGAAGCTGAATTGTATTCATTTTATAAAAACAATACGAAATTTTTCAATTTCAGGCGCAATGCGCTTCTCTGCGCATCACCGACTGCGGCCAACTGATACGTCAGTGGCCCAAGGAGGCCATTCTGCGTGACGAGGTGTGCAACTCGCAGTGCGGCATTTACCTGAACGGCCAAAACAATTTCAATGCGCAGGCGCGCTCGCAACAGGCAACTGCGCCGCCGCCAGCGCGCGTGCAGCGCTCACGTCCGCAAAACATCTTCAAATTTCCCGATCTGACGCCGTTCATTGCGGCCCTGTAAGCGCGACGCCACAAACTGAAAACTGCACCCGTAATCTTAGCTCAACACTAACTTTAAGTCAATATTATAGAATCAACAAAAACCACAGCAACAACAAATCCAAAATGTCAGCCATAGGATAAATGAGTTTAATTATGTATGTAGAAGTGCAAATGTGACGAGGGCGTGGCGCTCCACTCGCGTCGGACCACCAGCTGCCGAGTGCCATGGCCACCACTTGCATGTTTGCATTAAATCAATTGTAAATAATATTAATCTACTTAAATGTTATGTGCTAGTTTAAAGTAAATGTCTTCAACATTATAACATATTCCAATACATACGTACGAGTATATAGTTTATATGTTTAGGCGATTTGTGTAGCAAGCGACAAACGAAAGCAGATCAATGTCGATGAGCGCCAACGTGACCTACGCCCCCCCACCCCCCTTCCGCCAACTAAATAGCAAACGACAAAAATCACACAACACATAAAAGACTTATGTACTACTAGCAATGTATAAATATGTACTATATATAAAACTATGTACTAGCTGGCACACGCCTTGCACCCTGCACTCTGCACCTTCTTTACTATCCGCACACAATTTGTCGCTCCGTGCTGTACAAACTGCGCCGAAACAGCGAGCTACCACAAGTCTTAGTATGGACTTCTGCAACGCCTTTAAAACTCTGACTAATGTTTAAGTTTCAATTCAAATCGCTGTCTCTGAACCTTCACTTTATCTGTTCGCCTGCTCTGCAATATTTATTCAAAAAGCTTCTCGATTTTCTTCTCTTCTTATATCAACTTATCTATATATCTGATTGGCGTGTCCTTTATGAATATGTATGATGCAGTGTCGCATGCAAGAGGGGGTTTTGGGCGATTAAAACTCCTTCCAAATATCTGAAACTTGCAAACATTTCAGCTGCAAAATATGGTTTCAACTGATATTTGAGCTCAAAGTTGTGAACGAAACCCCACCAAAATGAAATCCTGTGTGCGCCACTGGCATGATGCAATCTTAAGTGGCTATTCATAGTGAGCAGTCGGAGTTAGTTCGAGTTGTCTCGCTATTATTGGCCGCTTGTAATTGCAACATGAATACAAACGAAATAATTGTTTATTTTAAGTATTTTTTTTAAAACGATAACAAAAATTCAACGACATTTAAAGGATTATATTATATGTATTTTACTATATCTACGCATGGAAAATAAACATTTTCCTATGATACAAAAATATATAAAATAAAAAAAGTATGAACGTATATTTATGTACAAGAAAAAAGATTTTATGATTGTTTTCAATGCATGAGAAATGGGAAAATAAATTTGTTATTTCATTTGCAGCTAAAAGGAATATTTAGAAAAGTATTCATGTTCTTATGTGCTTTTATTTTCGTGTAATTTATTTGAAATCTAATGAAATTAAAAAGTAATGAAATAATTCAACAGCCGGGATATTGAAAAATTAAATATAACCTTCTTTGAAAGTTAGTCAGCTTAAGTAGTCGATTCAGGGGGAGGAGGTTGGGGGTTGAAACCCCCCGAAATATTAGGATCGACTTTAAAACTACATACAAATTAAAAGGCATTTTTGGCATTTTATAAATATTAAAGAATTATCTACTTTTTGAAAACCCCCCGAGATATTTTTCTGGTCAGCCCCTGGTCAGCTCCATACGATTCGTATTCCACTTTCTGAGTAGATGCTGTACTACAGAGCCAAGAAAAACATTTCATACTAAATTTGGATAGACACACAACAAATCTGTGAACTCATCACTCTTTCTATAAGCAGAGCAATTTATATGTATGCCAATTAGTATTGTACAACCCAAAGCACTGAAAGAAAGATAAGCGGTCTTATATGCCTAACTGTTGGGCTACAGCAGTTTCTGCCGAGTCACAATAAGGTTGACCTGGTGAACGGACGCCCGGGCGCCTGACCAGAGAATGACCGATAAGTCCTTTGAGCAACCTAGGAAGAGCATGTCTAGCAAGTAGTCCAGTAATTCCTCACTACTAAAAGCCCACGATCCGTCATTATTTTGAAGGTAGCAGGAATTTGTTGAACTTTGAGAGAGCCTGAAGACTTCGATGGTGTAAAAGAAACCTAGTTAATCTAGTTTTAGTCCACTATGGCAGGCAGCTCAAATTCGTCCAATCTGCACCCGATCTTAGTCTGCTCCATGTGAATTGGTATAGTTAAAACTGATCTGTGAACTTATGATCCTTCCTGCGAGTTGTTTTTCTTATAGTTATAGCCAGTTAGTACAGGATGTTCCAATAAAACTGCATAAATTTTTTAACACGTTAAAGTGAAAACAATTAACTTATTGTATCAAAGATTTCCTGACCGAATCATATACCAAAAATCGAATGTCAACTGGCTGCGCAATTTCTCTCGTTAGGGTTTTGTAAAATCTCGGGTCCATGCAAATAAACCACAAACAAGTCCTGAGCTCAAGGCTGATATTCAATGCGATATCGTTGAGGTAAAGCCACGTCTTTGTGGGAATGTCAGAGTCGCGAGATCCATTCTATACTACCCAAAGGTTGTAAAAGTCGGACAACGACAATTCTACTCATCTGCAGCCGATCTTAGTCTATCCAGCTCGCTTGTGGGTCATGATAACGCACAATTGATTCGTAAAGCCAAAAAATGGTCTATGAACTCACCATTCTTCTCACGATCTGAACATCTTATATGCCGGTTAGTGCTACTCAAGCGCTGAAAATAATTCAGACCATTGATTCCATATGCCAGGCAACTCTTAGTCTACTCAGCTCGCTTGTGAATTAAAATCAGTGGCGCACGCAAACGCGATTTTTGGGTCCAAACTACTCCAAAATATTTGTTTGTTACAAAAAATTGTGGGTTACAAATATAATTTCAATTGTTATTGGACTCAAACGTTCAAAAATGAAATACTGCATGCATCACTGGTTGCAATAACGCATAACTGATTGGCCTCTGATTGATCTTACTACCTGCAAAAACGAATGTTTGAACCGACTCAAAGGCAACGAAGTCTATTCCTGAGACCCTAAGATGTCGTTACTTTTTTATTTTTCATTTCCCTTTAACTCTCTACTTTAGTACTTTCCGTACTAAAAACCATTAAATATATTTAACTTAAAAATAATAATATTTAATTTAAAAATAAAACAAATGCCTTTATAGTATATGATTTTTTTCAATTGCAGATTTTAACTCAATTATTGGTTTTTATTATTATTATTTTTATATTATTTGCTTTTGCTTTTTGCTGTTGCATGGCAATGCATACATTTCAAAATTGTTACTTTGAAGTACATTGTTTTTTTTTCGTTTCATTGTTGCTTGTTATGCAGTGACTGAACCTAGACTTGATAACTTCACATGAAATAATTAATTTAAATATTTTGTTTATTTACACACAGAAATTGTTGTTAAATTCTACAAACGTTTATCATTTTTTCTACATAATATTTGCAAACTTTGCATAATTTTGTGTTGCACATAAATAGCAAAAACTAGTCGGATTAACTTATAAAACTACACAAATACATGGTGTATGAATATGTACCTATGTATATACATATAGTATGTGATATTATATAATTTGCACACTATGTTTGACATAAACTGTACGTGATTTCTTAGCCAATGCGATTTTGTAGCGTTTTCTAAAATTTCGTTTGTATTAGATACACTTAGAATTTCGAAGTTTCGTACATAAGAAACAGATGCGCTTGGCAGACAAGAGTTGAATTTTGCTTTGGATATTTTAGTTAAGTTTAATTTGTTTTGATTTGATTTTTTTTAATTTTTGTTTGCACTCATCACTTTTGCTATGCTTTGTGGGCTACTATAGCACACATTTTTAATAGAGAAAACATATAGTCTAGATTTGTATATGCTTTGAAATATTAGTTGTACATGTGCAAGGATGCTTTATCATACCTATAGTACATACAAGTATGCATGCATGCTTGTGCAGTCGGCATAAGCAGAACTGGCAAAGGACTTTAAGCCCAGCGTTGTGCTACTCGCTATATGCTCGATTATGGTGCAAATTGCTACTCTCTATCCAAATAAAATACGACATTTAAATATTAAATCAATTAAATTCGAAATTACAAAAAACACATGGTTTGGTTTGGGCTTTTCGGTGCAGTACAGTGTAAATGTACACAGGGCGAGAACGAACTGCAACTACTTAAAAGGCTTAGATACTTTCTGACTTGGCACTCTATTTGAATCCTGCAGCAGCTAAACGCAACATTTTTCACCTGCAGAAAAGGAGTTTTTTTCAAATGTTTTCAAGTTGTTCTCAATTCGTACAAATCTCACCGCTGTATCCAAATATTTACATGAGCCTTGACACTCTTAAGCTAAAACATAACATTATGTATTAATATTTGCTTCAATAAGTTGTGGTGTGCTACTTTGTGCTACTCAGAATTCAGATTATTATTATTATGATTATTATTGTGCCGGAATTCAGATTATATACAAATCAAAGCTCTAATGTAGGTAGAAGAAAACACCTACACACACTACTTGCAAAAATTAATTTACAAGAACTGACTTTGGGTATGCTGGCGTTAATCTATCGAACTGATATAACAATTTATTAATTTTACGGCTAATGTTTGCTGTCAGTTCATCAGACGCTATTAATTGTAGATAATGCAATATTTGTGCATAAAAAAGTAAAATACAAATTGAATGAAATAAAATGAAATGGCATAGCTGCAGCCACAGATAACTCATCATATTGCACACTAAATACAAAAGAGTCACAATGCAAAAATTTTTAAAAACTGTTGATCCTTCAGAAAAACAGACGACAGTATTATTCCAGTTAAAGAAAAAAGTCATGACAGTGAAATTTTTAGCGCATTTCAAGATGTGTACTGTGAATTGATTTATGAAAAATTTTGAAATGTGACTCTTAGGTATTTAGAGTGCCATATGTGTGCTGTACATTATCAACTCAGTTGATCAACAAATGGGTCTATTTCATTCATTTTAATCAGTCTTTCTGCAGATCATTTTTTCACCTAGAAAGCACTTGCAATGTGCTGCATGATTTGATAAGCTATTTTCAATTCGGTGCAGTTAAAATCAAATAAGGAAACTTTACATTAATTGCAACTAATTGTAACACATTTACAGCCACATATAGTGCGAATTGCTACAATCAAATTGCTAACAAAACAACTTAAACAAATGCCTAGAAGGCTATAAACAGTTTAAATTCGTTAAATTCGCAACTACATCTGCTTTTGAAGAAAAAAAAATACAAATTTATATATTTACAAATTATATAAAATAAATATTCAAATTTTAAATTCAAATTGTCAATGCAAACCATATACATACATACAAATCAAAATTCGCACTTCTTTTCAATTTGGAATTTCACTTGTATATTTTATAGAACTGAAGCTCAAAAACCTTCCCTTGGATGCATTAAAATTACAAAATTACAAGTCAAAATTGCTTAAAATTCGGTGCCATACATCATTGTATTCCTGAGTTGTAAAATTCCATGCGCAATGTTTTCTATACAATGTTTGTTTTGCCTTTTAGATATAGCACCAACATTAAACCGCGTCTTATGAATTGTAAATGCAACAAAATTTGAACCGTACGAGTTATACACTCGATTGTGTTTTAGTTCTTGTTTGCATAGTTGAGAATTTACAAATTGAATGAATGCTCTTTGCCAGCTCAAAGGCGCATTTAAAGCAACGCTACAACTCTTGCCCCATACGCTCCAATGCATTTATTAGTAAATGTAAATTGTAATTTTTGGTACACAACTTAATGGCTACAAATGATCAGAACTCTACAGCTAGATAAGTGAACGTTCGTACAAACAGTTAACAAAAATATTAACACAAATTATTATCACTACCAGTACTTAGCGGGTTTCTACTGTTTCACTACAATATTGATAGAACATACAATTATTGGTATAGGAATCTTGTTAAACTGTTACAGACAACAGCAGTTGTTGAAACCCACACACGCACATTACAACACACAAATCGTTTACAAATTCAGCAAATTGTTGTCTGCGCGCGTGTGTGTGTGTGTAGTGCGAGTACATGTGCAATTTTGCTCAGACTGCAACTTATGTTTCTGTTTCTTTGCATAACTTTAACTAACAAATAACCATTAACTAACAGGCACACACACATTTACAAATACTTATATTTACAAATTAAAACTGATTTCTTTTATATTGTTGCCTTAACACAAAACAAACAAAAACAGCTACAGCCGTTGTGTTTGCGCTTAGAAGTTCGTTGCTGTGCGCTTGTGGCACTTTGTCGCCGACCAAACATGCCGCTTGCCTCGAAGCTGTTCTAACGACTTCTAACGGTAGCCAGAAAGCGCCACACCGCACACGCTGCACTTCTATGCGCCGCCGCATTCGACTACGAACAACACTCACAACTACGCAATTATAAACGCTCAGCTCTTATCATAAATATTTGCATTATGCTTTACGCTACTTAATTCAATTAACGAAATTGTTCCCAGCCTAAGTCCACGAAGCACACGGCACACCAACCGACGCGCACATCATCGCATCGCTCTGTGTGCTTGTGTATGTGTGTGTGTATGTATGTGGCTAAACCAAACGATGCATTGCATCCACTTAAATTGTATTTCATTTATCACATGCGGCCACCTGCGTGATGGCCAACGGCGCGCCGCCGCTCACCGCCGGCGCCGTTGTGCTGCTCATCGCTGTCGCCGCCACGGTCCCATTGGTCTCCGAATGCCGTCGCGCCAGCAGACTGCCCGCAAAATAATTGAAGTGCCCTGTCGGCGTAAAGCTAATGCCGTTCGTGGTGACGCCGCCAGCGCCGCAGCCGCTCTGATGCAGCAGCGCCTCGCCGCAGCTCGTCGCGCTGGCATAGTACTGCAGGCTCTCCAGATTGCCCAGTTTGCCCACGATTTTTGGTATCTTATCACTTTCGGCTGCGCAGCACGTTGTGTTCGCGCCGCCACTCAGATGCGAGTGAATATTGTTGTGCTGGTGATGATGATGATGATTTTGATGGTTGTGGTGGTGATGTGACTGTTCCTGCAGGCAGTTGTGCGCGGCCTGCAGCTGCACACTGTGACCGCCATTGCCATAGTTCATCATGGCCGGCGCGCTGCGGCTGTGGCACGAACAGGCGCCGTTCAGCGACAGCTCCGTCGAGCTCTTCAGCGAAGATGTCTTTCGCACGTACTTGTGGCAACTGCGACAGCAATTGCGCGCCCTCGCCGTTTGCTGACTCAAAGTGCACGAATTCGTCGCAATCAATTTGGCTTGTGTGGTTTTTGCCGGTGATGCGGGCAAGTTGTCCTCCTCGCCGGTTGGCGGCGGTGTGCTGAGTCGACTCGAGCTGGACGAAGAACAGCCATTGGAGTAGTGCACCTCCAACTCCGAGTCATCATAGACTTTCGCCTCCTGCACGTTCACATCTTTGCTTTTCTCGTGATCGTTGTCGTTCGCTGCAGTGGCCACACCATTGTTGCAAACTCCAACGGTGGCAACATCAGCTGCCGTCTTAACGCTGCACTCATCGGTCGATTCGCTCTTGGCATCTGCGCCGAAACCGTTCTGCTGCGGCTCCAGTGTGCCGTTGCTTTGATTTTCCTTAATTTGTACTTGCTGTGCGAGCTCAATCCAATGCTCGCGGTTATCGCGCACGCCGTCAACCAGCGGCTCCAGTTTATCGGACAGTTGTGCGAAGGCCTGAACGAAAATTGAACGTGTCAATGTTGGGAGAAAATAGAAAGTCACA
Organism: Melieria crassipennis; assembly: GCA_963668005.1. Classification (NCBI taxonomy): domain Eukaryota; kingdom Metazoa; phylum Arthropoda; class Insecta; order Diptera; family Ulidiidae; genus Melieria; species Melieria crassipennis. The sequence continues at coordinate 15,018,124 of OY764961.1, forward strand.
GCCAAATTACTCACTTCATATATTGGCAAGCAAATGGACTCGATAAAACCGACTTGCATCATGGGCAATTCGTCCTCCTTCTCGCGATTCATGATATCCTGCGCAGGCAACAGGAATGCATACAAGATTTTGTGATATTTTCACATCGAACGTTCACACTTACAATTGGCGTTATGTTCAATTCCTTCTTCTCCATGTCGCCCTGTTCGAAGAACTCGGAGCTCACCAGATCGGCCACACGCTTCTCGATGTCCCACGGCTTGGTGATGGCCGACAGATCACAGACAGTCATACTCATGGCGCGCAGCAGCGCACGCGGCTCATCGTCCACCCAATAGCTGAGCGGCTGCTCCTGCACTGACTGCAGAAAAGGTCCGCGTTTTCTATAAACAATTCAAACTAACATTTTCGTATTCAACTAGTTTGGTCATTCGACAAACCTAAAATAGACCGCCAAATCGGTGGACAGTATTGCATCCTCGAGCACGCGTATGACGCGACAGTAGTCGTCCGACGAGAGGTTCGAGAGAATTTGATTGCCGGGACTGTTCAAAATCATCAGACACTGATCGAAGTGGTGATGCTCCATGGTGGAGGTCGAATAGAGCTGCGCCAGCGGTGAGGAGGCTCTGTGGCACAGCAATCAGATATAGGAATTAGTTTTCCATCAAGCATTTCGTATGTTTAGGCAATTTTATTGCAATTTGTGCTCACTTTATTTGAAAGGAGTTGTTGGTCCCCCGATGGTCCAGATCGTGACACAAGCAGCCAATTATCAGCGCCAGACATTCGATTTCGCCAAATATTTTCCACCATTGCGTCGCCTGTCCGTGATGGGAAATCTTTGTTTAATTAATTAAAATTGTCTTTTAAATTTCAAAATCACTGAACAAAGTACACAAAAGTATGGTTTGCAACAAACAAAACAACAATCAATAAAAATATAAATTAAAAAAAACGCATAAAAAAAAATTCGTATTACATAAAACTAACTGAATTATTTCTTGGATACAATTATAAAAAAAATGTGTACTCAAATTAACTGAAATTGGTTTTTTATAAACATTTAGTAGATAACAAAAAAGTAAGTAAGTAAAGAGTAAAGAGTAGAAAACGAACCGTCAAAATGGCAAACATCATTTGTGCCACATTGAAAGCATGTCGCCAATTGTGATAAGTAACGTTGCGATAGTTCTTCTTGACGCTCAACAGCCAACGGCAGAGCACCTCGTAATCGATGTGAAAACGCTCAACGAAATCCAGATCCAAAAACATACGCAAACAGGCCTTTAAAAAAAATAAACGAAATTAAATTTTTGGTTATTTCTCAATGATAAAACAATGATGAACAGTTACCTTCAAGGTGTCATCGTCCTCGAAGTGTATGTCGTCGAATTTGAAATCATGCAAACGGAAATGCGCAGCAGATGGTACACGCAAACGCTGTAGAAAAAATTGAAAAATTATATATTTTAAAAAATTATTAATTAATTTAAATGCGTTTTTAGAGTTAAAATACCAGAATTGAAAGTTGAATAGGGAAGAGATTTTCATCAAACATTTTAAACAATTTTTAAAATTTTTTAATTAAAGTTTACAACTCCAAATGGCGTGCAGAATGCCTCAGACTGAGAACAAACCAGCTAAGACAGTTTACTGGGCTTCTAACTGGGCATTGAAGGCTGAGAAAACACGTGTACACAATTAGTTTAGAAAAGGAAAACGTCTTTAGACTCTGCGGAACAGCACAAAAGACTTCCGAGCACATCACACGAGATGCAGTATGTCGCAGCAAGAATCGTTACCTGGACCAGTATTGTCTTGCAGAAGAGGACATCATGCAACTGAACCTCCTAATTTTATTAGGTCGTTAGGTCAAGGAGATGTGCTCTAACTGTCAATGCACTACAAACCCAACAATATCTAACTATCTAATGTATTCTTTTAAAGCCGATTTACTGGTTATGATTAGTTCAAAATGTGATTTAGTGGTTTATGTTCAGACACTTCTTAAATGTGCTAGAAGCTTTAAGAAATTTCCAATAATCTGTTTCATAGCATGGTTTATATAAAAAATTGTTCATCTACACTACAAACCCAACAATATCTAACTATCTAATGTATTATTTTTAAGCCGATTTACTGGTTATGATTAATTCAAAATGTGATTTAGTAGGTTTTGTCCAGACACTTCTTAAATGTGCTAGAAGCTTTAAGAAATTTCCAATAATCTGTTTCATAGCATTATTTATATAAAAAATGGTTCATGTATGTGGTAAAAATTCTCACAATAGGAAAGAACATGTGTTATAGTGTGTGTGCTTATATCCTAAACAGCTTCTAATCCAACCCAAAGTCGTATTCAACTTTTATACATATTTACCTATGTAACGAACTACCCGCATAAAAATAACATCAACCCCTAACTATGTGTAGCCACTTGGGCAGACTTCGTTATAACAAAAAAAAAATGATACAGACAGACAAACAAAAAGAAACAGGAGGAATGCAATGAGAAACATGTAAAAATTAGAATTTACTGCATAATCAGACAAATTAGCAAAGATGAGACAAGCAGACGCAGCAATTTGGGCGCATTTCATTTGGCACGTTCTGAGTACGAGGGAATTAGGGCAGCGCCACATGCCATTTGACCTTACGCACTCTGTCTATGCTCCTAAATAGTTCAAGTTACCGTCAACGTGCTGCGCACACGTTAGGCATAAAAGTGTGTCAATTATGAGCCACAACACCAACACCAACACCCAACCCAACACCAACCAATACACACACATACATAACTATATGAATGAGGTTGTATAGACAGTGCCAACAGTTGCAAGGCCTTACAATTTAATTACAAGTTTTCGTTGAAGTAGGCAGTGAATTGTTCTCCAAGAAAACGATAAGCTGGCAGCGTATCCTTGTATATAATTAAAAGACATTTAATAGCCCGCATAATGTGGTTAACTTCTGACAGCAGATGCAATTAAGATTATTAACTCGTTAAAAATGAATTAATGAATGTGCTTTTGCTTTTGAAAGCGAAACATAAAGTCACAGAGGGTTGCTAAAAAAAACGTAAGGTTATGGCTTGCGGAGTTTTATTGGTGAAAATGGCAATATTTTCAAACGTTTATCCTCAACATTAGCAGATAAACATTAAAAGCTTGAACATTAAAAAACATGTGATACCATAAAAAGCAAACAGAAGGAAGAAGGACTCACTTTACTTGCAAAAAAAAATACATTGTGACAAAGAGGGGTTAGTAGTTAAACAGCACCGGCCGCAACTCCAATAATTTTCTCTATTATTTCCATGTTTTTTTTGCATATTTATGTACATTTTAATTTTATTCCATTTTACTAGTCACAAATAGTAAACAAATATTTTAAATTTATGCACAGCTACTAAAAACAATCATAATTTGAATTTGATGCAATTCAATTATTGCCCAGAACATAGAACAACAAATTTCCATCAAAATGCATTTATGCAGTGCACTTGCAGTGCCATCACGCTGATATCATAACATGGCAATGTACACATGTATGTTCATTCATTTGGTATTTCATGTATACCAAACTGCAGCTGACATTTGAAATTAATTGCCAGTAGTTGACTGACAACAATGTAATTGCATGTATGATTCTATTGCAGACTGATGATGACGTTGACAGCATATTCGAGCTCATAGAAATTGCTGCTATGTACTTTATTGATTGCAAGTGATAATAAAAAATATAAGCAATGATAAGGTTAGAGGAAGAAATTCTTATAGGATGACAGCACAATCGAAATATACATTTTTCTTTTTCAACTTTCAATTTTTATCTTAACCTAACTTCTAACTTTAACCCTTTGCGGAAATGTGTACGATAAATCGTACAATTTTTTCTAAGATTTTTCTTTATTTGACAGCGAACGCACTTTTTATGGAACGGCAATTTTCAATTAAAAAATTGAATTACTAGACGTTTTCTTGTTTTACTGGGCAGACAAAGGTTATGTAGGATTGGTCATGCGTACTTGCCACGCCCACTATGCTCATAAAAATCTGCTATATTCAGTATCTTTCTGAGAAGCTATATGAATATTAAGTGATTTTATGTTTTATTGAGGAGAAAAACACTTTGCAACAACAACAACGGTTATATAAGGCCGAATAAATGAGACTCAGTTGTTTATAAATATAATTTATGTAAGTTTCTATTAGAATTAAATCACTTTTTTTTTGTTTTTATAATTATGTTTTCTTTCAATTGAACCAATGAATTGTTCATAAAACTAGAAAAAAGAAAACAAACATTTCCTGATGTTTTTACTCCTTTACATAATTTTCTATTAGAATTAAACCACGTTTTGATTTTTTGTTGTTATAATTTCTGTTTTCTTTCAATCGAACCAATGAATTATTCATAAAATTAGAAAAAAAAACTTTCTTAATTTTTTACTCCTTTACGAACTACTGTACGATATATCATACAAAATTGATTGATCTGTAATTTTCAACCTAAATAATGTTTTCAATATTTTGTTGAATTTTATTACTAAAATATTCAAAAAGTGTCAATATTTTGAAGGAACAATTTGTATCTCAAGAAATGAGTGAATTGACCGGAAAGGTCTTCTTTTCAACTTTCAATTTTCAACTTTAATTTTTAAACTTAAATTGGCATAACTATTTACCCTCAGTCGGTGCGCCTCGTCAATGGTCGCCGATGCGTGATAGCTCAGCACCTCCAGTGTGACACTTTGCTTGGCCATTGCCACAATTGCCTTCTCGTACATGTGCGTATTGTGTATTCCCATGCCGCAGAAGATGGCAAACGCCTCCACAAAGTTCTCATCGTTTTTGGTAAAACTCTAAAGCACACAAAAACAAAATCATTAAATTAATGCAACCAATGGTTGCCGCCAACAGCCGCCCGCCCAACTAACCAAATCATCGAATTTATTGACCAGCTGTATGACGCCGATTATCTGGCCCAGCGAATTCTTGATGGCCATGCACAGTATGGATTTGTGCTTGAAGGTGGTGCTGTCATCGACGCTCGGATCGAAGCGATCGTCCTCGTAGGCGTTTGGTATGCTCACAGTCTGCCATGAAATGAAAAGTTGAGAAGTTAGTTGAAAGCGCAATGGTAATTCATTTTTTACTCAGTTTACTCACCTCACCGGTTGTGGCCACATGGCCTGTAATGCCGACATTGATGGGAAAGCGCGATTCGTAGGGGCTGGTGCGCGCCGTGTTCTCCTCCTCGCTCAGATCGTTCGCCTCAAAGTCGAAGACGCGCGAAAAGCTGCCCTTGGTGGCCTCGTGCACCAGCAGTATTTGGACGCGCTGACACTGAATGAGGCTCTGCATGTGCGACAGTATGCGGAACACCATGTGCTCGATGGTGCTCTGCTCCTCGAAAATCATGCGCGCCAAATCGAGCAGCACCTGGTTGCGTTTGATTTCCAGCTGAGATGTCTCGTAGAGTTGCGCATTGCGCAGACCAATGCCGCAGAATTGCAGATAGGAGGAAAAAACCTGTGACCACACAAAACACTTTAATGAGTAACACATTTCTTAGGGGGTGGGGCGACAAAATTCAAAGCGAATGCAAAACTGTGAAATGTCACCAAAGCGAAGCGAAAAGTCCGCTGCATACGCGAAGCGTGCCGGCGGCGCATTAAAGTGCGACGCTTCGATGCGCACATTACGCAAAGTGCCGCCAAATGACGCAAGCCGACATAAACACATTCAAACGCACACACTCACGTACGACAAGTGGGTTGCAACGATTTGCCGTAAATTTCGGCCAAACATTAAATGTGAAGTGGCAAATGTGCTGGTGGGGCGAAAACTTTTCGGACAACCGATAAAATTGAAATAATAAAAAAAATCGAGAAAAAGTTTTGCCACACTTTTGAACTATTGAAAGCAGAGGAAGTTGTGCCCAAGAAATAAACCAACCAAAACGAAGTTTTAAAACTTTGAATGAACATAAAATGCTCAAAGCCGAAATAGAGCACGGAAAATATTTGACGTTTGATTCAGTTTGTTATAGCAACTTTCCGCAGCGTTGCGATAAGTTGCGGAGTGCGGTGTGCCTACCTTCTCATCAGCTTCCGTGAAACACTCGCCATTCAATTTATTAATGACCTGCGCCACGCCGATGACATCACCCGATGAGTCCTTAATTGGCATGCAGAGCAGCGCCTTCGTACGATAACCGGTCCAGCTGTCGATTTCGCAATTGAATCGTTCGTCCTGTGGCGAAAGATAACAAAAAAGTCGAGGTTAAAGGGGGTTAACACAATTGTATGGTATAATAACTTCCAGTAAAGAAAACCAATAATAGATAATTAATTTATTGCTGTGCAGTTTGCGGTTGCTGTGCGCACAAGTTGGCCGCAGCCTGTTGTCAAGGACGATGCAGAATTCGAACGAAAAGCGAAACATGAAAAAGTTATACATTAATTATTTCTCACAAATGAAACAAACTCATAACTTTTCTAGTTGTTGTTTAGTTGTTTTACAAACTGATTTTCAAATTTGTTTGCCCACACATGCTGCCACTTTGCTGATACAACTTTCATCTATGATTCAATATTCCCACTTTCAGCAAACGCTTTTCGCATAAAATGTAAGTGTCAGCTGCGGGTAAGCGACGCTGAGACCGCATTTCAAATTATTGTTTGTCTCCCATGACTGTGTGCCGTTTATCAAGTGACCATATGTCCTACGGTGTCCTTGAATGCCACACATTGGTACGGCTAAGAGAACGTTGGTGCCTTACGTCGTTGCGCTGGTGGTCCCAGTTCAATTTTGTGAACAATATGAAAACTGGAAAAATGTTCTATTTGTCGACCTTGTTTATCAATAATTTTTTTCATTTAATTTTAGATTTGACACTTGAAGAAATTGACCATTAAATGGATTCAATGACGTTTGAATTAATGTTAAAGTGTTGTATTTGTGGGCAATTTTTTCCACTTTTTATTGAATTTTAAATTTAGAACTTTAGAAGAAGGAAAGTGTTGTATTTATAGAACTTTTTGTCCAAGTTTTTATGAAATTTTCATTTTTTCGACTTTTTTCAATGAATTTTTCATGTGACTTTAGATTTAACACTTGAAAAAATTTACCATTAAATGGATTCAATGACGTTTGAATTAATGTTAAATTGTTGTATTTGTGGGATTTTGTACAACTTCAATTAGATAAGGAAAATGTTGTATTTATCGAATTTTTTGTCCAAGTTTTCATGAAATTTTCATTTTTTCGACCATTTTCAATGATTTTTTCATGTGACTTTAGATTTGAGACTTGAAAAAATTTACCATTAAATGGATCCAAAAACGTTTGGACTCGTGTTCAAATGTTGTGTTTTTCGGAATTTGATTTCCCTTTATATTGAATTTTAAATTGAGAACTTCAACTAGACAAGAAAAAAGTTGTATTTATCGAACTTTTTGTCCAAGTTTTCATAAAATGTTAATTTTTTCGACTTTTTCCACTTAATTTTTTAAAGAAATTTACCATTAAATGGATCCAAAGACTTTTGGACTCATGTTCAAATGTTGTGTTTGTCGGAATGTTTTCCAATTTGTTATGGGATTCTAAAATTGGGACTTTAACTAAATGAGAAAAATGTTGTATGTTGCGGACTTTTTTTCCAACTTTTCATGAGATTTTCAGTCTTAGCTCACTTTAATAATTCACTTTTAATTAGTTCACTTTAATAGTTCACTTTGTATGATAATTTTTTAAATTATTCCCTGCATTTAAATGGATCCAATGCCATTTGGATTTCAGTCTTGATTCAGTTTTATGTGATTTTTTGAACTTTTTTTTCAAATTGTTATAGGAAATGTTTGGCATAGATTTGATATTCTTAAAAATTTTGCGTTACATTGGTTTAAAGCTGTTTGAAACTATGCCTTCGTTCCATTGCGTAGTTTTTCAATGGAATTCCAGGGTTGATTGGCACAGATTTGCAAGGAATTTTCTTTTTCTTCTTTTGTGCCATGTGAACAAATCTTAGTAATAAAAAAAAACAGTCTTATTGCGACCACTTAGTGTTGTTCTACTGCTCCATGAAGCTTTTTAGATCATCCTTTGAAAATTTAAAGCCTTAAGTTTCACTGGTCACTTTAACATATATGCCACATATATAAAGATTCTCACAAAATGAAAGTCTTTGCTTTCGAAATTGTTAGATGAAGTGGGAGGAGGGTTCATTCATTTGGTAATTTGATTATTTGAATGTTTTTTTTTGTGCGAACAAATCAAGTGAAGCCGCACAATGGCATTAAAAATGTGACACAGCACTACCCTCTGTGCTGTGTCGAAATGTCGAACAGCAAATTCATTCACATTTCACATACTTATGTACAGCACACATACATATGTATGTATACGAACATATGTACCTATGTACATATATATATAGATGTATATAAATACGATTGTGTGGCATTGAGAGTGGATGCGCTGGGCGAACTTGTTGGCAGTTCATTGAACCTTTTGGCCATGGCTCAAGTCTTCCCAGCAGGCAACTCTTGGCAGCCATTCCCTGCCAGTAATCAGCTCAGCCCAGTTCCTGCTCGCTGCTACTCGGTGTGGGTGTATCTGTTTATGTCTCAGCTACATAATTTGGATTGCTGTGGAAACTGTAAATAGTCAGCAATGACAACGATTATGTTTGTTTTTCTCTGCTAATTTCACCTTTTTTCTCACCACTTTGCTTGTGTTATTCAATGAGAAATATATTTTATTGCCATTATGAGTCGCACTTCTTATCGCTATGACAAATATTTGCAAGACAATGAGTCGGGTTTTTGTTGATATTTCATTGAAAAGTAAATGCTTTGAATTAAACTGCAGTCACAATGGTGACTGTAGAGCGATAAAGCGCTTTGAAAGCATTTATCTAAAGTCCGATAATGGGTTTACTAGAAAATTGAATACAAAATTATCAAATGAAATTTTAGAAGCAAAGGTCATGGTTACTCGGTGAGTAATGCATTGAAACGGGAGTTTGAGAATTGCGGGTTCGAATTGCGATTTCATTGAAACTATTTAACCTGTTAACCTCACACCTGTTTTTTATGACCTCACAGTCTACCAATAAGTGTGATTTAACTATCTAAAACTTCCAAAAAGAAACTTTTAAAACATTTCGGAATTAATGACCATTGAAATTACATAGTTAGTGCAATAAAATGGAATTAATCCGTTAGAAATTGTTGTTAGGATCCAGTGCACTCCAGTGTGAGGACGAAAGCTTAAAACTTACAAATATAATTTTTTGACAATTGCTCACTCAGCTCAAAATAGTGAAGCTCGCAGAGTACAAAATTATTCTTTCGACCCCAAAGTTGCCTGAGAGCTACTTCACCTATTTGTCATCTTGTAGCAAAAGCTACAATTGATTAATATTTTTAGAAGTGAATTCAAGGCAAATTACAAAAATTTTACTATTATCCCCAAAATAATTTCAAATATTTTGCAGCGATATCAGGGAAAGTTTGTGTTCTAATTGAAGTCTACGAATGGGGCGCGTTTGATCAAACTACAGCTTCTTTAATAATGGTTAAATAAAATAAAAAAGTGATAATTTTGTATTTTTCCATAAATATTAAATAATTTTTCTGTAATTAAAAAAATATTGATACAAAATTTATTTAACCCGTTTTAAGCTAAAATTGTTCAAAAGTAAACTAGCTCTAGAACTCCAACAAAGAGGCGTGGCGACTTCAAATGTCGAGTGCACATTTCTTAGGTAAATGTTTCATGATTTAAATACCAAAAAGTAATATTAATGAAAAAGCTTCAAACACAAAAAGACCTTTAATGATTCCTATGTAATCAGATTTAATGACTCTCATTCCACTCTATTCGTCTATTTCTTGCTTGCTTTAAACTTCAACATTGTGCTTCCAGCTTAATGCACACCGCACTCATCGCTTCTTGTTTATGGGACAACTGCGAACTGTCAGTGCGCAACGCTATGAATTTGCAGCAAAAGTAAAGAGAACACCGGCACATGCAAACAAATATTTCAAAGTGATTTAAGGCTCACATTAAAAACCAAGGGATGTATGTATTTGTGCTTGTAATCAGGTCGCAGCACCTGTTGGCAATAAAGCAGCAGCAACGAGTCATTTCAAATAATGCAAAGGCACATGTTCCGGCCACTAAGCACACATGGCGCCTTGGCCAAATTTGGTCCTTAATTGAATTTTTTTATGCACCACGCATGTCCTGCATTTGGCTCCGAATTGCAGCTGACGCAAATCAAAATCACAATTTCGAATAAAATCGGCCATTTCGCAGTTAACAGTTAATTCACGCAATGCATAAAAATGCACAATAAAAACGCTTTAATGCTTCAATGTGGCGCAATTTTCAACTTTAGTGCGTTTGCTCGGATTTCCTTTGGCCGTCCATACTTTTTTTGTTGCTACAGAGAAGTCTGAAGGGCGAAGAGGGTTGGATAGGAGAGTAGATGGGAAGAAAGGGTGTAGGGGGTGGAGAGGTCAAGAGAGGGATGAAGGGTGTTTGCTGTATACATCGAAGATTAATTGCCAACGGATTGGCATGAGCGGAAAATCGTTAAGAGAGCGACGGAAACATGAAGCAGCAGAAAGGGAAGAAATGAAAAAACAAAAATCAAAATTGCCATAAATCTTTTACAGCCAACGGACAACAATAACGAGCGGATAGCGTTTTCACGTTAACGGGCAAACGGTTTTGGCTGATGTGAAGAGCCAAATCGGCTTGAGTCGAGTAGAGAAAATGTTAAGAGCAGCCACTACAGTTTTTAGAACGTTATGAGTTATGAGTTTTTACGTAAATAATTGGCAGAGTAGTGAATTAAGTATACGTATTTTATTTTTCTAGGTAAGTTAAAAAAAACAACTAAAGCTCTGTATAATAGATTAGCTAAGAATTACAAACAATTACATATAGAAACGAACTAAACTAAATTCGAACTAAATTCTCATTTCTCCGCTACTCTTTTCAAACACTTTTCCACACTTTTCCATTTACTATCGCATGTCTATTAAAAAAATAATGATTCATTGTAACAGCCTCAAAATATTTCAATTCTCTTTATACGCTCCTAATAAAGTTTATTGTACAACGTTTGCCTTGATTTATGGTTTAAGCCGTCAGCTGCTTACATCAGTGCAATGAATCAACAGAATTTTTAAGCATTCAGCTTTCAACTAGACAGCAATAAATTAAGTCATTAGCTACAACAACACAACATTTCAAAATGTTGCCATCAATTTGGTCAGCTGCACTATTCACCTGGTATGCATCGGGTATGTTGACCGGTTCACCACTTTCGGCCACATGTCCTGCAATCCCAGTGCCCCAGGCGACGCGTACCTCTTCGCGCTGTTCCATCTCTTCCACAGTGCTGCGTGGACAGACATCGAACAGCTTTGACACCAGACATCTGCAAGTAGAGTAATGGATTTTAAAAAAGTTTTTAAGAAATCAATTCAAAAGATTTAAGGAATTTTTAGGCTTTTTGTTTACACAAAAGCTTTAAGCGTTTTTAAGCGTTTTTTTTTAATATTTCCTGACTAATTATGATTTTGATATTCCATGATATTATCAAGCTAGCATTTTTTTTAAGAAATAATGCATATTTTAAGTTTTGTTTATTGATTGGGTCCCCATATATTTGTCTATAGTTCGAAGCCAAATAGCCTCGTTTTCCCATAGGAAATTTTAAAAATAAACATTTATAAAACTAGGAACCTAAAATCGATATCTGTGACTATATCCTTTTATATTAAATTATGAAAATTTGTATGAGGTCTGGCCAGATCTCTGGACTTGCAATTATGGCAAATTACTTTGGTGTAAACATAAACTTTTGTAATCCTTGGAACCTTAAATCGATATCTGTGACTATATCCTTTTATATTAAATTATGAAAGTTTGTATGAAGTCTGGCCAGATATCTGGACTTGCAATTATGGCAAATTACTTTGGTGTAAACATACATTTTTGTAATCCTTGGAACCTTAAATCGATATCTGTTACTATATCCTTTTATATTAAATTATGAAAATTTGTATAAGGTCTGGCCAGATCACTGGACTTGCGATTATGGCAAATTATTTTGGAGTAAAAATACGAGTTAAGATGGTTTTAGTTTACTTTTTAAAGCAGTCAATACGAATTATTGAAAAGCAAAAATCATAAAAAAAATCAAACAAATTATAATGATTTACTAAATCTAATTGCATGTCTCTCTTAAAGTTTACACAGTTTAAGGAAGCTAAAAAACATAATTAAAATATTTTTTTTTTAATTTAAATTAAAATTTAAAAAACCACCACAATTCAGTTCAAAACCAAAGCGTTAATCAAACTAGTAGACAACACAAACTTTCATATTTTCAGTTACTTTATGAATATGTATGCATAAAATGCTTTGAACAAAGGTTTCCTAGCAAGTTTCCATAAATAATACAAGCACATCGAAGCTTTGTTGTATCCTATTGAATTTTCATACGAAATAACTTAAGGCAGGTTTCTACCTTGTGCGGCCGAGAAAACATGTTTTTTTGAAAAATTGTTGATGGGAAGGTTTTTAAGATAAACACTGGAAAATTTTTTCAGATGTAGGTATATGTTTATTGTACAAGTAAAAAAAGTTGCAAGATAAAATATGCAAAGGGGGGGAGGGGGCCATCAAGCAATGGCGGCAGGACTTCCTTACTCGCGGAAGTCCTGCCGCTGTTTGAGATGACTTGAAACACAAAAATGAAATTTTTTCTTATTCTGTATCCTTTTGTCTATGGCAGGAACTAGGATTTAAAAAAAAAAATGAAAAATGAAGGATATATGCGATTTTGACTAAAAAACTCAATTTTTACCTACTTTTTTCAATACAAATTTCTATTTTTAATGAGAAAAAATTATTATTTCTGGAAGATCCTAGTTCGTGCCATAGCTAAGACCTTGATAAATGACTGTTTAAAATTTCGTAGCTATTGCTCAACTCGTGTGGCCTAAATCACTTCCGCAAGGTCAAAAAATGTAGTTTTGAGAAAAACGCGTTCAAAGTTTTGCTTCAGCAGCTCGGCGCGCTCGACACCGCTACCTGTTTCTATAAATTGCTTCCGTAATTCGAAAGATTTCAACTTCAAATTTTGGGAGCGTATTCTACAATCATGTATTAATCCAAAAATGCATGAAAAAAAAAAATCGATTTTTTTTACCGCACAAGGTAGAAACCCCCCTTAAGCGAAAGCAGCCAGAATAATGCAAAACAACTCCAACTGCTGCTTAGGAACAACTTTGTTTTTGAATATAAAATTCGGATCTATTTTCCAGGATACTAGGAACTCAAAAACTACAATGGAATGTAATTATTTCAAATTAATTCATAATAAAAAACTCAAAGTATTTTATTAGCAATAAATTTGTAGTTTAATAAAAATTAAAATTGTCTTCGAAAAACCACACCCATGGCGCCTCAAATGCCACATTTCTCATTTCTTCGCATTACAAATTGAAATGAGCATTAAAAAAATGATTGTAAACAAAAGTCTTGAATGTATAAAAACACAGCCCACAATTACTCGTACGCCTGATTAACTGTTGAGCAAATTGTGTTCTATTAAAAAGCAATAACTCAATTTTACTACTGACACCCAGCTCAGTTGGCTGTAAAGCGGCTGTGTGGTAAACAGCTCAAATAATAATAACAATAATATTTACTATGTCATATAATAATATTGAAATTTTAATAGATTAACAGCAAATTACAAAATCAATAGCAGCAACAACAACAACAACACACACAGCTGAACGATATTGAAATTGTACGCCGAGCGATTGATGCGGCTGATTAGATGTTGCTGTTGTTGTTGTTGGCGTAGATAAAATTGATTTTATCATAACTAAAATTGGCCTTGAAATTTATCAACTTTGTATAATTACTAATTTTTATGAAATTATTGACCCATATACAAATGTATGCAAACAAATATTTGCCAACAAATTTTTCACATTAATTTTTCGTTATGATAAGAAATTATATACGAATTTATATTAAATATGTAAATATATACAAGCGAAATAAAATATGCCTACATATTTTATTCTTACTACGCTTTTAGGTTTTCAGGTTTGATTTAAAGTTACTTTTCACTCTCAATCAAATGGTTAGTTGAGCAAGAAATTTGTTTTAAAAAATTAGTAAAATTTAAATATTTCATGTTATATTTTGTTCTGCATCTTGTAGGAATTGATGGAGGAGCTAGATGGCGTTAGAAAGATAAAATTTCGTGCTAAAAAAACTTCTCAGACAGTTTAGTAATTCATTGACTCAGTTTTATTTGAGCAAAGAAAAAATACGCCATATTTTACAATTTTCCTTCATTGAAGGCGAAAACGAAAGCCAAGCGGCTGAAAATGTTGTCCTGGTACTGTAACAGGCAACTCTGCTGTAAGTTTGGGGCAAGAATTTTGAGCCGAATACCATTCGAAACCATATATTGCAGGAAATCATCGATTATAAGCTGCTCCCCAACGACCAAACTTCTGAGTCGGACCTGTATTGTCAACAATTGAACCGTCTGAAGGAAGTAATTGCCCAGACCGATCAGCTGTGGAAAATAGGAATAGATCACACACATCAATAATGACTCGCCAGTAACTCCGAGAGCTTATTGGGAAGGTTCTAAAACGTCCAACTTATAGTCCGGACCTGGCACCAAGTGATTACAACCTGTTTGTGTCTATGCTGAATGATTTTCCTGGTGAAAAATTCACCTCCAGAAGCCTGCGAAAATCGACTGTTCTAGTTTTTTCCCAATGGGGGCTAGGATTTCTATGAGAGAAACATAATGGAACTACCTTCAAAATGGCAATAACTTACTGAACAAAACGATACATATTTGAACTAAATCATATAATTCTGACTATGCTAAGTAAAGCCTTCAATTTCATGCCAGAATTTTGGATTCTGTTCCACTACACCTTACAAACTTTCAGTTTAAATTTCATGAATTTGAATTACCAGATTCTCTTCCATATATTCGACACTGTTATTAATAATCCTTACTGCTTCAACTATTACCAACACAACAAAGCAGCTGCATTGCCTTTGTGTGCTTATAACGTCTGCTGCTAATTAATCGCAATGTCCTTGAACTTTTTACAACTTTTAACTTTCAACTTACGTTGTGACACACAGCTGTGCCACAAAAATTTGCCGCTTTGTAAAAATTTTTGGCCAACAAAAAAATCTGCCACTTTTATGACACTGCACATATTTAGTTCTCTTCTTTTTTTGTTGTGTTACCAAAACTATTTTTAAACTGTTTTTCGCTCAACTGGAAAATGTTTTATTTTAATTTTTTATGTTAATTACATATATGACAAAAAAACCGCTATTATACTCACTTCTTTGGTCCATCACTGCCATTGCAACGGCCCTGCACCAGAAACAGCGAACCGCGATCGGCATTCAGCAGTATGGAAACATTTTGCAGAATTTTGTGGCATAGCGTACGAACTTCCAACTCATTGCAGATGTCCTTTACCTAATTGTGTGTTGAAGCAGAGGGACAATGTGTCGTCACACCCGCACACACACACACACACAAACGCACACGAATGCAATGAGCAGTAGAAGCAATGGCGGCATCAGCGTTGTGCACATTCGGGCGCGAGCAGCAAAAAAGTTGACGCAAAAAAGGTAGAAAAAGATAAGTGTAAAAGAAATTAAAAGTTTATAAAGAGCTGACAGTTTTTTAATTAAAAAATTGCCACCATTTCGTTGAGCACATAATGGCAATTAATGCTCGAATGCGGTTGCAAACGTTGAGGGAAATTAAATTACGAATGCGGCAGTTAGAAACTTAGACAATGTGGAGTAATTAAGACAGTATAAGGTGTTGGTTTAGGTTAGGCTTTGGTATATTTATGAAATATTAGTTTGAATTCTTCAACGCATGAATAATTAAAATTCCAGTTTTTAGAATAAAATGAATAATAAAATAAATAAAATTGTTTCAAATCAGTATTAATCAGTTGATATGTAAAATCGTAGGTGAAAAAATTGGCTTTGGTATATTTATGAAATATTAGTTTGAATTCTTCAATGCATGAATAATTCAAATTCCACTGGGAATAATTTTACTGTGGAATAGTTTTTAGAATAAAATGAATAATAAAATAAATAAACATGTTTAAAATCAGTATTAATCAGTTGATATGTAAAATTTGAAACAAAAATAAATTAAAGTGAGAGTTAAACAACATTCGACTGATGTATTAAGATGTCATTAAGAGTCTTAGTCTGAAGAAATCATTTCTGAAGAAATCATTTTTAAACATTTAACGACAATTTATATCAACATTCGTTTCGTAGGTGAAAAACTTGGCTTGATTCTGGCGTTCAGGTTCATTTCTGAGCTTTGATGTATTTAGAGACCTATAGTAGAATTTTATGGCGAATATTTTCGTGGTACATTTTTTCCTTAAAAAGTCCTGGTTTACAGGACATTTTTGGCATTTTAGAAAAAAAGGGTCAAATTGACCCATAAAAATAGTAGCTACAGGGTTAAAATGCTCCACAAAAATATTCTTCGTAGTATTTTACATCAAATTGCTGAACCCATCATATACCTAACATGTAAGGTTACAATGGTTTTCGTATGCCAATTCACCATAAGTATGTGCAAAAGCACGAAAACTTTGACCCCCCTAAAAAAAAATTCAGACATAAACTTTCAAAACGCCGATACACGTATATTTTTTTTTGGTCCCCTCTACCAGAATCCGTTATGAGAACCTTGTTATTTTTTTTTGTGTTGTGCAGTGTAATTAAAAATGCGCTGGAAAAAATTTTATTGTTGAGTGATTTTCTTTTTAGAATACATTTATAATCAAATGAAAAAAATTTTTAAAAACAGTATTAATCAGTTGATATGTAAAATATGAAACAAAAATAAATAAAAGTGAAAGTTAAACAACATTCAAAATATTTTTAAACATTAAACGATAATTTATCACAAAAATGTGTTTCGTAGGTGAAAAACTTGGCTTTGGTATATTTAAGAAATATTAGTTTGAGTTTGAGTTCTTCAATGCATGAATAATTAAAAATTAAAAAATAATTTTATTGTGGAATAGCTTTCTTTTTAGAATATATTTGTATAAAAAAATGAATAAAAATTTTTCAAATCAGTATCAGTCATTTGATATGTAAAATATGAAACAAAGATGAGTAAAAGTGAGAGTTAACCAACATTCGACTGGTGCACTGTCATTAAGGATCATTATTGCACCAGAAAGTGATAAGTGAATCTGTTCTGAAGAGTGAAAATCTTTTTCAACATTTAACAACAATTTAAAACAACATCTAAGACAACAAACAAAAGCTGAACAGAAATCTATTTATGTACTTTTATGTAAAATTGCAGTGCACACTGTTAAATTATTCAAGCCTAAAGCCAAAACCTAACCCTCTACTAACAACCCAAAGCCTTTCATTTAAATATGCGCCTCTCATACCGCCTCTCATTACATTGCCTGCTATAAATAGTCGTGTCAGCCCCTTAGAATATTTGCTTGCAAGCACTACGGGGCGTATGATTAACCTATTTCACACATCAAACAGCCGACTACAATTTCGCCAATAAAGCGAATATCGCTTCAAATGTAGCATAGCAACGGCACCGTGTTGCCAGCCGGTCTTCCCTCAACCTATGCCAAAACACACTAAGCCCTAAAAAAAGGACGATAATAGCACAAAACAGCTCACCGACAATGTCAACAGTCGGCGGCATTCCACACGCCGTGCAGACAATACCTTACCAGTTCAAAAATGAGCTCCTTCTCGTCCAGCTGCTTGAGCTCGTTGCGCGACAGCCGCTGCGGCCGATGATAGTTGTGATGGCTGCCCATGCTCGCCGGATGGCTGTGATGGTGATGATGATGCAGGTGGTGATGGCCGCTGCCCATGTTGCCGGCAGCGCTGCCGACGCCGTTGCCATTGCTCGCGGCGCCGCTATTTGCCGAGCAATCATTCTGTGTGCCTATACTTAGGAAGGTTGGTGTGCCGTCGATGGTGTTGACAATCGGCTTGAGCAGCCCGCCGCGCTCGAATTCGTGTGCGGATATCTTTCTGCAAAACGAAGAGACAGAGAGAGAGAGAGATGCATTAATTTTATTGTGGTTGTGTGCTCATTTGTGTGATTCACTTTTGCCTAAAAGTTGATCGTAATTCTCCCACAAAGTGACACTAATGGACTGTGGCCCTTGTAGCTTTATGGCCTTTTTTTATGTACATATATAAAGTGTGTGTGTGCAATTGTTGCTCGCACCGGTTCAAACCAGCTGTTAGGAAGTTACCATATTTCATGTGCGCGCGCCCCAAAAAACAAATGTTTCCATTTTATTGCAACCATTTGACGCAAATTTCCCTCTGTTGCTGTTGTCTAATGGCAACTGCCGTTTTCTGCTGCTGTTGCCTTTTTATTTATTTTATTTTATTTCAATATAAATAACTGCATATGGCCCAGTGCCGCTTATGTAAAATATACGAAGGCAAAACGATGCATAAATAGCGAGAAAACACAGAAATAAGTAAAGACACGTCATGGTTTTTTGTTTTTGTTTTCATGCAACAGCAATAAGAAAATGCTCTATGAAAATAGTTTATCATTAGTCCCCGCCCGCCTCTAAGCGTGTGCTTGGCTTATGTACTCGCACGCCGCCGTGGCCCAACAACATTCTGATGTGGGCAACAGTGACGATGCAACTATGGCAGCCATGTTGCCGGCTTATCTCCAGCCGGCATGGAAAACCGTACAAACAATTCGACAAAAGGCGGACACTCGCTTTGGTGCGTGGGCGTCTGACGGCTAGCTGCATGCATTCATAAAAACACATAGCAACAACAACACAGCCGGAAAAAATATCACCATGAATGAAATGCGCGCACCAAAGACGTCGCTGTCCCAGCAACACATCGAAACGACAAATTATGACAAAGCAGTCAACGTATTTTTAGCCACTCAGTCCGACATTCAAATAAGGGATGAGCCATTAACTGGCAGATTAAAGCTGAAGTGAGTGCCCACACGTTGAGTGCAGAGCTCATCGCTTACCTCACTGGCGTCGTGGCACCGGAGCCGCCGCGTGATGAGCAATTCTGTCCGTTGACATGTGTCGGCGAGCCGCTCGAGGACGCATCGTTGCCCGACGATGTCGCATGTGACACCAGCCAAGCGTCAACCACCTGTCGTGTTGCTTTTCTGCAAAGAGAAATGCAAGAATGTGGAACATATTAAATAAATGTACAACGAAAAGCTGAAAAATGTTGATGTGATAAAGTGAAGTGAATGAAATTTAATACGAAATGGAATTATATGTATTTGCCAGCAGTTTAGTCAGCATTATGTACGTATGTTTGGGTGTATGAGTGTATGGGTGTGTTTAGTGAATGGGAACATGGGGACACAAAAACCGGCAGCATGAAACAATTCAAGTAATTTTGGGATATGAGAGCAGGAAAGGGATCCAAATGTTGAAAAGCAAAAGTTTTTGAAAGAATTGCTGAGTGAAAGAATTGAATTATAAAAACAAATAATTTGATTTGACTATTTGCAGAGGATAATCGATAATTAAACTACAGGGTGGCACAAAAGTCATCACCTTACCGGCAGATGCTATAACTTTTGCAAATAGCGGCAAAAGTAAATTTTGCTTTGACATTCATTTATTCATTTATGTTATCATTTGTTTATATTATAAACAAATTCGAGCCAAAGAACACTGGATGACAACTTTTGATTATAGTGTTTTGTAGGTAGAGAAAAGTTTGAGGTGCTGATTTTTAGTTTTCTTCCTTTTTTTATTTAACCCTTTCGACCCCAAAGTTGTCTGAGAGCAACTTCATCTATTTGTCATCTTATAGCAAAAGCTGCGATTGATTTATGGGTTTAATTTAAGTAGGCACCAACAAATTAATATTTTCAGAAGTGAATTCAAAGCAAATTACAAAAATTTTACTGTCGTCCCCAAAATAATTTCCAATAATTTGCAGCGATATCAGGGAAAGTTTGTGTTCTAATTGAAGTCTATGAATTGAGCGCGTTTTTGATCAAACGCCCTGTTTCTTTAATAATGGTTAAATACAATCAAAAAGTGATAATTTTGTATTTTTCCATAAATATTAAATCATTTTTCTGTAATTAAAAAATATTGATACAAAATTTGTTTAACCCGTTCAAATGTCGTGTGCGCACTTCTTAGACAAGTATTTCATGATTTAAATACCAAAAAGTAATATCGAGACACAGGGTTAAATTCGGGGTCGAAAGGGTTAATTAAAATCATTCATTAAAAACTCAAAAAATCGACATCAGCGTTCCTATCGAGCGAGGTTTCTAAACCAAAAGAGGTATCTGCTTCAAACTTTCAAAACTCTCTAGAACTCTTTAGCTTTTCAAAAATGTGTCAATCTAGCTGCTTCCTCGAAAGAAAGCCCAAAAAATGAACAGAAGTATCTCTTCAATGGCGCTGCTATCAGCCTCGTCAACTACGTATCAGCATTTCTATCAAGCGAGGTTTCTAAACCTGAAGAGATAGCTGCCTTAAATGTTCACTATTTTTTATAGTAGAACTCTTCAGCTTTCCAAAAATGGATCGATCTCGTCAATATGTCGAAAAAAAGCCCAGATAATGAACAGAAGCACATCTTCATTGGCGCTGCTATCAACATATCAGCAACATATCAGCATTTCTAGCCAGCAAAGTTTCTAAACCAGAAGAGGTAGAGGCTTAAAAATTTCAATATGTATTATAGTAGAACTCTTCAGCTTTTCAAAAATGATCTGATTGCTATCTCGAAGGAAAGCCCAGAAAATCGACAAAACCATCTCTTCATTGGCGCTGCTATCAGCCTCGCGGACAGCATATCATCATTTTTATTCAGCAAGGTTTCTAAGCCAGAAGAGGTAGAGGCCTCAAAATTTTACTATTAGTTATAGTAGAACCTTAAGCTTTTCAAAAATGAGTCGATCTAGTTGTTTTCTTGAAAGAGATAAGAATCAACAGAAGATAATCAACAGAAGCATCTTTTCGTTGGCGCTGCTAGAAGCCTCGGCGACTATGTATCTGGTTTCTAAACCAGAAGAGGTAGCTGCCTTAAAATTTTACTATTTTTTTTAGTTGCTTTCTCAATAGAACTTCCAAAAAATTTATAAAATCATGTATACAATAATTTAATATCTAGAATCCACCTTCAGACACTCGACTAATGAAAGCAAACCATCTTTGCATCTCTATTCTAACTTTTTTCTCGATATACGGAATAGGACAAAAACACTACCGAGCCATTGTCACTTTTCTGTCCTAATTTTTCCTATTTCATAGAAAAGATATCAAAAAACGAACTGCAGCATAAAAGTACTCGGCCGAATAATTTCTGCTTGGAAGAGATAAAAATACAATAAATCGATTAGATGTAATCATGAACAACGCAAAAGGATTCCAAAAACTATGTAAAATTTCAATTGACGACATGTTCATAGATAATTAACTCTGTTTCACTACTAAGGAAGCATTTTATTTTTTTTTTATAAATAAAAATGCTATTGTGTGCTTTATGTCACGCTGCCTAAACCCTTTTCGGAATTCACTCAAATATTAATACAATGTACACATTTAAATACATATACTATACATACATACAACATTTTCAGGAAAACACTGTCACTCTTGGAAGCTTTTTTACCGATCAAGGACAAAGGATAAAATGTCACAACGCAAAACGACCAAACCAAGTGTCAGCGGCGCATCGAGAATGCTGGCCGGCACTGCAGCTGTTTGCGAAGAGCCACTTGAAAACACTACAACAAAAGGGTGCACACACACACACTTATTGAACTTTTACATGACAGGAAGTGTATCATAGATTTTGCAACAGCCAAATCACCACACAGAAGCACATGGCCAATAAATCATATCGAAAAAATATACACAAAATCATAACCAACACACACACACGCAACACAACAACAAAAACAATAATAGCTGACAGCCAATGCAGTGACACACTTTTGGCCATTGTCTGTTGTGTTGCTTCTGCTGCTGATAGCTTCTGTTCTTTTCAATTTGCAAATATTTGACGCTAACTATTGGCATGACTTGTAGTGTTGCTTTGGTGTGAGCAAAAAATTCCCAATAATATGAAAGCCAATAAATATTACAGCATCAACACACATGGACAGCTTTTTTGGGCCTTTTGTTTTAGCGTGTGTGTGTCTCAAGTGTGTGTATGTGTGTGTGTGGTTCTATTTTTGATTAAGCACACGCGTTTCCAATAAAAGTCAAATGAAATGCCATAAAAATTGCGCTAAAGCGAAAACATCGTTTATTTTGCTATATGGCAAATCGACGCCTACAATCGCCAGCGCACTCACACACACATACACAAGCTATACCAAGAATGTCCTTATGCAAATGAAATGAATGCCCATAAGCGAGCAGTAATTGTGCTAACGCGTAAATGCCGCTGCGATGCGTTCTGGCATAAAAAAGAATTTATGCTTGTTGCGCGCATGGGCGCAGTTTGGGGCGTGTGCCGATTGACACGAACGAAAAGGGGCGTGATGCTACTGATTTTTATTATGCGGCATTAAAGCAGCAGCCCAGCAGCCAAGGCACCAGAACGAATGGCCCGCGCAAGCAAACAGCTGAAGGCGAGCACGCACGCGCACACACACACTCACACTAACACTCACACCGATGACGATTTCCGGCCCTGGGCGGATATGGCATTAAGCAGATTTAAGCAGAAATTTCCGATTGTTATTGCGCCTACGGTACAGAGTTGCCAAAGTTTATTTGTATTTCACAGTTACTTCATTATCCCACTTCCTGGTCAACTGCAACTAATTTGCTTGTGCGATGTCGTCGTTGTCGTCGTTAAGTCGTCACTGTTATGGTCTCCTGGAATCAGAACTGATTTCTTAGAAAATGTCTTTCAAACACCTTCAGATTTTGTGAAAAGATCTTCAAAGGATATATGAGGTCATATGAGGTTATACCTTTTGAGACTTCAGTGAAAATCTATCATTCAGTGAAGTTTTCATAGCAATGAACTTAATAGACCGAAGTGGCTGGACATATAAATCTGTACTTCTTTTTAATTCTAGTTCCAGTTCCAGTATCAATCTACGTAAGTATTCCCCCTAATTCAAATTTCCTCTGCATTAACATCACTCACCTTCCTTACTTTTTTTGCTAATTTTTCAACCATACTTTAACTTTTTTTTAATTAACCCTTTCGACCCCAAAGGCAACTGAGAGCAACTTCACCTATTTGTCATCTTACAGCAAAAGCTACCATTGATTTATGGGTTTAATTTAAATATTCACCAACAAATTAATACTTTTAGAAGTGAATTCAAAGCAAATTACAAAAATGTTACTGTTGTCCCCAAAATAATTTCCAATAATTTGGCGCGATATCAGGAAAAGTTTGTGTTCTAATTGAAGTCTACGAATTGGGCGCGTTTTTGATCAAACGCCCTGTTTCTTTAATAATAGTTAAATAAAATCAAAAAGTAATAATTTTGTATTTTTCTATAAATATGAAATAATTTTTCTGTAATTAGAAAATATTGATACAAAATTTATTTAACCCGTTTTAAGCTAAAATTTTTTCAAAAGTAAACTAGCTCTAGAAGATAAGATACATTTTGTAATGATTTTTTCTTCTCATAAACAACTATCTATCTACTTTTACTTTCTTTATTATACTTTCCTTGCCTCAATCCTCCAATGATTCATTTATGACACCATGCCTTTAATTTTGATGCTTTACCCTACCGAAGATGGTTTGATCTATCAAACCATCTCCAAATGCTTTGTCTGTTTCGTCTATTGTCACTTTCAAATCTTTTTTATTTTCTTCATTAATTTAAACAATAATTCATTTATCTGTACATTTGATCATTCGCTTGTCTCCTCATTTGAATTGTGGGATAACCAGACCGACGGTTTATACATAAATAACTTTTCATTTTTGTCTGTCCTTTTGACCTTTAAGTCGCTCATTTACTGTCATTTATCATGACCACTGAGAAATTTATATGAATTGACCCACTCGTTCTTTCTTAAATCTGTCCATCCAACCATTCATTTAATTAAGCGTTTATCCATTGATTTTCCCCTATTAACACTTTCGCGTCCGCTCTCTGTGCAGTTAAACTAAAACCTATTGCCGCTTTGTTTACGTATGCCATTGCGTTGGCGCCGCTATTTTTAATTTTTTTTTTTTAGTAGTGCCCCGGAAACAGTTAAATTACAATTTTTAATAACATAAAAATACGTGAATGGCTCCTACGTTTGTTCGGCATAAAACGTAAAAATACGTGAACGGCTCCTAGGATTGTTTGGCAAAAAACGTAAAAATACGTGATCGGACGCGAAAGTGTTAAGGTACTCTTTAAACACGATTTAGTCCGCTTCTACTATCAACAATTTACGTTCGTCATTTGATTAGTAAAAAAACAAGTAAATGAAAAGAAATACATATATCTGCATAGATGAACTGGTGATCCTTCTACATGACCGTCTGCCTTAAAATTATTTCGTGCGCCTTTTCATCCATAAGTATGTTTCTTTTTCATTCTCATCATAGGTAAGTACTTATGTACATAGGTGTGTATGAATTTCTAAGCGTATGCCTCATAACGTGTCCTTTCATTGGTTTCATTACTGATAGATTATACTTTCACAAACTGCTACATACTGTCAGTTATAAACTCCAAATTATTTGAAGACTAAATTAAAAAGTATTTACTTGAAAATTCCTTCTTCATTGTCAACTCTAGTCAACTCAGTAATCTATATTGAAAAGAGTCCGATTAATACCTAGCAAAAAAAAACAGCTCACAGATTCTGACAAAAATCTTTAAAACATGTTCTGTTCACTCAGCTTAATATCTACTTAAGGATTGTTAAGTGAAAATGTAGGTTACAGTTTGCTCAGATTGAATCAACCATTCAAAGATTGTCATTAGTTTGAGATTCTCCAACAACATGTCTGACCACCGATGGGACCCTAAGAAAAACCTAACACGTGTTGACAGGTGATACAGTAGACGCTCAGAAATTCGAACCACTTTGTACAAGGGGTGGTTCAAATTTCCAAATTGTTTGAATTTCTGGACTTTTTTTAATTTATGTAAAAAGTCCAAAACCTATTGAAATGACATCTACTAACTTGAATGTGATGCCATTTTTTTCTTCACATTAATAGAATTTAATACGTTTTATTCGCACACAAATCTCTTTTTAATAGTCACTCAAAATTTCCATATAATCCATAAATACACAGCTGAGCGATTTGCCTGAACAACTTTATTAAAATTTTTTAAGATTTTTATTTTAACGTCCAAAGTAAAAAAAAAATTGTTTACGTTAATTCAACATTTTACTTAATAATTTTCTTTTACTTTTTAAAATTGTGGGCCTGTTGAAATTCAGAACATTTCCGTTCCGTTCCAGTTCCTTTCGAATACTATGCTTCACTCTTTAGAGTTTAGAGAAGTTAGGGAAAAAATCAAATGCCGAAACTACATACATATTTTTCTCCATGTATGCTAACCCGTGCGTGACTTAAGGCTCAAACGAGTTTTGTTTGACTTGCAGTCGAAGCGCTGCGCTGCCATTTACTTTCATTTGTTCCATTAATAAATTGATTGACATTGTAATATCCCTTAATATCCGGCCACTGTATTTATAGAAATCTATTTTTACACACAGCGACGTCATTTCATTCTTTCATGTTTATGCTGCCGCTGTCGCTGTCGCAGTGGCTGTACTGTCTTGGCTGAAAGCCAGGAAATTTAAACAAACACACACACACATACATTTTAATCTTTACATAGTCATGCACATGTTGTTGTTGTTGTACTCGTTTTTGTTATCACCACAGCATGGCCATAGTTCGTCTTTTGTTATGCATAATGAGAAAATCTCCTTTGAGCTGAAAATCAGTCAAGAAGCCAAGCGGCAAATCAATGTTCACAAGGTCAACGCATACACCCACACAGACACACACACAGGCAACACACACATTGCCGCATATTATTGCTGGGCAAAGGGCAAACATGTCGTCTATAATGGCTGCCGCAGCCGCTGCTAAATGCCAACGCCTCTCACCTTATAAAATAATCCTGTACAAATTCTTGATTCTCATCCATCCACGCCTCCATGCGCGCCGCTTCGGCGTCGTAGCCCTTTTGCGGTGACAGCGGGTGTGCGTTTTGCAGCTGCAGGGGGACACCGATACGTGATCCTGGCGCATTCGCCTCGGCTACGCACCCTGTGCCCCCCTGCTCCGCCGCAGGCATTCTGTTGCTCTGCAATTGTGTTTGTGATTGGGACTGCGCGGAGGGTTCCTCAATGCTGCGCAAATGTAAACCTGCAATAAATAAATCAAAGAGAAAACATTTCATTGAAAAGCTGTCGAAAGTTATGTCGTAAATAATTAATTTTGTATGCTTTTTTCATACATTCCATGCGCATTTAATGAGAAATATTTATTTATAGTGATGCAGTTTAACATATGGAAAAAAAATTTACATATGTACCTACTAGCCCGAAGCTTTGACATAATGTTGCTGCATGTGCAGATGTCAATATGTATGTGTGTGTGTGTGTGTGTGGCTGCATCTGACATACGTGACTGTCTGCATAACTGCTGACGTCAGCGGGAACAGCAGGCAAGACAGCAAGTCTCATGTCTGCATATGTAGACGACAGGCACGAAGCGGTGACAGTGCCAAACAACACACAGAACACACAGAAAGGCATTTCAAAAATAACACAGCGTCGAAGAAAATAGATAATGCATTTTGTTGAACACGAATTTAAGTGTTTAATAATTTACATTAAAAAAAATGTTCAAAGCCATTTTAATAAGTTTTGGGGAAGGCTCATACAATAATAAATAAAATAACAAAAAAAATAATACTTCCATTTCGAACTAAATTAGTTAGTATTGGATTCTCAAAACAACAGCAATTAGTAATAGTAATCGAGCCTCAAAACAATTATCAAAGTAACAACCAAAACTGAATCCATTTTGAACCAAATCTTTGGTATTGAATTATCAAAACAATAATAATAAATCTCTAGAAATTGACTCTTTAAACAATTAGCAAAATAATAATCAAAAATTAATCCAAATCTTTAGTATTAAATTCTCAAAACAATAGCAATAAATCTTTAGTAATCGACCATCTAAACAATTATCAAAATAATAAACGAAAATGATTCCATTTTGAATCGAATTTTTAGTATTGAATTCTTGAAACAACAGCAATAAATCTCTAGTAATCGATTTTTTAAACAATTACTAAACTAAAAACCAAAAATTATTCCATTTTGAACCGAATCTTTAGTATTGATTCTCAAAACAATAGCAATAAATCTCTAGTAATGGAAAAAAATTATCAAACTTAAAACCAAAAATGATTAAATTTTTAGCCAATTTTTTTGTATTACTTAAAATCTCAAAACATTAGCAATAAATGTCTAGTAATCGACTATCTAAACAATTATCACAATAACAAAAGAAAATGATTCCATTTTGAATCGAATTTTAAGTATTGAATTCTTGAAACAATAGCAATAAATCTTTAGTAATCGACTCTCTAAACAATTATCAAAATAATAATCAGAAATTAATCCAAATCTTTAGTATCAAATTCTCAAAACAACAGCAATAAATCTCTAGCAATCGACTCTCTAAACAATTAGCAAACTAACAATCAAAACTGCATCCATTTTGAATCGAAATTTTAGTATTGAATTCTAAAAACAACAGCAATAAATCTCTAGTAATCGATTTTTTAAACAATTACTAAACTAAAAACCAAAAATTATTCCATTTTGAACCGAATCTTTAGTATTGATTCTCAAAACAATAGCAATAAATCTCTAGGAATGGACTCTCTAAAAAAATTATCAAACTTAAAACCAAAAATGATTAAACTTTAAGCCAATTTTTTAGTATTACTTAAATTCTCAAAACATTAGCAATAAATCTCTAGTAATCGACTATCTAAACAATTATCAAAATAACAAACGAAAATGATTCCATTTTGAATCGAATTTTAAGTATTGAATTCTTGAAACAACAGCAATAAATCTTTAGAAATCGACTCTCAAAACAATTATCAAAATAATAACCAAAAATGAATCCAAATTTTTAGTATTGAATTCTCAAAACAATAACAATAAATCTCTAGTAATCGACTCTTTAAGCAGTTAGCAAACTAAAAATCAAAACTGCATCCATTTTGAATCGAATTTTTAGTATTGAATTCTCAAAACAATAGGAATACATTTCTAGTAATCTCAAAATAATTACCAAACTAAAAATCAAAACTGAATCCATTTTGAACCGAATCGTTAGTATTGAACTATCAAAACAATTACAATAAATTGTCATTACTCGACTCTCAAAACAATAACAATAAATCATTATTTCTCGACTCTGAAAGCAATAGTTGTGAATCGTTAATAATCTTCATTCAAAGTAATAAACAATAATTCGTTAAATTTGGACTCTTCAAACAATATCCAAATCCTCAAATGATTAAAATAAATGTAAATAAGTAACCACAACCATTTTTGTCTTAACTAAATTTCCTACATGTAGTCAATATTTTTGAAACTTCAAATGTTTCACTTGAACGATTTCTTTTAAAACCCATTAAATGTTGATAAATGTTTATGATTTTGGGAATTTATAGCGTCATGCTGCTACTGGTGTCCTTGAATGCCGCATTTTCGCTGTCATCGTGTGGCCCAACAAATTGTCAACTAACTTGTTACATAAATCGTGGCATGTGGTAATTAAACGCCACTGTGCGCAGTGCGCAACAATGTCTCGCATATTTCACTTGAATCCCCAAGCAGCGCCGATGTGCCAAAGGAAGCGCTGAAAGACATGAAAACGCATACATGCGCCAAATTCGCATGCAGCTTAAAAGAATTTTAACTCGAATGCACTGGCTGCGACAACTGACAGTTGAACACGCGAATCAAACCGACTACGCGTCGAGTACCGACTTGTGCTGATAATTTCCGGCATTCTGTACAAAATATATATTGAAATGAAAACGCCACAAAACATGCAAAGTTGGCAAAATGCATTTGCCAACTGCACCCGGTTGGCCCCTCCCAACCGTTGGCGCAATGTCCGCTCACAACTCACAACAATGTGTCATAAGGATTAAATGAAACTCATTCGCTCGCCTCTTGCTCAGTCGCTTTACGTCCCCGCGCTCTCTCTACCTGTCGTTGCTACTCGTTAAAGTCGCTTGTGATATCAAATAAAGTTACCACAAGGAATTTACTCGCCACTGATTTATTTTTATTGAAGGCGACGCTTCATAGCCGCAAGCGTCGTCGTCACCGCTGCCGGCAATGCAACCACATTCCAGCCACAGCGTTTGCCAACATTCTAAGCTCGGTGTCAAAGTGTAGCTGCTGGCTTGTTTGGATAAGTGCAAGTGTGTGTGAGTGTGTGTGTGTGCGTGTGAAACCACAAAGCATAATCAAGTGCGCCATTCTGTTGGCAGCGTGAGAGCACCGAACTTTGGCACTGCAACAATTTCTCTAGAAGGGCATACAAGCTGTGCAAAGAAACATTTTACATGTTGTACTTATTTGTGCAAATAAAGTTGATTTTTGTGGCTGCAATAATGTCGGCGACAATTTTTGGAAATATTTAAGCAATTAAAATAAATAATAGTCTGTGGTTTTTTGATTTCATATAACAAAATTAACATTTTAGCTACTTTATTCCAATAGGAAAAGTGCCTGAAATATCTAACATACCCGGTTTATACAACGAAGAGAAATATTCACAATCTTGTGCATTTGAGATTGCAAATCTGTGCAATAGCAAATATTTGCAATATTTATTTATTTTTATTTTTTTTTATTTTATTTTATTTTATTTTATTTTATTTTATTTTATTTTAATTTATTTTGTTTTATTTTATTTTATTATATTTTATTTTATTTTAATTTATTTTGTTTTATTTTATTTTATTTTATTTTATTTTATTTTATTTTATTTTATTTTATATTATTTTATTTTATTTTATTTTATTTTATTTTATTTTATTTTATTTTATTTTATTTTATTTTATTTTATTTTATTTTATTTTATTTTATATTATTTTATTTATTTTATTTTATTTTATTTTATTTTATTTTATTTTATTTTATTATATTTTTTTATTTTATTTTATTTTATTTTATTTTATTTTATTTTATTTTATTTTATTTTATTTTATTTTATTTTATTTTATTTTATTTTATTTTATTTTATTTTATTGTATTTTATTTTATTTTATTGCAATATTTAGTTTGGAATACTTGTTGCAAAACACAAAATTTACAACTATTGTGAATGCAGGGTTTCTATTAAAAACCGGCCTTTCCTTACATCTATTTCGGAAGGTCCTTGGAATTAATTTAGTATCTTATTTTTGTACTTCTCACTCCATTTTTTATTTAATTTATCTTGTTCAATTCGTTTATTTATTGCTTTCTTTTCCAACAGCTGTCAGTTTTGCAATTTAGTGTTGCATTTGCATAGTAAATTTAAACTATGGGTTCTAAGTGTTGCATATTTTAAGGGCGGAGCAAATGCATCTCTGTGTACTTTGTTAGTGTAGAGTAAAAATATACTACACCATTTTCCGATGCAAGACCGTTTGCACAAGATTGTGAATAGGACTATTGTAACTCTACGCTCGACTATGAAGAAGAAGACCTTAAATCGTATGAATGCTACTAAAGTGCGTTCATTAGAGTTTGTCATAGTGAAGATTATCTCGAAGGACTATGACGAAGATATATGAGATCACAAACTTAAAAAGGAGAAGGCCACAATCTTCTGGTGATTCTTTCGCTTGAATGCTCCTAATGTCCTGAACAGAATGTTGTAGCTGTGGCTGTAGTAGGGCCTGTCAAAAATTGAAAGATATAAATTTGTATGAAAGAGCAAACTGTGGCGAATATTGATTTAATTTTAACTTTTTCGCGCCACACGTTCAAGACAGCTCAAAAATTTGACATTTCGTTTTGAAATATTGACAGTAAAAAAAAACAGAAAAACTTATTGAATACATTACATACTACACATACTAATACTTATACAGGATATATAAAATATTTAACACAAACATATAAATACATAACTGAATGAATATAAAATATTTTTTGGCTTAATGCGTTAAAATTAAAATAAATGTCACGTTGGAAAAACTAATTTGCCTATAAAAAATGTATTTACCAAACACGTCTGATTGCATTGATAGTTCACAAAATATTAACACATTTCAATTGCTCTGACAAGTAAATTTGCTTGTATCCACAAAAAGGGAATTTCCCTAAATTTGTGATATGAACATATTTCGCCAAAATTAAATTTGAAAACAAAATTTAAGCCCAAAAGATTTTGAATCGTGCTAAATGGAATAAAATCGTTAAAAAAATGTAAATTTTTTTAATTTTCAAACCGTGTTAAATCAAAACCGTGTAAAAAAAGATCGTGTAAAAACGGAATTAGGTGTATTTTTAGAATAAGTGGTATTGTGAGAGACTTTTAAAGTTTTATTTATCATTTGCTTAACCCTTTCGCTACAGGTTTTTACTGGGCAAAGTTAAAATTTTATATTTTACGGCTTAGGCTTCTATGTGGTTATTTTAGCAACATTCCATTAGAAATTTTTTAATTTTTATACTCGGACCGTGTATTTTAGAGTGTTTTTCTATGAGAGCAACCACATCGTTGTGGCTGTAATAATTACTTAAACATAAAACTTTCGACGCATAACGAAAATTTGAATATTTCTTCATTTACTTCAGCCAAAATTAAAAAAAAAAGTATCTAAATTGAAAGAAAACGTTAAATTAAAAAGTTATCTAATTTGTTTCTGCTTCTTCTTCCTTTACTATGTCAAGATATACCATTAAAAAAACGTGTATACTTCTCCTCTTTAAACTTAAATATTCAGTTTATTAATTTCGTATTTTTCCTAAAACTTCAAACTATCCTAAAGACCAACAAAAAAATGTATTCTTGCAACCATAGAGGATGCAGATGTCCACAAAGTAGCATGTTGCCATATGGCAACAAAATAGCGAAAGGGTTAATGAGTCTAAAGTAAGACCAGCTGGCAAAACTGATGATCCAAGCCAGTGATGACCATTCTGCTACTCGCGAGTAACAGATTTAGAGTTCGAATGGCGCATTAGCTTTTAACAACTTTTAAAATGTATTCATTGTGAACTGCTTTTACACTTCAATAATCAATTTTGTCAGTGACACTTTCTAAACAGACGAAGGCTTCAGCTATTGCTAACTTTTTCGATTGTATTTTGTATGGGGACGAAGAACATCTAATCAAGAAACCAAACCGTAAGGAATGAGCCGCTTCTGGTTGGTGGTTGGTGCCGCTTCTACTTGCAAATGTTCTTACACACCAACTTGGAATGTTACACTTTAATATCATTCCTCTGCTGAACGCATATCGGTGGTGGGTTATCTGCAAACAACAAATTGAAAATTCCACTTGTACATGTCGACAGTAACAGTTAAGTATGCCAGCAGCAGCCATTAGTCCTTGGAGTTTTCTGATGCCAAAAAAAGACATTTTAAATAGCTGCAAAACCACACACCCACACCCGCAGACAGACACAAGAGCGTCAGTGCACGTGAACTCACACTCGCACTTGCTCGTATAACATTTATGCAAAATGGCATTTTGACACTTGTGCGCGTCAAGTGGGATGAGCATTGCGGCTGGATTGACACTCGAGCACACACACACACACATACAGAGTGCTATGATGAACATAAAATGTGCCACTGTGCGGAAATTCTGCCAAAAGGAATTTGCAGCCAGCAAACCGCAGAGCAAATGCCACCCCCCTTCCATTTAATTTCTGCTTCCATTGGGCGCCTCCACTCGCTGCTATTATTATGTGTGGCAAGAAGATGCAAGAAAGTGCGGCACGGTGCTACACACTCGAACAGACACGCCGACAATAGTCGGCTGAGCGAAGCTGACAGTTTTGGTGACAGGACGGCTGGCTGCATGCCAATGACGTCGATCACAAAGGGAAATTGCCAACTCCGAGAGATACAAACAAAAGCCTAAGTACAATGTTTCAATACTTACATAAACAACAACAACAACAACAACGTTTGTGCATTACAATTACAATTAATGAACCATTGCAAGAAAGCTAAAAATTCAGATGATTAATGATTGAAGAGTAAAAGTAGTTCACAAGAAGAAGAAGTAGAAAAAGCTGTTGAAAAGTTATTATGGCCTTCGAACCATTAATTCTACAGCTGTCAGACATACGCTTTGATAATTTTGCTTAAATTCAATATGTCAAGAAAAATTTGTGTTCTCAGTAGTGTGAAAAGTGGTGTCCTAATATTTGTCTAATTTGTTTAATTTTCTTTTTAATTTTACAATCGTACAAATGCAAACTTTATGGCACAAATTTGCCATATCTGAGCAGCAAAAACATAAAATGCAAATAAACAAACTAAGAGTATGAAAGTGCAAATTTCCACTTTCGAAAATGCTGCGCTTCCTTTCTTCCTTCCTTCAGTTCGGTTGGGGTTTTTTGTCTTTCGCCCGTCACACTTGCCCGCTTTTACCCTCCACACACATTTTGTCGCCTGTTATTTACTTCATCGTTGGTGCTGCCAATGCATTAGTCTGCGCCATCATTCTACTATTTTTTTTTTTCTATTTTTTGCTATTCTTTTGTTTTTTTGGCTGTGGCCCGCTGTGGCGGACAGCGCGCGTGTGCCACATAAACTCAAATCTAATGCAAGTATCCCATCTTACATGCTGAGCTTTGGAGATTCTTTGGCTTTTACGACAATTTGCCATGTTGGATTTTGAAGTTTTTTTTTGCAATTTCACTGCTTGCCACCATTTTTTTGGTGTCTTTACGCTGCCCGACTGCAGCCGACAGTTTAGCACAGCAACGTTTAGTACTAAAACAACAACAATGACTTTGGCAACTTCTTTTAAAAGCAAATGTTGCGCAAAAATACTTTGGAAAATATTGCGCATGGAATGGTTTAAGTGTTCTGAACATTTCTGTGGTTCAAATTAAATTTTAAGTTGAAAGATGGCGATGACGATTTTCTTGTAGATTAAACCGTTTAGATATGTGTGTCAGCTGAAGTATTTACTGTCTGAAATATTGTTTTAATACTTAAAAAATAAAATAAATTTTTAGATCCTCAGCGATTTTCGCTTGTGGCGAAGTTTAGGTTAGGTTATGGTGGCTGCCTCTGTATGCTTGTGGCGAAAATCGTTTGTATTATAATTTGAAAGATAAATATGCAATAGAATTGTATGGAGTTAGTTGGTTATTTGTTGACAATGTACACGATAATCGTTTTTGAAATTTAAACAAAAAACTTTAAAGCTCAGAAAATATGCATTTTTTGGTATTAGGTTTGGTTAGAGTGGCTGCCTCTGTATGAAACAAACGTAGGCCTATTTGACGCATTGTGACACCACAGTTTCATCCGTTTGAAATACAAAACTTTATACATAATTTTTTCCAACATTTGTGGCCAGAACTAGGAATCGAACCTGGAGTCTTTAATAGGAAAATTCAGCGCGCTACCCAGTGGTCTATCAAGGCCAGCCAGTTCTATATCAAAATTAGGTTTCTATTAGATAATTTAATGAGTACTGTTGCTGTACTGTACAAGCAACCAGATGATGTTGCCTCAGAATTTTACAAATTCGTGTAGGAGTCCAAATTTGTGGGGGTAATGATCTCTCTTGTGTGACTATCCTGAAATATGCAGGAACATACCAATGAATGGAAAATATCTTGAAAATTGTTCTCAAGTGTCTTGTCTAAGCTCTGCTTCAAGCATATTTTTGCAAAGACAAATTGTTTCAGGTATGTCGAACTGGCGGACACTTTGATCAGATTATGAGACTATCAGATTATTATAGATTTTTGCTCCTTATTCACTCCGCTTGGGAGCATAGGATCTCAATAAAGCTAATGTTTTGCGTTGGTTACGTTAATCGATTGAAGCTCTGATTCGTTTAATCATCATTAATATCGCTAGCAGTTTTAGATAATGGAACTGCCATCTGTCGTACTCTAGAAGACACACCAACGCATGTAAAAGTTTATTACTGGATTGTGTAGGACGCTCTCTGTGTTGCTGTTATGCAGGATAAGTTTTTAGAAAACTCAAAGATTAGTGTCTTCGATAAGCTTATTCTTGGTTGATGTATGCGCTGTATCACCATCGGCTCTGTTTTGTATTGGCGACAACTATCGAATACAAACCAATAAGGAGGCTGCACGAGCTGTTTAAAGTCATGGACGTAGCACAGCGAATCATGGGCAATGAATAAGATTAAAAACAAAAAAAATACAAATTTTCGGTATAACAACTTTCGTACCAATAAATGTAGATATCACGAGTGAACCAAGTGGAAGTGGCTCACAAAGAACCTTAAATTATTTCTAATTTTTTACTTAAATTTCCCTTTAAACTAGCAAAGATTTTAGTTCAATTTAGTATTCTTGTAATATTGTCTTTGTTATGCCAAGTTTCAAGGCTTCTGTCGTTTTTGCTGGAACATTCCAGTTCAGTTTTTCCTTTCCCGTCAAATACTGCTTTATTGAAACGGACAGTGTACAGCTTGGCTGCACATTATTTCTCATTAACTTCAGCTTTCATTTTCAGGTTTTACATTTTCATTTTTACTCCATGTGCAGTTGCATAGCGTCTACTCGTTTGTCCTTTTCCCTTCTATTTGGTTTCATAGCAAAATCAGCTAAGTTCGTTACATCCTCTACTTCACCAAAACCCATTTTTCGTTCGCCTTTTTAAATCTTTTTTCGCATATTTACAGATTTTTTCGCTGTATGTTACAAAATCTTTTATAGTCGCTTGTTTTTCCTGGTAATGGGCTTCCTGTACCTTTTCAACCAGTACTGCTCTACAAGTTCTTAAACTCTCTCTCTCACCTAAATCCTTTTCTATTCTTTCCAATAAAATTTGTCTGCATTTTTTGCTTTCCCAAGCTTTCTTAAAAAATTTCCCAAAACTCGTTTTCTTCTATTTCTTTCATCTTTTTGTCATTTTGTTCAACTCACTTCAAAAACTTCTATTTTTTTTTGTTATATTATTTGTTATCTGCTAAATCTATCATATCTGCTAAATCATTTTCATTTTATTTTTCCTTTCCAAAATTTCTATTTTTACTTTTGTTTTATTACATTTTGTCTCCTAAATTTATTTGTCTCAATGATTTTGTTACCAAATTCAACGCATTGACAAATATTTATAATTTATTTAGGTAAATATTAAATATTATTTATTATTAAAATATTTATTTTTTGTAAAAATTGTTATCAACTAAATCTTTTAGTCTCAATCTTTTTCTTAAAACTAATATTTTTTTTTTTTTTTTTCATGCATTAAATGTATTTATTTTGTTTTTTTATTTTATTTAGCATTTCTCACCTGGCGCCGGCGAACTGTTCGCCGTTGTTTTGTTGGCTTTATTTTTTTTGTAGCGACATCCACGAAATCGACACATACTTGCAGCCTGGCCCATGGGGCCCGCCAGCAATGCGAATGTTAGTCCCTCCGTTTTAAAGAATTTAATTTTGATTTTACTGCCGGCACTTTTACCAACAACAACCACCTAAATACTGTCTCGCGTTTTGTGTTTTTATTGTATGTGTATGTGTGTGTTTGTTGATAGCAGCCGTTTGTTGTTGCTGTTCAATTTGTTGCTATTCTGCTGTTATAGTTGTTGTTGTAGTTGTTTTGTGAAGGCGAATTTCATCAACGTTTCGAAAGTTTCTTTTGGTGATTTGTGTTTCCGTTTTTGTTTTTGCTTTCGTAATAGCGGTTGTTTAGTTTTCAATTGACGTTTTGTTGTTCTTGTTAATGTTGTTGTTATTGCCGTTGTTCTAATATTGAGCTGCAACGCGCACGTGTTATGCACATTCATAGTCAAACAATTTTAAGCGGCTTGCAACAAATTCTCGTATTTTTTTTTTTCTTACAAACTTATTTGTTACTTTTTTTGTTTTTGTATTTATTAATTTACATATAAATTTTATATTCGTTGAATTTTTTATTAAAATCTATTGAGCTGAATTTTGCTGGCAAAATTTTCAATTTCAACTCAAAATTCACTCCCAGTTCAGCACTTTGTTAGGTTTTAATTTTTCCTTTTCTCAACAGCTTCTTCAGCTGTGCTGCGGCTCGAATATTTACTGCAAATAAGTGGGGAAAAGTTTTCTGATTTAACATTTTGCACGCACACAAAGCCGCTGCCAGTGTGCCGCAAGTTCGTAGGGCTGCTTGTGTGTGTGTGCCTGCACACGCATTTCCGACGCTTTGGCCATGAAGTTTAAACTTCTCAACACCGAGTCGCATCACGAGTTGCGTGTTCTCGTCGAAGGGCCATCTGGTTCTTCTTCTTCATCTACTTTCCTATGTGCGTCTTTCACAAACTTTGCAGACAGACACAACTTTTTTCTAATTTGATTAACGTGCCTTAT
Organism: Melieria crassipennis; assembly: GCA_963668005.1. NCBI lineage: Eukaryota > Metazoa > Arthropoda > Insecta > Diptera > Ulidiidae > Melieria > Melieria crassipennis. The sequence continues at coordinate 15,055,796 of OY764961.1, forward strand.
TGGCACGTCCTGCGCCCCCAACGCGCCACGTGCCATTTACACTGTGCTGCCATTTGCACACTTCCGTCACACGTGCTAAGGACTCTTGGCGCCGGCACGAAGGGAAATCAAAGCCCATTTGACAACTGCCTCGCTCGCCCAGCCCAGACGACACACAATCCCAATAGTTGCGCAGCAATAAAATTTCGCTCGCCATTCGCCGCATAATTGGCCCCGGCAGTCACGTTGCCGCTGCGGCCACACTTAAATACACATCGCCACCCGCCGCCCGCCACTGCTGTGATTAGTTGTTGTTTGGGCGCCGCTAGGAATGCGCTTACGTTCTCGACAAGCAGCCAAACGTTCTCCGGTTATGACTGCTTTGTGCCACACCAAACGTTCGGCTGGCACGCGTACGCACGCACACACACACACACACACACACACACAGGCATTTCTTATTCATACAATTCCGCCATTCATTCCGTGCACGCCTCGGATTTCCTATTGTTGTGTGTTAAATCGTGCGCTTAGGTGCCGCCAAAAGTGTCAAGCAAATTAGCGGCGCGCATGTTTGCGCAAACATTTAGTGCTAATTTCCAAATAAAAAATAACAACAAAGGGCCAGACTCAGTCGGTCAACAGAAAGCAGAACGAATGCGCCGAAATTTGCGATGCGCATTGTGCCGCCCACCAGTCAATCAAACATGCAATCATCCAAACAATCAAGTTCTCAGTCACGCAATGGAACGCTGACGCACTGTCGCCGCATGTGTCGCTGCAACATGTGACATGGATTGCCAGACACGATGCCACAACTCGATGCGAGCTGCAGGCAGGTTTGCGCATGCAAAACACAATGCACACATTCACACATACATGTATGTGTGTGTGTGTGTGTTACTCTTGCATATTTGTAGGCCAATCAGCATTTGGCATTTTTTATGCTTTTTGCCTGAGTGCGCTGCACTCTTCTGGCGCACTGACGCTCGTTTATGCTTCAATGTCGGCCGCAAATGTCGTTAGCCGCACAAATAGTATTACCAATATGGCAACGCAGTTGGAATTGAGTTTCCCATTTCATAAGCGCATCCAGCTCACAGCGGACAGCTTCAAACCGGCGCAGGCTTGCAATTGTAATGTTTTAATTTCCTGCAACGGAAATACAGTTACGAGTGATAGTGGTTTCATCATACGCTGCACATACGCGTCTGCACTCAGACATACATACACACACTGGGTGGTTTTGGAGTTCAAACTCATACCAAGCACAAAAATTGCTGGTACAAAATATAGTTTCGAATGGTACAACAACAGTTGTACGCAAACCCCCCCCCCCCCCAAAATGAACTTCGGTTTACGCCACTGCACACACACATACATATGTACTTCGAATGAATGAATGTGAATATATCATTGGAAGGACTAATTCTCAATCTTCGATTAAGGTGTGTGAACCATTTAAAGTAAAAAATCCATTAATTGCAACTTTCACACGCTGATTTTTTACACATTTCCATTCTGAAAAATAATTAATATAAAAATAATAAATAATTTTGCAAATAACACATACATTATTGTCAAACACAGAACTTAAAGTAGTAAAAGTCAAATGGCACTATCGGCTCTAGTCGAGCTCTCTTTCCAATAATGCTTTAGTAAATGTTGAAGATTGAAAGCCTGGATTTTTGTTTTTTTTTTGTGTCTGTAAGAATTTGTGTTGATAGACTAATTCGGTAACAAATAAATAAATAAGTTAGTAAAATAAATAAATAATTAATTAATAATAAATAATATATAATAATAAATAATAAATAATAATAAATAAATATATAAAATAAATAAATACATAAACAAATAAATAAAAAAATAAATAAATAAATAAATAAAATAAATAAATAAATAAATAAAGTGCTTAGGTCGATTTGGACCAAGTTAAAAAAACACATACACTCTTGAAATACTCCACAATACTCCACTCTAGTCTAATCTAAATTAATCTAATCAAACTCTCACTAATCACTACTAAAGCATAGCATAAGAATCCATAAAGTGGGACCGACAAGCCAACGATGCCATTTTATTTTCCATTAATCCTCACACAGAACTTAAAGTCAGTCAAAGTCGGATGGCAATAACGGCACTAGTCGAGCTCTCTTTTCAACCCCTTTTTAGTAAATGTTAAAGATTCAAAGCCAGGAATTATTCTATATATTTTGTTGTGTTGATAGACCGAATTAAATAAATAAATTAATAAATAAATACATAAATAAATAAATAAAAAAATAAATACATAAATAAATAAATAAATAAATAAATAAATAAATAAATAAATGAATAAATAAATAAATAAATGAATACATAAATAAATCAATCAATAAATATATAAATAGATAAATAAATCAATCAATAAATAAATAAATATATAAATAAATAAATAAATAAATCAATCAATCAATAAATAAGTAATTAATTAATTAATAATAATTAATTAATAAATTAATTAAATAATTTATTTATTAATTAATTAATAATAAATTAAAAATAAATAAATTAATAAATTAATTAATTAAAAAATAAATTAATTAAAAAATAAATAAATAAATAAATAAATAAATATAAAAGTGCCCAGGCCAATTTGAACCAAGTTAAAAAAACATGCACTTTAAAAATATTCAAATCTACTTTAATCGAATTCAATCTACTCAAACCATCACTGATCATTACTTTAGCACAGCATAGCAATCCATCAGGTTTCACTAAAACCCCAAGGATTCCACTTTATTTTCCATTAATCTTCATACAACACTTAAGTTATCAAAGCCAGGTGGCAATATTGGCTCTAGTCGAGCTCTCTTTCCAACACTGCTTTCGTAAATGTTGCAGATGTAAAGCCTGGAATTTGTTTATGTTAATCAAAGTTTTGTATTAAATGTGCTTAGGCCAATTTGAGCCAAGTTAAAAACAAAACATGCACTCTGAAAATACTCCACAGCCTACTCTATTTTAATTTAATCCACTGAAACCCTCACTGACCATTACAAGACCACAACATAGGAATTCATCAGGTATCACTAACAACCCAACGATGTCATCCTATTTCCTATTAATCCTGCCAACATGATCTCAACTCTGCTAGTCAAATAATTCCAAAAGCAAATCCTTTCACTGCCATTTCAATCCCTCATTCAACTCTTACTTCCCACAACTGTCATTTGCACTCTGCTTTGACCGACGCCTACAACTGAAATCGCCCCTTGACATCGTTTACCCGTTGAGGCGTTCGGCCGGCGCCCAATGGTCAATGGTCAAACTGACCTTTCCACACATTAACGAACAGACAGCACACAGACAGTCGACACATTAGGGCAGCTCTACATTTTTGACGCGCCGTTCTTATCGTTCATCCCATTGCCCATTGCGCTCGACTATTTACATAAAAGCGTTTTGCAAATTTTAAGGACTCGCGCTTGCCAGTTGCTGCCAGCGCTCGGTGACACTTTGTCTTGCGATGCAAAAGAAAATTATTGCCACTTGACAGATCAACAACCCGTCGCGATTCATTAAAACAACATCATTCGCGTGTCAAGAAGAAGCAGATGAAAAGGCAAAGCTGCGCAGCTTAGAAGGAACTTTAAAAAGCTGCTTGAGCTGCTAACTGGTTTAGAGGATAATTGAAAAACTATTGAAGCGCCGAGAGAAGCGGGAAGGTGTGAATGACAACAGTTTTCTGGCGGCAAGCAACTCTCAGAATTGCTGAAGCGTACTTAACAAAAACAAAAGAGGAAGCATGTAACTTAGATCGACAACGAAGAAGAAAAGTTTGCAATGTAACAAAGAAACTTTGCACAGCAGCAGTGACAGCTACTACGCGTAAAGTTCAACCAACGCTGAGGCAATGATGCGCGCAAAAGTATGCAAACAAATACGTTTGAAATTTTCATGCAAATAACCGTAAAGGAAATTTTTTATTTCTGATCATTCACTGTAAAAAAACACTTCACTCTCATATATTTACAATATTTTTTATTTATTTTTTTATTTATTTTTTATTTATTTATTTGATCATTAAATTTGATATTTCATCAAATTGTTTTGAGTCGGTTTTTATGAATCATTTTAAGTACTTTAGCACTAATATATAATATTTTCTAATTGTTGCTGTAACTCTTGAAGCTCTTTGCAAACATTTGATTCTCAAAAACAAAACGTTGGCGCTTTAACTGAACGCTTTTTGTCAGCGTTCCAATGACTTTTGTACAAATATTTGATAACGCCGAAAACACATTGTGTGGACAGACACGCCTGACGTACGAAGTGGTCATTTCTACATATTAAAAAACCATATATTAAATGTATAATTGAGTTGTTGAAATGTGTCAAATCATGAGCAATGACAACAAGTTCGTAGGCATTGAGAAACGCAAAAAATATGAGACAAAACGAAACCAGACAAAATCAATACGCAATTTGCTTGTGTGACAAACCAAACACTTTTCAGCTTTAATTGAGAATGTTAAGCAAAAGCAAAACGTAGAAAATTTTAAGAAATTACAAAAAAAAGAATAAATGACAGGACACCACAATGAGAGCCACTTTGTATGTATGTGAACAGAAGATACCTGCAGTTTCAGTCCAATTTCAAACTTTGCTGGTTCAAAGTTTATTTATTAAATTCTAATTATTGTGCATCTGAATTGAGTCGCAATTGATTGTGATCCCAAAATTCTCCGCACAAAACCGCAACAAGCAAAAAGCAAAGAAATAATGAATACCTCATGTTTATTTATCTTCACAACAATGCTTCAACAAAACACTCTCGTCACTTTGGACTCTGTACTCATGTGCTCAGCACTCGTCAAACGTCAGAGTCAACACGTCACTGTACGCGTCAAGCGACGTCAACAGCTTCGCTTGGACGTCATTGTCAGCGACATCAACACCAACAACATAATCAAACATCAGCTGTGTTTGTTGACTGGAAGGTGTCATTGTTGTTGGGTTTGTTGTTGCTGATGTTATCACATGTACAGCAACTTGCGTTATACATGTCCGCGAAGCTGTAATGTTTCTTGTTGTTGTTTATTATAATTTTGGCAATTTTTTCTGTAGGAAACTTGATGCGAACACATGTCGACAACAGTTAAATTGCTCGTTTAAATTTTGTGTCAGTGTAGTTTTTGTTGTTGTGGTTGTTGTAGTTGATTTTTATTAACACATCATTGAGCTGTTCATGAGATTCACGTGTCACTTTAGATTCGATTTTGAACTGAACATTTGAACATTTTGCCAGACTTTAAAGTCTTTGCTTGATAGTTGAATGACAAATGGCACATTTCTTGTTATCACAGAATTGCCGAGCCAATTTAATTATGATAAAAGCAAATATTACAGCATCAGCAAAATTCATAGAAAAAAGTCGCACCATGCCGACTGTCATCGGGCATGAAATTTGAGGTGACGACAAGCTGTCAGACCGTAAATGATTGCATTGAAGTGTGTCCAATGGACCAGACGTCAGACATCTTTGTAAAGTTAAGGCATTGTTTTGAATACATACAAAATAAAGATTTTAAAGAGATTCAGATAGAAATTGTATGAGTTTCTATTTATGATTTTTGTTGTTCAAATATATTGATTTGTTACAAGTTTTAGGCATATTTTTACTTTTGCTTGTATAATTGTTACTGTTTCTTGTCTTCCTGCAACAATATACAACAAAATACAGGCATTCTAAGCTCTTAAAGCCTAAAGAACTCTACCTGGTTCTGCTAGGGACCCAACAGGCTCTATGCGTGGCCAAACCGGTCAACCTAACCTCACCTAACCTAATCTAACCTGCAAAAATATGGTCGACTATCACACATGTGGGAACGGTCGGCCGTATGTACCACCTAACTGAAGAGAAAATTTCAAGGGATTCAAACCCCCAAACCAGGGATTTAACTATTATAAGTTTTTTAAGAAAATAATTGCAATGTAACTATTACAAAGCAACATAAATTTTATTTGTTGATTATAATTATCATTTGCGACAATTAATTTTTACGTTGCGTAATAACCGTTATGAGAAAAACATTTTTTTTTTCGTTCTCGATAATTATTATTTTGGGATTTTTTGTGTTTACGTTGCTTTATAACTTTTATTTATGACTTTTTTTATTTACGTTACCGAATTTGTTATTACCGTTATTTTGAGAAAAATTTTTGTACGTTGCTTCATAACTTTTATTTATGATTTTTTGTTATTAACGTTGCCGATAACTGTTATTTGAAAGAAAATTTTTTTTACGTTGGTTCATAACTTTAATGAAAGAAATTTATTTTTTTACGTTGCCTTACCACATTTTGAGTATGAATTGATTTTTAATTGTTTAGTTGTTGGTGGAAATTAGGTTTCTGCAGTTAATTTGCGTTTGTCAATTTAAAACAATTAAAAATCAATTCATATCCAAAATGTGGTAATTCAACGTAAACAAATTTTGTTTTCAAAATAATAGTTATCGGCAACGTAAATGAAAAAAAATCATAAATAAAAGTTATGAAGCAACGTAAACCAAAAATGTCTGAAAATAATAGTTATAGGTAACGTAAATGAAAAAAGTCATACATAACAGTTATGAAGCAATGTAAAAAGCAAAAATCCCAAAATAATAATTATCGACAACGAAAAATATATAGTACTTGTTACTTATAAGAGTTATTATGCAACTCAAAAATATTTATTACAGGATAATAGTTATAGGCGACGTAAAAAATTTCTTATTGGGAATAATTATTATAAAGCAATAATTATAAAAATGTCTTAAATTAGGGCAATTTTTTTATTGATAATAATTATTTTAGGTCTCTATCCCAAACACAAAAAATTCTGGTAAAAAATATAGTTTCAAATGGTATTCCGCTCAAAAGTTGTACGCAAACCCCTCCCTCCAGCCCCAAAATGAAATCCTGTGTGTGGCTGCGATAATAAGAAGAAACGGTAATTATTTTCTAAGTCACTTTCCAACTCTACTCGAACTCCCCTATCGCTTTCTGTGGTCTAGCTTCCTGTGTAGTCTCAGCTATGTAACAGAAACTGAACTATTGAAACTACTTAACGGCAGCAAAAAGTTGAATTGGTTTATTGAATAAATTTCTGGTAAAAGACAGTCGATTGAAAGACTCCATCTATTTGAAGAGAGTCACAATTCAACCTCCTTAGGACTCCGAGTGGAAGAGACTAGAGCTACAAGCTCCGGCAAAAAAAATGTGCGATGCGGTAGTCAGAGGTCTACGGCGAAGAAAAAGAAGGCCGTATCTCCGGTGGAAGCACCAAGTTGAGGACACCCTGTCATCTCTTGATGTGACCAACTGGAGAAGGCGCGCGCAAAGCAGATCCGCATAGAGAAAGCTTTTGCGGCTGGACGAAACCCTGTAAAGGGTTGTTATGGCCTGTTAAGTTAGTAAGTAAAACTACGAGGGCAGTCACCTTGAGAAGTCAGTTCGATAAGTCAGTGACTTTTTAATTTCTCGCGTAGTAACTTCAAATGCAACCCTGCTACTGTCAACTACCATCTCTTAGTAGGCCATATTCAAATTTTGAGCATGATGCGTCATTTAATTTGTGTTTGACGGTCATTCACAACTTTGTGAATTTCGACAAAAATGAAAAACAAGTGAATTGATAAAAGTGCTGATAAAACATTATTTTTTGCGTAAAAAACAATCACCGAATCCAGGAAAATGCTTGCTAAGTACTATGGGAACTCACACCATCAATTTTAATGGTTAAGAATTGGTTTACCGATTTCCATTGTGGGCGTAACAGCACAAGAGACGCCGAACTTTCAGATCGCCAAAAAGAGATTGTCCCGCCAGAAATGGTTGATAAGGTCCATTAAATAATAATTGACGAACCGAGAATGACACTGCGTGAGGTGGCTGAAGCTGTAGGCATCGCAACTGAGCGGGTACTCCACATTTTTGAATGAATATTTGGACATGAAAAAGCTATCCGAGTGACCACTTCAAAGGAGTGTTTGGCGATGTTCAACCGGAAACCGAAAGAGTTTTTGCGTCGATGAAACATGGATCCTTAACTGAACACCAGAGACCAAGGAACAGTCAAAGCAATGGACTTCTCCGAGTGAGCGTGCACCAAAGAATGCCAACTGACTTATCAAACTTCCCTCGTACGAGTTTCTAAAGTAAAAGCAGACAAATTGAACACACCGCCATGTCTTCGTTGCAATCTTCCCATACGAAATTAATCACTTGTCTTCGCAGAACTAATTAATCGTGTACCATAAAGGCATTCTTCATTTTTATTTGTTGACATTTCTTTCTCGCCGAAAGTGCAGTTTATTGAGAAATGTAAATTTTAATTACGCCTGCAGCAATTACTTTGAAATTCATTGCCTTTCGTTATGCCAAAAACCAAATCAAATTACAACAGTCGCATCGAATCGAATCAAATCAAATAAAAACCCGCAATTAATTTTATGAACATGTTTCGCGCGAATTTCCCATTGAACTTTAATTGTTGCTCTTGTCCGTTAAGCTTAGATCGCCGAGTAGTCTTTGCTCGACCAACTTGGCATCCACAGCGCCCGTCAGACCACCCACAAGTTTGTTTTACGTTTTTGTTTTGAAAGTCTATACGCGCTCTTCATGCGACATTCACTTCCCCGTCTTTGCATGCAGCTCAGACAGTGACTGTCTGACTGACTGACTAACTGCCTGGCTGACAGCTGTGGTCATATTGGCGCGTTGCACGAACTGGGCGTTTGGCAATCGGATCACGTCCGTCATTGGTAATTTTGAACATGTCAGCTGATAGCGCACCCGCACCCAGCGTTCCGTAGCGCTCGTTCGCCAAACACCAACGGCCAGGCCAACTTTATGTTGCACGCAAAATTCTAGCCAGGATTCACGGCAGTCATAATTTGCGTGGCCCTGCTGCGGGCACGTAGCCGCAGCCGCAACCGCAGCCGAGGCGTGGGATATAACGTCTCATTGATATTTCAGCTTATCATCAGCATTGTTTGCTGTTGTTGTTGTTATTGTTGTTGTTGATATTGTTATTGTCTTCGCATTCAATTACCAATGAAAACAATTTATGATGGCACACAAGTCAGCAATAAATTGTGCCTTCATCTCCGACCATATTGTGGCATTTTGTTGCGCTGCAACAAAGTTTGGGTGACTTTGGTTGCGTGCGACTTGAGCGCGCAAGTTAAATCGGCCAACAGTGTAACTGTGATGAATGCTTGTATGTATATCATCGGGCTTTATGGGTAAATCAAATCATGCGTAAGGATGGCAGCGATGGAGACAAGAGCTATGCACAGCACGTTTGGACGTTACTCCAAAGCGTCCATAAAGCTGGATGCCCAATAAGCTTTATTGCACAATTCTCAATGCTTTCGAAAAGCGGCAAATCTTAGATTATAGCGGCAAATTTTAGAGCCGCTGCTAATAGGTGCAAGTAAAAGTCAATTTTTGACCGAATGACCCGAATTTAGATGATGTAAGCCAAATTGAGTCTTGAAGCCGGTAATGCGAGGAGCGAGTTGAAATCCATTTAGAATTAGGATTTCAACGATGTAAAACTGCTTTTCACAGCGTGTGAAAGGAAAAATGTTCCGATTTGACGAGTCTCAAGTCTATTTAAATGATTTGGGTAACTCCGATATGGGTTTTTGGAAGTCGATATGAAGTGGTCACATAACAAGTAAGTCCGTAGGAACACCGATCGTAGGATGCTGTCTGGTTCTAGCATTTCGACTAAAATATCGGTCCTGCTCTGTAGTGACTACCGAAGCAAAACTTAGCCCCTGACTAAGCTTCCCGGCTTAAGAGATTGTTTTTAATTCAAGTGGTCATATAAGTCCATAGGAATATCGATCGTAAGATGCTGTATGGTCGTAGCAATTCGACTAAAAAATCTGTCTATTCTTTAGTGACTACTGAAGCAACAATTGACCCAAGACTAGGACTACCATATAACCCAAATTCGCAAAACATTTCTTGGTTTTGAGACTCTTTTCCGAAATCTAGTGGCCACAGAAGGCCGTAGTCTAGCAATTCGACTAAAAAATCGTTCGTACTCTGTAGTGACTACTAAAGCAAAACTTAGCCCCTGAGTACGCTTCCCGGTTTTGAGAAATTTTTTTCAAATTCTAGTGGTTATATAAATCCGTAGAAACATCGATCATAGGATACTGGTTCTGGTTCTAGCAATTCGACTAAAAAGCTGTCTATTCTTTATTGACTACTGAAGCAAACCTAGCCCTAAGACTAGGACTACCATATAGGTACCCCAATTTCGCAAAACACTTCTCGGTTTTGAGAGAATTTTTTTTCATTCTAGTGGTCCTATAAGTCCGTTGCAACATCGATCGTAGGATACTGGTTCTGGTTCTAGCAATTCGACCAAAAAATCTGTCTATTCTTTAGTGACTGGTCGGCCTCGATAGCTCAGCGGGTAGCGCGCTGGCTTTTCATACCGAGCGCCCCGGGTTCGATTCCTGGCTTGGGCTGGAAAAAACACTCATCTACTTCTGTCGCTATCCACATGAAGGGAATGAGAATTACAAGAATCGCACAAGTGCGCTCTTGGCAGGCAATGGCAAAACCTCCAAGTGTGAAAGAAAAACTGCCCATCGCCGTTCGGATTCGGCGTTAAACTGTAGGTCCGCTCCCCTCCCTTTCCCCATCCGTTTGAAATGTGTGGTGTATCACATGTTGAAAAAACAGTGTTGCATACGCATTTCAAACGGGTGGAATCTGTGGTATCACAACGGGCCCATTAAGAGGCCTAAGTGTGTCTCATACAGATGCAGCCACCTCAACCTAACCTAACCTAACCTTAGTGACTACTGAAGAAAACTTTTCTTGTGGTCTCATAAGTCCGTAGAAGCATCGTTCGTAGTAAGTTGTCTGATTCTGGCAATTCGTCTAAAATTTCTATACTACTCTATAGTGACTACTGAAGAAACCCTTGGGCCATGACTACCCATTTTGCAGAGCACCTCTCACAGTGTTGCGAGTTCATATAGCGGAGTGACAAAAATAGAAGGAGTGGTCGTACCTAAATGAAATTTGGTACACAGTTATTGTATCAGTAAAGTACACACTGTGCAAACTGTGCAAACACTGTGATTTCAATGAAATCGGACCAAAACTTCGACCAACTCCCATACAAACGGAATTGAAAAAACTGCATACTAACAGTGAAAATTATCTTAGTTCATAAAAGCTACGTTCATAGTATTTGTATTTTAATATCAATTTATTTATAAATGTGTAGATAAAATGCGCTTTTTTCAAAAGTGATTGAAAATAAAATATCGTAAAATTGCTCCACAGCTGCTAAAAAGTTGCACTTAGAGGGTTAAAATCTATGACTGACCCTCACTAATTTTTTCTTCTAAGCATTTCTTTCAAACATACTAACCACCTATCTCCAATCCTTAATAAGGCTCCCATACAAAATCATCGTTTTTAGAAAGTGTGCTCCCGCTGCTCTCAGGTTGGTCCCAGACCTACCATATGTAAGACTGACCCCCATTTATTTTCCCTTCCGAATGTTTTTTCTATACACACCTAACCGCTATATCCAACTCTTAAGGGGGCTGCCATACAAAACTAGTAATTTTCAATGGAACTGGCTCCACACTTGTAAATGTAGTAAAGTAAGCAAGGAAACATCGTATCTGCGAAACTACTGAACCGAGTTGAATGATTTATTCAACAATCGTCAACATTCCTGAGTGCAAAAAATACAAAATTAATTAGAGCTCAAAAATTCTCCACCAGAGGGCGCCTCCCATGCAAGTGAAGTAGTGAAGTTGTCAACTTTTGGGTTTGTACGAAAAACAAAATCAAAGTGTAGTGCCGAAACACCATTAAACCCTCTATTTCGAATATAATAGTAATCGTAATTAATTTTCCGAAGCTACCTAAAAAAAGTTTTTCCATCAGCAGCAGAGCATTATTTGACCGATTGTTATGGGCATTCAACCAAACGTTGAAAATATCGCGAATTTGCACTCAAGTCTTCACCGAAAAATGTTAATAACTTGCATTCGCGCAAATATGTGTGGCTGAAAATTTTACAGCATAATGTACATACTTGCCAAAACAAAATATCAAAAAATTGCAAAAGTGATATTTAGCGTTTTTTTTAAATCACTTTTAAAGTTTGAATTCACTTTTCATTCTTTCATTCACTCGTTTTCTTTACTTCATTTTCATCATAACGGTACTGCTCAGAGGTGAGAGTAATCAGCAAAACTTTGGTCTTGCCAGACCTAAATTATATGAAACTTACGACAATAGTAACTTTTAGGGACCTGCTCATAATTTATTTTGAAATATTCAAAGTCAAAGCAAAAATTTGCTGTTTGTACACAATTTTTTTTCAACGCTGGAAGAGCAGATTTTGAGAACTCATAACTTCTATGTTATCTAATATTATTTCATAAAACTTTGGATTTCTCTTAATTGAAGTATGAACATTTAACACTGTGCGTCTTGGTTCTTAGAAATTTTCTGCACAATGCTCCCAAATCTTCACAATCATACTACCAGAATATATAAATCAATTAATTAAAAGTACTACTAATTAATTGATACTGCCAAAATATGTAAATCAATTAATTAATGATTAATTCTATTTGGACAGAACATATTTTTCTGTAAATACTTAATATTCTTAAACAATTCTTCCTAACTCATTTTTGCTTCTGTTGGCATAGATGACCTAAGTCACTATTCTTTCCACTCTATGCATCACTTGAAAAGGCGTTTAAATCATTCCCGCCCTAAGTGAAAACTCCATATACGAGTATAAAAAGTTATTATCGCCCGAAACTAACAAATCGCCAACCGTGCAATCTGGTTGCAAATTATTTCAGGCACTGCGCGTACAAACTGAATGCCCAAGAAACGCGCATCTCTACTGCGTGTCGGCTGTATTACTTATTCACGACTTTTCGGTGTTGAATTTTGCTGTATTTCGATACGTCGAGAGTGTCCTTGGAGCAGCCAACAAGGCGACAACAATACAAGTATGAAGTGAAAAATCAGTGTGCGGCGAGAAACGCACAGCACGCGGCCAAGATTTATGATACAATGCGGCAAAGCGCAGCGTTGAATTTCAACACTTGCATCTCCCTTGCAGCTCCCTGCTCGACAGCCAACAAAGCGAACAAGACGCCAGAAAAAGTACAAGAAGCAACAACAAGAAAATGCGAAAATGTTGCCAACAATATGCAGTCGGAGCAAAGGGTTCGGGCTGCTGCCAAGCTGCGCAGCACAAATGAAAAGTGTATTCATTTAATTTGTAAATAATTTTTCAAAAGAATATGTCTCGAGCTATGTGACTGGGCGAACATGTTGCGGAATATATTTGTTTATACGAAATGTATATATTGCACGAAATATTGCAACAATATTTCTCATAAAACTTGCGCTGCGCATTTGGACACAGAACGATGAGTGTTGCACGAGTTCTCACATGAAATGATTTTTTCGCTGACTTTTTGGCGTCCGATTGCATGTTTTCACAGTAAATTAACTGCTATTTGAATTTGCATTTTTTGGTTTTTTTTTTCAACTCATCTGCACTAATCACGTTTGTAAACATTATTGATTGTTAGCAGAAATTAAAAAAAAAAACCCCAAGCAGCGCTGTGAGAACTCGCCGCGAATTCGACGCCGTGGGGCCGTTGCGGCGTCTACGCGATAAGCTTTAACGGTAACGAATGTAGCGGCCAGTGTTATACACGATGTGTGCTATTCATTATACACAACAACAAGCGCTGTCACCGTTCACAACTGATAAGAGTCTATCATGGTACGAAAGTACTCTTTGCGCTCTCTTTGTAATTCATTCGTTTTTTTTAATTTCTTTTTTTCGATTATTTGCGCAATGGCATGAACCCTATGGGGAAAAAATTCAAATTCAAATTCTTTAGAATTTTAAGTATCCAAAATAGAATTTCAAGAGCTTTTAGGAAAGCTGAACTTGCAATAGTTGTGACGTCAGAGTTGTGAGGTTATTAAATTTGAATCTGAACTAAGCATTCAAATATGGCGAAATATTTACCATTCGTCAAAATATGCTAATCTTAAAAACCAACATTAGCGGCATTCACAAACTGTGGCAACTGTTTTGCAAAAATTAAAAAAAAAAACATTTCAAATCATTTACGAATCATTACAATCATCATTAATGATTTGCTTTTCCAAAACTTTTTAACAAATTTTGAGTAATTTTATGGCATATCAGTTTAACTCTTAAACGTGTCAAAAGAGAACAACTAATTGCAACTTGCCTCCTCTTTTCTTTTTCTATGCTCTACAGTAAGTTTGAGTAACATTCCTACGGGGTTTTATGTCTTTCATCGGTTGCGCGTGCTTGTATGTGTAATTGAAAACACAAGCAACATGTGATTATAAGATTCATTATTTATTTACAAAAATCATAAACTCGAGTAAGTGTAGCAAAAATTCGAAACCGCTGACATTGGCGGCGAGTGTGATAAATCGTTTGAATGAAAAAAATCACCAATTTAAATTTCGGCCAAATGAATTAGTGTGCACTTGCGCAATAAATTACGCAGGCAAGAATTTTGGCCAAATTTTTTGTGGCTCAAAATTGTTAGATGCCTAATGAAAATGGCAAACTTAAAGAGGAAAATAGATTCCTCAGATTTTAGGCAAATAGTTGCAGAAGATGTATGAATGAATTTGGTGAACTTTACTTTAGTGCGGTTACTTAAAATTAATAATCTCCTTAAAGGGGACTTTGCTTTGTATGGAAGCTGTGCGGAAATTTAAGTAGACCACACCATCTATCGACCAGGACTTTCTCTACGCTTTATTCCACAACATACGAGTACCATTTTAGTAGCCCAACTCCTTTTTGGCATCGATTTTTGGAACCTAATTACTGAACGAATTGAAGTGAACCCAAGCACTTGAAGAAAGATGACACAGCAATCCAAATTCCGGAAATGAATCTCAATGGCCAGTGGCCGTAGTAGAATTAATGAATCGATTTATCTATTAATTGCATTCATTCATTCCAGTCATCTATGATACCACGGAAATCTATTTTCATAGTATTCGCCTTCGTAATTGGTTTATGGACAAATGTCTGAAGCGATAAGCAATGCGTCAGAAACACACACAAGTCCAACGTTTTGTTGACATTCCCAGAAATCCTCAGACAAACATTTCCATTAGCCAGTAAAGTAAGCAATTCACTACAACTAGTGGCGCGTTGTGTTTTTGTTGTGTTTTCGCAGAACTTTGATTGCATTCAGCACAGCACGAATTATTAATAAAACCAAAATTGCCGTAAACTGTTATAAATACTTCATTGACATATACGCGGAAAAATTTATTACAAAATACGAAAATAAATTATGCAAAAATTGCAAAATATTTCCAAACATTCCAGCGAATAATGCCAAAAGTTATTTTTGAAAAGCTCAACGAATGAAATGAAGCAATAAAAACAATTAGCCGGAAAGCATTTGGCAATTCAGTTCGTGGCTAGTCGATGACTGATACCATCAATACCAACAACAAAATGATATATTTATAAATAGCAAGAACGCTACTAGCAAAAATTGGTTAAGACATCTTAACGTAATTGTAAATTATAACAACGCAGCGAAATTAACTAAAATAGCAACTAGAATATTTTTAGCTCTTTACACTGCGACAAGTAAAGACAAAAATTATGCACGTCATACAAGCATT
The DNA here is from genome assembly GCA_963668005.1 of Melieria crassipennis. Lineage (NCBI taxonomy): Eukaryota > Metazoa > Arthropoda > Insecta > Diptera > Ulidiidae > Melieria > Melieria crassipennis. Next base: position 15,071,534 of record OY764961.1, read on the forward strand.
TCGATGTAGGAGCATTGAACTCGCTTGACGTTGGGCGAGATTTAAAGTGTCGGAAGAGCTAAAATTAAATGCTAGTAATGCACTCTAATTGCAATTATTATGCAGAGCGGTCGCCTGACCACCAACGCACCGCTGATTGTTGCCAGTGTTACTCCTCTGCCGCGTGTGCGCCCAAAAGTTTGCTACAAATTTGTTGTACAGCAGTTTTAACTTTTGGCTCGGCCCCAACCACACTTTTTGGGGAATTACAATTACAATGACGCAGCCGGAGCCGGCATCGGAGTCGAGGCCGAAGTCAAAGCCAACGCATTCAATGCTGAAATGAAAATCAATCGGTTGGGTTTCGCCCGCGGACACACCTTTTGCTTGTTTTGCGTTTGGCTTTACTTTCATTGTTGTTATTTTTTGTTGTTGCTGTTATTATGTGCGCTTTTATTGTTGGTAAAATGTTTTTTGCAATTCACGAAAACAACAACCATACAACAATAGCTACCAACGCCAAAAGCGAACAGCTTTGGACATGAAAAAAATGTCAAAGTTGTAGGCGATAGCGAATCACTGCTCTGCGCGTGTGTGTGTGTGTGTGTGCGTTTGTGTAGATTTTTATGAATGAAATCTATATGTATGAACCGCCGCAGCCAAAGGTGAAGAAACGTCGCAACTAAGTATTAACTATTCTCTGTCTTTCAAGGTGGTTTTTTTTTGCTTTGAACTCTTTGCAAATCCGACGCTTTTGCTTCGCGCGCTGATGTCACTACACATAAGCGTTGGCCGTTAAGTGACAATGACGTCAAACGCAGAAATGAGAAACACTTTTTCTTTTTTTTAATTCATAAAAATCATTGTAGGTGAGTCAGATTTCTGAAATGAAATTTGAGAATATTTTCTTTCATGTTTACTTGACATGTTTGGCAGTTTACATGTGTGACAGACACAATTTTCTTGACATGTTCGGCAGTTTACATGTGTGACAGACACAATTTTCTTAGGTGAAACTTGCCAGTTCAACTGAAACTGTTTTTATGAGATTTATTTGATTAGATGTGAAAAGAAGGCATTCAAAGGTAGATAACCCCCAACCCACTGTGATGCCACTTAATTTCATCAACAAGTACTTAGAACTTGTGGACCTAATGATGAGAGTATCTGAGATAGTGAAGCTTACTTCCCGGAGGTGAATTAATATTGCATTGCTTAAAACATTCTTTAAGATCAGATTTCCAAATGTTGTCTGAACTAAGTGTGTAACATATATTTTAACTAAGACCCCCATGTCTTTTTATTGGTTGTACGATATCAGATATATTTCTAACTCTATGAGGTATATAATGGTTCCACTTTACATTCCTCCATGAGCTGAAAACGACCGAATTAGTTCAAGCATGTTTTACTATATTTTTATTTATTTGAAATTTGAAATGTTTACTATAATTTTATTTATTTGCAAATTTTGAATTTTTACTATAATTTTATTTATTTCCAAATTTTGAATTTTTGCTATAATTTCATTTATTTGGAAATTTTAAATATTTACTATATTTTATTTATTTGCAAATTTGGAATTTTTGCTATAATTTTATTTATTGTATTTGCAAATTTTGAATTTTTACTATTTTGGTTATTTTAATTATTTGCAAATTTGGAATTTTTACTATAATTTTATTTATTGTATTTGCAAATTTTGAATTTTTACTATAATTTTATTTATTTGCAAATTTTAAATTTTTACTATAATTTTATTTATTTGAAATTTTAAATTTTTACTATAATTTTATTTATTTGCAAATTTTGAATTTTTACTATAATTTCATTTATAGGTAAATTTTAAATATTTACTATATTTTATTTATTTGCAAATTTGGAATTTTTACTATAATTTTATTGATTGTATTTGCAAATTTTGAATTTTTACTATAATTTTATATATTTGCAAATTTGGAATTTTTACTATAATTTTATTTATTTGCAAATTTTAAATTTTTACTGTAATTTTTCTTTATTTTCAAATTTTGAATTTTTACTATAATTTTATTTATTTGAAATTTTGAATTTTTACTATAATTTAATTGATTTGCAAATTTTGAATTTTTACTACATTTTATTTATTTGCGAATTTTGAATTTTTACTGTAATTTTATTTATTTTCAAATTTTGAATTTTTACTATAATTTTATTTATTTGAAAATTTTCAATTTTGACTATAATTTTATTTATTTGAAATTTTGAATTTTTACTATAATTTAATTGATTTGCAAATTTTTAATTTTTACTATATTTTATTTATGTGCAAATTTTGAATTTTTACTATATTTTATTAATTTTATTTATTTGAAATTTTGAATATAATTTTATTTATTTGCAAATTTTAAACAATTTCGAAAATTTCAACGCTAAAAAAAACTACTGTCAGGCATTATATGCATTCCAGTTTTACATAAAAAGGAAATACAGAACAATGAAATGTAGAACTTTTATATGAAATTGAAATGCTGTACATCCCTCAATGCTTTACTACAAACTACTTTAACTACCCACAAGGCCCATCTCTGACTATTTGAGTCTCTCAGAATCCACACTTTGTGAATATTGACTTAAAATTACTTAAAAAATGGCTGCTAATTTTGCTGCAAAATTCACATAAGCCTTGAAAATCCCTTTTCTCTTTCAACTCAGCAGCTCTCAAGAGAAATTATTGAAAATCTCTTACAAACATTTCCTATTCTACCAGTCAATCGATGAACGACAAATACTCGAATAAAAATTTCCACAGTTGTTCAATTTTTGTTGAATTTTAGTTCCACACAAGTTTTGCTTATGATATCCCATATTGAAGGGTTGTAATTCCCCTAAGCTGATAAGTTGCTATGCAAATTTGTAAAACTGTCCACTTACACAATGTTACTATGGATATGGGGGAATCACAACAACAACACAATAATCAGCAAGTCAGCAAGAACACAAGAATACTACATACAAATTCCAATGAATACCCCATGTTTTGTGAAATCTTAATGGAATGTGTTTTAAATTTTATTTATAAAACCATAACAACAAAAATCAAATTAATTTAATGCAAATGAACACAAACTTAAAGCTTCAAGCGTCCTAAAAAAACAAGCAAATTTCCTTAAACGGAACTCAATAAAACAAAGTAAGACTTGGAGATTTGCGATTTTTATGACATTCGCCCTTTTGAAGACTATTGGGCCACATAATGTTTTCCTTTTTTAAGATAATAAAATTGTAATAGCAAAAATGGCACTTGGACAGTAAAACCTCTATGCAGCGCGTTGGTAGTAAATGCGTTAAAACCCAAAACGAAAACACCTGAAAGGAAAATAAATCATTAAAACAGAATGCAAAGTGCTTAAGTGCAGCACTTGCACTGAATTTTATTTTTTTTATTTTTTTTCTGACTGCTCAACTCAAAACGAAGCAAGTGGCCAAGTAGTGCACTCGGCTTAAAACTATTAAATACTCAAGTTGTCACTTTGGCGCCAGCAAGTTTGCAGCACAAAGCACTCAGGCGGCATGAAGCTACCTTAAGTTGCATTCAAAAGTGCGCCCCCGCCCAAAGATTGGCCCATTTGGGGCGAAAATTGTTGAGCGTTTCAGCACATAATTGCCTGAAAATTTACTTTTTATATTTTTATTTATTTATTTATCCTGACAACAGTTGACTGCAAGCAAACGAAGCCAATTCAGCCAAAAGTGCCGCTTCAACTGAAAAATCCTTCACTCGCTCTCTTCCTCTTCAGCTCATATTGCATTCAACACACACACACACATGTGTGCACATGTGTGCTTTCGACCACAAACACTCGTGCGGCTTGTGCGGCTGAAGCGACTGCACCGCTGGCGTATAATTGACTTTTGGCAATGTCCGCGTGGCGTATAAGCGAAATCGAAAGCGCGGACATGTGCAGCTGAGTGCAATGTTGTTGGTTGGGGTTTTTTTTTTGTGAATTTTCAAAGTTAAAAATACCAACTGCACATATTCTGCACATTGCCATCAGAGCCAAATGTCCCCAGTTAAAAATACACCCACCGCCGGCAATGACCATCGATGTGCGGGCATTCGGGGTTGCTGCGGTTGCAGCAACTGACGACAACCTTTGCGGTCACGTGTTGTCGCCGCAGGGAAAATCATGTTATGCAAAGCGTCAAAACTTTGCTTTAAGGAAATGCATTAGTCTTGATTTTAAAGAGAAATAAGGAACCTCTTGTAAAATTCAAAATTAAGTTATTAATTAATTTACATTAATTTAATTCGCATAAACTGTAATGCGACTAGTTGTAATTTTTTAGTATTTATTATATTCTTCTTTTTAAGTTAATTTAAGGCGTAAAAATAGATTGAAAATTTTAGTAAAATTTGTAAATTGTAGTTTTGTATAATTAATGAATTAGTAAAACATTTTTTAAATTTTAATTAATGAATGTAGTTAGCGTATTTATTATATTTATTATATAAATAATTAATTAAATAATTTAATGTATTATTTACTAATGTATTATTAAAATAATTAATTTAGTATCATGCAATATAATAATTTAATTAAATAATTTAAAACAATAACTAAATTCAATTTTAATTAATGTTTTTAATTAACTTATATAATGTCAATTTATTACTTAAACATTTCTTGATTAAATTATCAGTTAGTAAAATATTACTTTTTCAGATTAATTGACTAAATTATCATTGTATTATAGTATATTGGTAAATTGATTAATCCATAATCAATTAATTTGTCTTCAACCAATTTTTGATTAATTAATTTTAACTAAAACATTTATTTAATTGACTAATTTATTATTGTATTATGGTATATTGGTAATTTGATTAATCAATAATTGATAACGTTTTATTCAAACAAAAATTGATTAATTAATTTTTGATTAATCAATAATTGATAAAATTTTATTCAAACAATAATTGATGAATTAATTTTAACTAAAACATTTATTTAACTGATCTATTAATCTATTTTTTTAAATAATTTATTAATGAATTTAATTTAATAACTTAATTGGATTTTAACTAATGAATTTAATTAACTTGTTTACTTTTTCATTATTTCAACATTCTTAAATTAAAAAATTAATTCTAAACTTAATATTATTATTACATTATATTGATTGATTGATTTAATTAAATTACTGAATTTAATTTAACCCTCTCCGACATGAAATGAACCTTCTCAGCTAAAAATGTGGTGTCGGAAAGGATTAAAAACCAAATTCGTTTTTATTTAATGAATTCAATTAGCTTATTTGTTAATTTATGATCTCAAGTTAATTGTTTAATTATTAAATCAATATTATTATTACATTACATTGGTTAATTGATTAACCGATAGTTTAATAATTTTTATTAAATCAATAATTAATTTTTGTATTTATTTATTCATTAATAATTTAATCTAAATTAATAATTAGTCAAAATTTAAATTATCTATCGAAATTAATTAGTAGTAGCGTTTTACTGCTGGGTTATTAAATTTAAATTTAGTCTAATTATACTTAATTAATAAATAAATAAATTTAACTTACAAAAACTGATTGATAAATTAACTAAAAACTAATAAATTATTTGTATAATTGATTACTTACTTCAAAGCAATTGATTAAATATTTTAAAATGGAATAAAAATAATAAAAATGAATTTTATTAATTAAATAGTTTTTGTTAGATACTTCTGACCTAATATTTAATGCATATTTATTAATATAATTTTTTTTAATAATTTAATTTTTAATTGACTGGCACGACAGCCCGCTTACGCGAGACTAAGGCCTAGCTTCCCGCAACTACCCGTGTTGTGCGTGTGAATTTGTACACGGGTTGGAGGGACCTACAGTTTTGTGCCGGTTCCGAACGGCAGGTTGGGAGCTTTTTCATAAGCAATGCATATTTATTAGCATTATTTAATTAAGAATTACTAGAATTATTTAATTAATGAAAGTATAAATAAGTTAGCCAGTCAATTATTATTAATTATTATTATTATAAATAAGTTATTTAATATTGATTATTTAGTGATATTGTCATATAAAAGTTAATTTAATTATTTCTGATTCTAATAAATTAAATTTAAGTTAAATTTTGTACTGCAAATCAATTAAATGTTGTTTATTTTATATATATTTTATGTAATAAGACAACAAGCCAAGTGTAATTATTGTTGTAAAACAATTAAGAATTTCAGTTTCATTTTATCAATTCAACTCAATTCAATTTATTCAATTCAATTTATTTAGTTATATAAATTCAATTAGTTAATTATTCTTATTATAAGATGCTAATTTTATAAGATATTTCAAGTTAGTTTTAGTTAAATTTTTTTATGCAAATTTATTAAATGTGGCTTATTTTAAGTATATTTTATGTAATAAGACAACAAGCCAAGTACAATTATTGTTGTAAAAAAATTAAGAATTTCAGTTTAATTTTATCAATTCAACTCAATTAAATTTATTCAATTCAATTTATTTAGTTGTATAAATTCAATTAGTTAATTATTCTATTTATAAGACTATAATTTTATAAGATGTTTCAAGTTAGTTTTGATGAAATTTAAATCGATTGAGAAGCTTTGATTGATGGCAATTAATTATTAATTCAATTCATTAGGTGTCCAAATTAGAAACGTTCATTAATGGCAATTAATTATTAATGCAATTCATTAGTTGTCAACTATTTAATTGATTTGAATTAATTATAAGTAGTTTCCATTCGATTTTAATCTATGTAAAATATTAAATAGTCGCAAATGTTTGTGATATATTAAAATAATATTAATAATGTTATATGTGATTAAAAGTATTTTCAATTAATTGTCATAATATCATTTAACTAATTTCAAACCAGCTCACTAACTCGATCACAGTCAAATAAATCCATGTGGCGTAGTGGTTTATTAGAATCAGAAATAATTTGCTAGAGTTAATTGTAATTGAATTTAATTAAAAATTATTTATAATACATAGTTTTAATACTTCATTATTAAACAGGAAAAATTTACTATTGACTATTTACTATTTTATTGAAATGTGTATGTGCTTTAAATTTTAAAACCCTTTTAAAAATACATTGGTTCAGAAAATTAAAAACTAATTTACTAACATTTACTAACTGCTAAAAGTTAAATGCCATCATATTCAAACAATTGAATGAAGTAATTTTGCTCAGTTTAAGTAAACACATTTTAACTTAATTTCATTGCAATTAAAGGCATACAAATACACTTTAAATTAGCCAGCTATGACTTCATTTTCTACGTTTACTATTTGTATGCAACTAATTACAATGCCATTCAATTTAATTGCATTTCTTATCTTGTCGACTTGTAGTAATTCGACTTATTGCAATGCTTTTCATATAAAATCCATTCCCCGCCTATAAGTTTTCCTTTCAAACTATTATACTTCAATTCGATTAAGTTTTAGTGAACTTAATACAATTTAATATGATTCGATTAAGCTCGATTCGTTTTAATTTCGTTCTGAATGTGCGACTCGTGTAATTTCGCGTAATTTAATTCCATTTAATTCCATCTGGCGTTCGTACTTGTGCCACAATTCAATTTCGCCAAGTGCAGTTGTAACTGCGGCGGGTAATTAAGGCGATGCGCGCGCGCGCCACTGCGCCAGTGCGCCCAACCGTCAATGAGCAGTCAATGAACTATTAAACCTACCAGACACTGAACCCCACAATGCCACAACACACAGTGCGACAATGCGACAGCTCGGATAAAAGCAAAAGCACAAATAACAAACTTAAATAGCTCGAGCAACAAAGCAGCAACAACTGCAAAAAAATGGCAAAAAACTACAAATGAAAAAACTCAACAATTGTGCAAAGCCAACAGCAAAGGGAAAGCGCAAAAGTAAAGAACGAAAGAACTAACAGTTACTTCAAGTACGGACGACTTTTGCCTAACCCTACAATTGTCAGTCGCACTCACAAATGTCAAATATGTGCATAATGTCATTTTGCATGACAAAACTATTGAAATGAAGATTTCATATGCAATATGGAAAAAATGCAATGTTTTTGTGTACAAAAAATACGTCTAGCAGATTTTTTTGTTGAGCAACACTTCGACAAATGGGCAAACAAATGAATGGCATACGAAAACTAAAGGAAAAAAGGCAAAAAAAATACAAAAATGTTTATCAGAAACTTGTAGCACACATCAGGCTTGGCAAAAGGCCATTCATTCATTTATTCATTCGTTTGTACATTCGTTCGTTTTCGTCTTTCGTCGTTGGCGCACACCGACGTCATTGCTGCATATGCCATGGCCTGCTCTATGATAATATTTAATAACAACAACAATAACACTATCAACAGCCACACTTAATTGTGTGTAGTTCCATTCAGTTTGCACAGCGAAGAAAAAAGTCTCTCGACATGATTATGCCGCACCCATTCCATCCATAATCGTTCGCCCACAATGCGCTGCAAGAAAACAAAAAACGTGGCGTTTGAAACGAACGCCCATGCAGCAACTAATTGAATTCGATTCACTATAATCTTTGGGCGATAATCGTGCAGCATTGTTGCATACTAAAAATCAATAAATAATCATTGACTTCTCATAATCGAATTCACGTTTACAGTCGACAACACTTTGCTGTGTACATTTCGGCTGCTTTCTTTCTATTTATTATCATTATTGAAAATCGCTGATAACACTGTACAACACCTAAACAAATAACAAGATTCTGACAACGGATTTTGATAGAGGGGGCCAAACAAAAATATACGTGTATCGGCGTTTTGAAAGTTTACGTCTGAATGTTTTTTTTAGGGGGGGTCAAAGTTTTCCGCCTTTTGCACGTTCTTATGGTGAATCGCCATACGAAAACCATATAACCTCACATTTTAGGTATATGATGTATTCAGCAATTTGATGTAAAATACTACGAAGAACATTTTTGTGGAGCATTTTAACCCTGTAGCTCCTATTTGTATGGGTCAATTTGACCCTTTTTTCTGAAATGCCAAAAATGTCCTGTAAAACAGGACTTTTTAAGGACAAAATGTACCACGAAAATATTCGCCATAAAATTCTACTATAGGTCTCTAAATACATCAAAGCTCAGAAATTAACTTGAACGTCAGAATTAAGCCAAAACTGAAAATGTGTTTAAGTGTTTATTTCGTACTTAATCAAAATTGGTACTAAAATCTTTTTTTTTTAGCATTTCAAAAAAAGGGTCAAATTGACCCATACAAATAGGAGCTGCAGGGTTAAAATGCTCTACAAAAATGTTCTCGTAAATCACATAAGAATGTGCAAAAAGGGAAAAACTTTGATCCCCCCTAAAAAAAAATGCAGACGTAAACTTTCAAAACGCCGATACACGTATATTTTTTTTTGGCACCCTCTTCCAGAATCCGTTGTCAGAACCTTGTTATTTAAAAAAAAATTGATTTTGTTGTGCAGTGTAATTTTGCCAATGCTGCAGTAAATGCTAAATTTGTTAGAATACAATATTTATTTATCCATAGATAAAAATTGTATTATTATTAAATTATTTATTTTATTTTTTGCTATTTTTAATTTAATATTTTTTATTTTATTTATTTTTGTTTTTAATATAAACAAAAGTGCAACCATTTGTGGCCAACAATAAAGAAAAAAAAGCAGCGAAAAAATTTGTTCATTGCGGAAATTAAATATGCACTCTACCGTTAAATTGAATATTTGTGTGCTTCTGTCTAGCTGTGCGTGTATGTGTGAGTGTTTATTAAAGAAACGCATCAAAAAAATTGTAAACATTTTTCATGATAAATATATATATATATATATTTTTTAATGCAACAGATTGCAGAATGTAATTACAAATGGGCGTTTGACATATTTATGAAACCAGCAGACTGTGAAAATTAAAAAAATATATTAATGTTATTATTGGGAAAAAATTGAAGGATATTGTGCAAAATTTAATGCTGTCAAACATTTCGAGTCAGATGGAAGAGCCTTTTTGGAAATTTGAAAAAAGAAATGTTTATGAAAGCATGATTATGGTTCACTAAAGACTAAACGAAAACCAGTGGTTCCATTTGAACATATCGTCGCCTCAGAAAACGAATGTCGTATGTTCCATTGAGTCTAGTAGCACATACGACATTTGTTTTATGAGGCGACGATATCTTGAACTTGATGCTATAGGTTTTTGAAGAATACAATCTGAGAAGACAATCTTCATAAATGCTTGCGTTTTTATAAACTTGCTTCTATTTAATCTTTTTCTTTAAACTTAAATCATTTTTAATTGTTTCGCTCACGTTTCAATTCATGACGCATTCGCGTACAAAACAAATATTGAGGAAACTCAATTTCAGCAATGAGAATCACAAAAGTGTGCATCAAATTCGAAGAAGCAATAATTGTTGCTCATACGACATGTTGTGCAAGACACAAAAACAACACAACGTAGCAGCAGTAAAGCGCATATAAAAAAACACTATTAAAAAAAAATATAAAAAAAACTTAAACTACAACAACACACACAACAACACAAACATAGAAAAACGAAACAAATGTCACGAGCAGCAAACGTTGAGAAGCGCAGCCAAAAGGAATTTACAAAATTGAACTGTCGGTCAAGGTAGCCGTAACAGCACATTGCGCTTTTTTAGAAACTACGCCAACAACAACAACAACAACAACAACAGCAATCCATTTGTTTATTTAGCTGCAACGGTCAATGTGCAAACTGGTTTTCTGTGAAGAATCTGCATTACTCGCATTACTCGCTGTCAAATATTAAACGTCAAAGACTGTTGCGTGCATGATGTGTGTTGTGACACACGCACACACCCAAACGCACACTCATGACACACATATCTACTCACACATATTGGCTGCCAACATGACTGCAAACTCTCCAACGCATTTTTTGTATGCCGCATTCTAATGCCATCGCAGGCTGCTCACAACAACAACTACAACAAACAAACAAATAACTATACTGCGCTCAAGTAAATTGTTTTCATTTTTCGCCACTACTTGTGTGCAGCATTTTTTCTTCGTTATTCTTGTTTTTGTGTTCACTTTGACCACTTTCTTTCATTTCAGTGCTTTGCCAGCGAGTGCGAAGCATTATGCATGCATTTCCGTGGTTGCTGAAGAACATATTTCATTGTTAAAATTATATACCAAATTATTTTTAACTCGATCAGCTACAAACTCTATAAAAATCCAAGCAAAAAATAACACAACACAAACTCAACAACAGAAATGCCGTCAGAACGAGATGCGGAAACTGTATGAGCCGGCAGTATGTGTGTGTGCGTGTGTGTGTTAATTCGTTTTTCGTCTTTCACTACTTTTTGCTGCATTTATATTCTTTATTGGTTTCTCTCCATATTTCGTTTTACTTCAACATAAATATTGTAACGATAAGAGAGTCTGTCGCTGTGCAAAGCAACCCTGTCGCTACGCGCCGTGCTATAATTCAATCTGGCAACGACGGCCGCGATAATAAGGGAAACTTTTAGGCCAACCTGGCAATGATGGCAATTTCTAGTCCAACCTGGCAATGATGGAAACTTCTAGTCCAACCTGGCAATGATGGAAACTTCTAGTCTAACCTGGCAATGATGGTCGCGATCATCATGGAAACCTTTAGCCGACTCCGGAATATGCGAGAACGATCTGCGCGATGGCCGGACAGGTATAAAAGGCAGCCGGGTGCGGCGCACCGAGTCAGTCTGATTTTGACTAGCGGAGTTGCCACGCGGAATAATTAAGCGAATATTTAAGTGTAAAGACAGTGAAGTGTAAATCTGTTAAATAAAGTGACTGTTGGTTCTTATTGACTGCGTTTGAGGAACTAAGTGTGTTTGTTTATTTCAAATTGCACAATCCAGTGATTCGTACTAGCCCACTAGAACTGGTATTTTCGTAACAATATTTACGACAATTTTGCTTGGCTGCCAAGCGCTGTGAAATACCAAACATTTTATTGTCCGCACTTACATGCCCTCACACACATGCACACATATAGACTTACGCACGTATTGCAGCAGCATTTACGTCAGCGCACTTTTATTCTCCCTTCTCAGCTTTCCAGCTAATGGAATTGCATGCATGGAAGCGCCGCAGCAGCAGCAGCACTAACCAAGCGATAAGCAACAACAACAACAACGACAACAGCCTGACGTCTGACTTTCCATGAAATAATTTACATGCACCGATCCAGCGCCAAGTAAAATTCAACAACAACATTTCGAAAACTATAATTTTTTCGCCGCTGAAAAATGGCCATTCGCCATTCAGGCGCAACATTGCCGGCGCAACGCAGCAACGGGGCGTATGAGTGCTGTTTGATTTAGTGCGCCGCTCATGTTGCGTATACGACACAGTGTGCGAATGCGGATGCGGCTAGAAGCAACAACGAGACAAAAGTGGGAAAATTCAAGGCATTGCAACGTTTTAGTGTTGAAATGATAAATGATATTCTAAAAAAAATTCAAATAAATTTGTTCAGGCAAATGTCAGAGTGGCCAAATAACGTTTACATTGTGATTTCTGCTTTCAACACTTTAAACGCATTTTATAGCATCTTGCAATGGTTAACTTGCAATTTTCACTACGCAAAATATTTATTTTATTGAACCTATATTTACTGAAAAATAAAACATAAAAATGAACTTTCACTGAAATCAATGAAAACTGACTTTGGCAGCATATCTGAAATGGCAGATTTTACGTGGAAACTCATTCCATATAAAACAAAGAATGATGAAAATGTGAATAAAGTGTATAAATAAAACTTCAAGTATTTATAAAAAATAGATTACTAAAACTGGAACAAAAGCAAAAAACCAAAAAAATTCAAAAATTCAAAAATGCAAAAAAGAAAATTATTTTTAATAGATTAGAAAGTTAAACTCTTTAATTTTGCTTTGGGTTCAATGGGATGCTGGAAATAGCGTCCGCAAGTTAACTTTCACCTGAATTCAGCTATGTCACTACTGCTTTAATATATCTTATTGCAAAACATTTTTAAACTGGTTTTGAGAGCCTCTAACTAACTGATAACTAACTACTAACTAACTTCAATCGCTTACGGCGAAAATTTCGAATTTACAACTTTTTTGTGGTATCTATAATTTAGAATTTTTAACACTGAACCACTGCCTAATTGAGGCGTGTGTCCATTTTTTATTAAGTAATGGCACACGCCAGGGAACAAACCAACAAATTCCAAACTTTCGCACACATTGCTGTCAACCACTTCTCGACAGTACCGTCAACCACTTCTATGACAACACGTGCGCCCAAAACCATTAAATTAATCGCATTATAAATATACAAACAACAGGCAGACAAACGAAAACCAGAATTTCACACTCAAAGAACACAAAACCTAATTTAATCAAATAAAAATAAATAAAAAACCCCAGCAACAAATTGAATGAAATGTGGTAAAAAAGAAGAACAAACAAAGGATAAAAGTGAAATGTCCATTAGGGCGTCCAATGTCCAATTTAAAAAACACCAGACCCCAACTAATTTCAGAAGCCATACGCACACACACGCACAACATTAATTAAGACAACAGCCAACTCCAATTCAAAAACCGAGCGTATGTTAAGTGAATACAAAAACAAAACCATGAAGAAAATATCATGTGCGAAATAATTAATTAACATAATCAGAAATTTCCATAATTTAACAGCACCAAATAAGGAAAGTGCTAACAACAATGTTGGAGGTATTTAATACTAATGGTTTTTTGTAGTCAAAATATTTGCTGACTGTGTCAATAAATACTAATATTTATGTATGTAAATATTGCCAGAAATATTGGCTCTTCAAGTAGGTAGTTGCTAATGTGTAGTAGACAAAAATCCTATTTTAAAAAGGCACTAAGCGATCATGAGGTTTGCATGATGAAATGCTTTGTGTAGAGAATGGATTTTATAGAGTGAACTGTGAGGGCTTTACAAATGTTTTTTTTATTAGAGATTTCGTATGAACTCCATAAATGTGATCAAAACTTAAGATGTGCTCTTAGCATTTTTTTAGCCGTATTGTTTTAGAAAAAGTGTTCAAAAGTTTCTTTCTGGGCGTTCCTAATACCGATTCCTCTCTGACATAACGCTTTGCACTTCATTGAGTCTTGAACGCTACGCACATCTGGTTCAATGCAAGACAGAAACCTAAAGATGCATAAAATCTTATTAAGGAGAAACCTCTCCCTTCTCTCTTCTCTCTTCTTGCAGGCAGACTTTTTTCAGTGGAAAAGTACATATTGAAGCCATAATATTAGCATTAAACAAGTCATTGTCTGGGAATTTAGCAAATGAGAAGAACAGCTGTTAACAGCAGTCAAAATTATTGATTCATATTCAATACACTTATTCTGTGCTCTTCAAAAGCTCAGAGCCACTTCTAAACAACTTTTTTTTCAATAGGAACATAAAATACAAATAAAATTAATGTTAAATACAATAAAAAAATAAAAAAATTAAAAAATAAAATAAAATAAAATAAAATAAAATATAAGAAAAAAAAATAAAATAAAATAAAATAAAATAAAATAAAATAAAATAAAATAATATAAAATAAAATAAAATAAAATATATGAAAAAAAAATAAAATAAAATAAAATAAAATAAAATAAAATAAAATAAAATAATATAAAATAAAATAAAATAAAATATAAGAAAAAAAAATAAAATAAAATAAAATAAAATAAAATAAAATAAAATAAAATAAAATAAAATAAAATAAAATAAAATAAAATAAAATAAAATAAAATAAAATAAAATAAAATAAAATAAAATAAAATAAAATAAAAAAAATAAAATAAAATATAAGAAAAAATAAAATAAAATAAAATAAAATCAAATAAAATAAAATAAAATAAAATAAAAAAATAAAATAATTCCTTGAATGAATGTAACAAAAAAGTATGAAAAAATTGAAATGTATTTAATGATCCCACAAGGAAATTCCTACTCCTACTCCTACTCCTACTTCTACTAATTTTTGTTACATACCCATTTGTGACCCAAACACTCATTGCACTGATTTTATTTTTTTAAATTTAAATCCTGGCAGAACGTTGCCTTAACATTATTTCGTGGTAAATAATTCACACACAAATTTAAGCTGTAAAATTGCCAATGTAAAAGATAAAACAAATTCCCCAGTACGCCTTCTGTGGGCCCAGACTTGCACTCAAATGCGCCAAAACGACTTCAAGTTTGTTGTCAACGCTGATTGCTGACTGCTGGCAGCATTGGCGGCGTTGACGTCACAACGACGACTACTTCGAATATTTTCAAAGAAACACAAATTAGCATCGCATGAATTATGGCGCACCACAAAGAAAGGAATACCACAACAACAACAACAACAACAGCAACGGCAACACATAGCAAAACGCCAACGCCAACGAAATAAAATAGCAATTTTAACAAATTAACTTAAATACACCGTCGGAAATGTTAATGAGCGCACAGAAAGCGGCCAACGAATTCTGGCAGCGGTGGCGCAACAGCAGCGAGCTGTGCCGCACAGTAGGCTCGAAATTTAGCATCCAGCCGCGATTTGCATTCAATTTTGCACTTATCGACACGAGCTGGCCAACAGATACGCGTTAATTCATTCCTAATGAGACTGTGCGACGGGCGTTTGTCGTTGTGGGCCAGCGGCGGCGACCATTGTGGTCGGGCGGTGTGTGCGTGCGCCAAGTATGCGTTCAACAAATAGACAAACGGACAGACTCTTGGACAGGCTCTTGAAGTATGACTTGCGCTCAGTCAGTGACAGCGTTTTTCCGACAGTGCGACGCATGCAAAGCGATGGGAATTTTGTCTGAGCGTGTTCGGGGAATTTGCAGAAAAACTGAATTGTCGCACTGACTCGCACTAACGCTCCAAATACAAACTAATGAAGTGTTAATTGGTGCCGCGATTGCTTGAACACACACAGACAGGTCTGCGGCAATTTTATATATTTATTTATATATATGAATGTAGTTTTTTTTTTGGCTCGTGTGCTCACACTTGTTTCTGCTGAAGTTGCGTTTTACTTGACGCAGTCAGAGGCCGCGTGGCAACGTTGTGTTGCGTTAGCTTTTTGGCACTTTTGGCTCAGTGACACTGGCCCGGCCAACAGCTGATAAAACGCACTAATGACACATTTTTTTTTTAGTATATTTCGTCACTAATTGCGCTTTGATTGCGTCTAACGAAGATGGCAAACTAAGCACTCACTGCAAAATTCATTTGCACCGTTTACGCAAAACGCCAATGAATAAATTACTCAAATATATGGCCGCAAAATTGTTGTTGTTAGTTTATGTATCTTCTTTTACTTTTTTTTATTGCATAGAGTAAAATTTTCCAAAAATCACATATAAACAAAAATGCAAAACCAACAGTAACCACAGCAACAACAATAACAAACAACCATTCATTTAACAGCAGGCATTGGCATTAGCAGCAAAACTTTTCCACACAGCCATTTGGCCGGCGCGCCTCAGACGCCGCAACACACCGCTCGGCATTTGCGAATTTCCGTTTCAATTCACAAATGCAATTAAAAACTTTCTCGTATATTTTTATTTTTCTTGTCTTTCATTACACTCAGCAAACAATTCCGTGGCCGCCTCCCTTCCAACCACTTCCGAACCACACACATACACACACAGACAGACACATCAGAGACGGACACACAGACACCACGTAAATTGCAACTTTTTGTAGAAAATGCAAGGCGGCTTTTGGTTGCATGCTGCTTTTCAGCATTGCAAACGTTGTTATTGTTATTCTTGTTGTTGTTATTGTTGCTGTTGTTGTTGATGTTGTTGTTTTTGTAGGGCCTACGTAAGCGCCCAAAGGCCAAAGAAAACCAAACAAGCCGCAAGCAAACTCAGAACGAAAATATTGCCGCGATAATGTGGCACAATTGCAAAAACAACAACAATTCCAATTAAAAAAAAAACTAAAGCTCAATAAGTAGGAAAATTTGCAATCGCTGACTGCTGCAACAAAGTAAATCCGTTGTTCGTCACTTTTGCATGAAGTCATATTTTGCGTAATTCTCTGAAAGTGGTTTTGTTCTTCTTCTTCTTCTTCTGCTCCGTCATTCATTTTTGCACTTTTGTCTTTTGCATGGCGTGCGCCTTACCGTTATTGCGGCACACACATCTGCCTGAATGTATTTATGTGTGTATGTGTGTGTGTGTGTCTGTGTGCGAGTGCAACACCGTCACTTTAACTAACCGAAGCGCCTATCTAACCACCACCAATGCACCAATGCGCCACCAGTCTCTATCGACTTTTGTTGGCTAACAAAAAGAAGAAGAAAAACAAGAAGAAGAAACACAAGAAGACAGAGGCGGATTCAGAAAAATATTTCGGGGGGGCGGTTTCAAAAAGTAATTCTTTAATATTCATAAAATGCCAACAAAATTCCTTTTAATTTGTATGCAGTTTCAAAGTCGATCCTAATATTTCGGGGAGGAACCCCCCTGAATCCGCCACTGCGTGAAAAAGAACAACAACACAACAGCCACAACACGCGCATGCACCTCGCCATATTTGTTTGACTTCTTTTTCTGCAAGCGTCTGTTTTCTGTCTTGCACTCCACTCCTTGCGTTTTGTGCTTTTTGCAAATTTTTACATTTTACCCATTGCCTTTTATTTGCTTTTTGCTGAATTGTTGTGGTTGCAGTTGTTGTTTGTTGTTGTTTTGTTTTGTTTTTACAGGGTTCATTAACTCAGTCTGCTGCAGCAAGTTTTGCCACTCAGTGCGAACAATATGCATTGTGCCGTCGATTGTTGTGCTTGTTCTTGTTTTTTATTGTTGTTATTATTATTGTTATTGCCTGCGTATGCATATTCGGTCGGCTGTCAATATCGCTGCGATACAGCACACATTAATAATTGCAGTCAATCGACTTTGTAACGTTTTCACTGGAATCACTAAAAGCACTTCAGGCCATCATTCATTCGAATGTATTCCAGAGAAGTGTTTCCAGCTTCAGGAATAAAGTGCATGAAGGAAGTGTTGTTGCTTTTTAATTGATTTCATACAAATGCTGCAAATGTGGCTTTTACTCCTTGATGGAACTTTTTAAAACATAAGAACAACTTACAGTTCAAAGTATTTCGGAAGAGTTTTAAATACATTTTTTTTTTACTTGAAAGGAATCAAATTAATGGTGCTTGATAAAATTTGTCCATGAATTTAAGTCGAAAAATAAACTCTGGATATAAAATTGTTTACAATCATTGCTACATATTGTTACAAATCATTGCTGAACATTTGCTTAACCCTAATTCCCAGAATTTTAAAAGTAACGTAAACCTAGAAGTGAGACTTTCAGGCTTTTATGAGCTAAATTACTGAAAACATTTATTTAAAAAGTACAAAACCTGTTTAAAATGTTAAATTTATAAATGCAATATACTTCTAACATTCCATTAGAGGATTAAATAAAATAATGGAATCGAAAATCGATTTATCACCATTTGAAATCTTTAGTGAGACTGTGAGGCTCCCTTCTGGGAATTTCGGTTAAGTATAGATAATACTTAGGGCTGATACTCAGGACTGATACTTAGGACAATTTGGAATGCTTAGATCTGAAAACTAAAAATTTGGATTAAATGTATTAAAACTTTCTCGATTTTTAATCATAAGTTCTCCGATTGTTATCTGTCTAACCTTCACGCTTTTGACTAACATTTCATAACAAACCCAAACTTCAAGTGCCCACTAAATAACAAAAATCAAATTTGAATGGAAGAACATTACTTAAGAATTTCTTATTTGTAAGCTAAAACTTTACATACTCGACAAAATATACTTTGATGAAGAACATATATGAACTAGCAGGGCCCCGCGGCTTTGCACGCAAGTTTGAAGTCAATGGGAGCAATAAATCAAGTTTCTCTTAACCCTTTGTTGACCCCGTTAGATTTAAATTTAAAAATATACTTATTTAATTAGGTCTATCTCATTCGAAGTGCTTTCACCATATTTCAAATCAATAGACCTCTTAAATCATGTTTCCTCCAGTTTCCCCCAGATTTTGATTTTCGAAAAAATTAAAAACACGTACCAAATTATTTCACACTTGAAGTGCTTTCACTAAGTTTGAAGTCAAAAGGCCTATAAAATATTGTTTCTCCATACAAACTCTTAACCCATTGTTGACCAGTCAGATGAATGAATGAAAAACACGTACAAAGTTATTTCACATTTAAAGTACTTTCACAAAGTTTGAAGTCAAAAGGCTCATAAATGTTTCCCATTCATGTTTTGCATGTAAACTTTTAACCCGTATTTGACCCCGTCAGATTTTGATTCTCGAAAAAATGAAAAACACGTACCAAATTATTTGACACTTGAAGTACGTTTACGAAGTTTGAAATCAAAAAGCGTAAAAAATCATGTTTCTTGATACATACAAACTGTTAACCCTGCGCTAACCCGTTTAACCCATTGCTGCCTAATGGATAAAATTGGACCCATGAAAACTGACTTTTTAAAAAATCACAGAAAAGTTCGTGTAGAGATATCTCAAAATCATTGATAGGGATGGTTGAGGTAAAGATGGAACTATCTTAGTCTAGTGGAGGTCACCCTAAAATTCCGCCATCTAGCTAGAGTTACCAGACTTCAAAAATTGTGAATTTTCCGGAGGTGGAAATGTGGCCCTAGAACCTCACAAAAATCTCACCTCTAAACAATACTTCTTTTGTTCACGTGTTTAGCTGATCACTTCGCAAAGTATGGAAAAAAGCTACCATTGCTGGATAATGGGTACAAAATACATAATGAATATCTCAGCAACGTGCAGAGATAGAAAGCTGAAATTCAAAATCGTATGGGTGGAACTGGTACCCGGCAGCAAAAAAATGAGAAATACGTGTTAAATTATTTTTTAATTCAAGTATTTTCACCAACTTTCATGACAATGGGTCCTTCATGGTTTGTTCGTAGCCTTACCGTATACGAACCTTAACCCATTGATGGCCCGTTAAATTTTGATTTTCAAAAAATTGAAAAATATGTGTCAAATTATTTTTTATTTCAAGTGTTTTCACCAAATTTGAAACCACTAAATCCATTAAAGCGTGTTTCTTCATACAACACCCTAACCCATGTTTTGCCCTTTTAAACATCGAATTTCAAAAAATCCCGCCTTAGCAGAGGTTCATTTTTCAAGATGTATCTATAGTTTAAATTTCATATTTGTAGCTTTAGCGGTTTGGGCTGGACGATGATGAATCAGTCAGTCAGTCAGTCAGGACAAACAATTACATGTACTCGAAACCATATTTATTGAAATTTAAAGCCTAAAATACATAGAGCGCGTCGCTTTATTGGGTTTGACAACTCGATAAAAACCCTCAAGAGGCCGAAGAATCGTTTTGATTCTCCGAGTAAAATTTTCAATTTGACAACTCTACTTTAGTCTTATTTAATATATATTGTTGTTATTATACAAAAGTTTGATCTGAATTCAAAAACAGATAATCTGAACCATTAAATTGCCACTGTTTCGTTATGTTTATATTGAACTTTTCAAGCAAGACAAACCCCAACTGGGCAAACTCACCTACAACATACTGACATGAAATGAATGATCCACTTAACTTCATTAAGAGCTTCAGCTGATTCCAATCAAATGGATTTAGAGTTTTGAAATGGGTTGAAAAAGGTGCTCACGAGTCTAAATATAGATCCTGCAGAGCTGTACCTAACCTCAACTCATGTAAAATATTCATTGAGTTTGCATTTGCAATATTTATAGTAAACATTTGAAGAAATGTATGTATATCAGCGCAGGGAGGAAGGGAACGGGCGCGTATTTTGCAACCTACAGTTTTAAGTTCGAATTTTGGGGCTTGAAACCCTGCAAATATTTGTTTATGGCAAACATTTTGGCTAGCAAATATGGTTTCAAATGTTACTGAGTTCGAAAGTTGAGTAAGGAATGAAATCTTGAGTGCGCCACTAACTGAGTCGTAATACATATGTATGTACATAATAAACGAGGCCTAAATTGTACATGGAATGTTTGCTAATATATATTATATGTATATCAACTTTGTATATATGTATGTATGAAACACATGGGGCACACAATAAAACATCTACTTGCTTTGTCATCACATCTAAGTATTCAAACGCCAAATATCAACCGCAAACCTCTCAGCTGAAAGTTATATGAAAAAACTGAAATGTAAACCACAACGTTTGAGTTTGAAATATACATATAAAACTCGTTGCGAACGCTTATTGCCAAAGTTACACAATTACAACTGAAAATTAACCCAATTTCACATACAGGAACGTCTACAGCGATGCTGTCAGCAGCAACTGTCAGTAATAACCGCAAAGAATTTTGCACACACCACAAGATTAACAATCAATTTGTTGTTGTTGTTGTTGTTGAAGTGATTTTGTCATTTCGCCTACAAACGACTGCAAGTGCGAGCACTAAAACAGCAGCCACTGCCAGCTGTAGAGATCGACTTCTCGTTCGGCATGTGTGAAAGACAGCAGAAAATCTCTGGTATTTGTTTTTGTATGCTTCTTTTATTGTTTTTATTTTACGAATGTGTGTGTGTGTGTGTGTGAGTGTGTTTCTTGTGCCAGTCGGCTCGGCCGCACATTGAAAAAATCCTACATTGGGGAATTTTCCATGAGTCCAAAACGTAAAATAGCATGTCGGCGCTAGCAGAGAGCGGAGCGGAGCGGAGCGGAGCGCTCGCGTTTAATCTGCGCGCGCGCTTTACTACGCGCAAGAACCACACAAACAACAACTACCACAAAATAATCTCAGAATACCAACAATAAAACAGTGAATTTAAAACAAAGATCCGAAAAGAAACTAAAAAGCAAAAACACGCAAATAAGACAACAGCAGCAGAAGTAACATCAAACAAAAAAAATCATATAAGCGGAACCAAAAGCGAAAAAAATGCTGAAATAAGAATTGATAGAAAAACAAAAACAAAAATGAATTTTAAAAACACTGCCGAAGAGGGCTGGAAGAGGCGTGCGGCGAGCAGAGAAAGACAATGTAAAAAAAAAATGAAAAAAAAGATCGGCTGAAATCAGCATTCATAATGAATCAGCGGCGCGCACTTTACGGTATCTTGTCTGGCAAAATAATCGCGGACCCAGCAGACAACAGCGGCGTAGTGAGTCTATCGTATAGAGTACACACACACACACACACAGATACCGAAACACGAATGCGCACATACGGCAACTGGGCGCAGAGAGATCACCCACACGCGCGCAGCCAATGGCAGCGCAATTTCAATTTCAATTCATTAATGCACATTAATTTATTTATTGGTTTAATTCACAACGAAAGCTACGGCATGAATAATTCTGGAGCAATTCAAACAGCACAACACCGCAGCACCGTCCAACTGTTGCCGCAGCACAGAAATCAACAAAATGAAAAAAAAAAGCTGCCGTAATCAACGACTGCAAATAATAACAGTCGGTAATAAAACAAAATTGTACAAAAGCAAAAAAGTGTATAAAGACTGCAACATTGCCTTGAGCGCCAACTCGGGCAGCGATCGCGCCCAAGCTGCCGCCACAAGCGCGTCCGAAGTGCGAGGCGTCAAAGTGGCCGCAGCCGTCAATCAGGCCGCACCGCACCAACGCACCACCGGCCAACAGTCGCGACTAATGTTCAAAACCGGTCAAGAAATTAAACCTTTGCGTTGTCTCCCGCCAGCAGCAGAAGAAGAAGAAGACAGTACCGCAAAATGCGCTAAACTGTTTTGGGTTTCTTTCGTTTTGTTGTTGGTTCATTTCATGTTTGCGGCATTCGCGCGAGTTCAAAGGCACAGTTAAGAGTCTTCCATTTGGTTCATTGGCGCGGTGGGCGGCCTTGCCGCATTTCAACTACACGCCAACTGCACACAAACACACGCAGACCATTCAATATTGCAGCAATTTCAATTGTCACAATTTTGACAACTCGCACAAATAAAAGTGACTAGAACGGACAGACGAAGGGCATAGCTGACGTTGCGCGTACTTGGCGTACGCCTTCAAGCACCTCCACCCATAGCTGCCCTCAATTTCGGGAATATCTCTGGTAAATATCGATCAAGAATTGTGCAAAGAAGCAATTCGGTTGTTTGTTTGTTTCACAAAAGTTTCGCCCAACTTGAGTGAAAACAATTCAAATAAATCTATAAACAAATATCAAAATTAATTGAAATCATAAAAATAAGTTATTAATTATAAATAACATTAATTAAAGTTTGCAAAACATATAAAAATATTACAGTACTTTAGTATTGAAAATATTTGACTTATGCAACTTTTTGCGCCACACTCGCATATCCAACGCATTAAAATAGTTTTTGTTATATAGTTTTTTTAAAGTTATTTAAAATTAATTTCGAATTTATAAATTTCTATAAAAGCTGCTGACGTCTGCTGGCTGCATTCAGAATACAAATGTGCCCTTCAGACCTTTGGCGGCTGAGCGCAACGTGCATAAGTGAACAGGTAATTGCACATCAAGTGTCAATAACAACTCTTAAGGTGACTAACAATAAATTTAATTGCTGCCATTTAGTTTATCAGCAGCACTTGAATTATTTGCAATTCTTAGGAGCACTTTCATGTTCTTAAGTGTGTATTCTTATAATTTTTATATATTTACGTGCATATGTATGCACCAATGATTGCATAGTTCAAATGGCACAACATTAACAGACAATATTTCATACATTTGTTTACCACAATTGTCAACAAGCAACCACCAAACAACAATGACTACAATAAATTTTAATTGTAAAACATTGAAATAACATTTCCAAAGGAGACTTTGGAATGAATAATACAGTATAATCTCGATAATCCGGACAATTAAAAACCAAACCCTGGTGTCCGGATTACAGAGTCTACAATAGAAATTGAGTGTCCGGATTACAGAGTCTACAATAGAAATTGAGTGTCCGGATTACAGAGTCTACAATAGAAATTGAGTGTCCGGACTACCGCGTTGTCCGTATTAGCGAGTGTCCGAATTATCGAGATTATACTGTACAAGTAAATGTCTGCTCTTTTTTTCTTTTTTTCCCCCCTTTCTACTCTTTCGACTCTTTCATCTATAACTTGCTTAACTTTTCCAGTCCCTTTACTTCATTTCTACTAAAACATCTGTTCTTCTATTATACTACAACTTTTCCTGAACTACTTCTCCACTACAACATTTCCAGCTACCTTTTTTGTTCCACTGCTTGTCTTCTACATCGAGTTACTACTTGTTTTTCTCCTACAATTTTCTCTTTTTCTATTATTTTTATTATTTTGCCACTCCACTCCTTTTAAATACTATTTTTAATCCACTTAGTAATTATTTTCTTTTACTATTACTGTTCTCCTATTATTTTCACAATTCTTCTGCTACAACATTTCTTTTACTCCTTCACTTTTATTCTAATACCAGCAAAGCTTTGCCGCAAGTTTGAAGTCAATGAACCCAATAAATCAAGTTTCTCTTAACTCTATGTTGACCCCGTCAGATTTATATTAAAAATTTGGATTATATAGGCAGTGCCATGCCTCTTCGTTTAGTATCCATTTCATTTCCCTTATCGAAAGGCACAGCTAAATCATAATTTTGTGCCAAATGTCATTAATGTGTGACCTATAGTTCAAAAGTTATTCAAAACATTTGGGGTGGCTTAAAAATTGCCACGCCCCTTGCCCAATGCTCATGAAATTTTACCAGTGAAATGAAACACCTAAACGGTGGCCCTGTACCAAATTTCAACGCTATCCGTCCTATAATTCCGTAGATAATCTATATTAAAAATTTAGGTTATATGGGCGGTGCCACGCCTTCATGTCGGATCGTATGCGCACTATATGGTTTCCCAAGATGCAGTCAAGACAAACATTACGTGAAAGATTCTGCTCAATCGGACGTCTGGCTCTTGAGTTTTAGTGTCGTCTGACCAACAAACAAACAGACATTAATTTGTATATGAATAGATTTTTCTTCTAAATTTAGTTTCCTCATTTCCTTTTTTCTTCCATTGCTTTTCCTTTTCTGCTGCTTATACTACATTTTTTCACTGTCTCCACTCTTTTACTACTATTTCCACTTCTAATTTCTACTTTATCAGTTTTCTTCTTTTCTTTCATTTTTCTAAATTTTCTTTTTCTGATTTCTACTTTATCTCTATTATTATTTCCTCTCATCCATACATCCTCAACTTCTTTACTTCTCATTTTGCTGTCCCACTTCTACTCTTCTTTTACTATTTACTCTCTTATTCCTATTTTCTTTAACTTCTTTCCTCATTTGCATTTACTATTTCTTTTCTTATTGCCCTTTTTCTCATCTACTTCTAATTTCGACTTTATCATCTCTAATTTCCGCTCATCCGTACATCCTCCACTTCTTTACTTCTCATTTTGCTGTCCTACTTCTACTGTTCTTTTACTATTTACTCTCCTATTCCTCTTTTCTTTGATTTTTTTTCTCCTTTGCTCCTACTGTTTCTTTTCTTATTTCCGTGTTTCTCTTCTTCTAATAGTTGCCGTTTTAAATTGTTCTTGGTTTTCCACTCTTAGTATTCTTCTACTCCGCTGTTGTTATTTTTTATTCTAATTTTTTTTCTAATCTCTTCTAGAACTACTCTTTTTTCTCTTCTCTTTTTTTCCTATTTTATTTTGATTTTAATTTAAAACTTTTCTTAATTTGTATTGGCTAAGTCGAGACTTGAACCATTCCACTTAATGCCCACGTAACTCATGCTTTATGCAATGCAACAATTTATACAACTAAGTTTCTTCCCTTCCCAAATGCTAGACCCCCTCACCCCACCCACATACAGCCAGACAAATAGCAAATATCCAAATACACACTGTGTCATTTATCTCCAAAATAAACTAAAAACAATTACAACAAAAATTACAACAGAAATTATCAAAAAGTTCAAAAGAGCCAAAATAGGGCAACACCATTTCCGTCGCTGCACAAACAACTAATGAGCGAACGAACGAACGAACGCCACAACAACAGTCGGACAACAGTAAATGCACGGGTAGCAGCACCAACAGCAACAACAACAAAAACAGTAGCAAACAGAATAATCGCCGCACAGTAGTGGCAAAGCGGGAGACTGCATAAAAAACAAAAACCAAAAACAAAACGACAAACACGAGCTAAAGCGCAACGCGTACTCAGAGGGAAGCGGAAAAGTCGAGCAAAAAGCAGTCAGAAAAGCAACAATAAATAAAAATAAATAAATGTATAACACCTGCCTTATCTATTAACTTGTTGAATTGCGGTAGCGGCGATATGGAATGAGCTGAAATCAACAGTTGGGCGGCAGCGAGGGGAGTGGCCCTCTTCAAAGGGTTCGACACACGTTCAAGCGGGCAAACAACAAGTTGACAGCCTGTTTCCGACTTGGCAAAACAGAAACTTAAGCATGGACAAACACTTGAATCGCTTTCGACTTTCGCACTTGAGCAGCCAGATGTTTCAATGCGCTGCGATGAATTCGCCGCGGAATGCTTCTGATGCTGCTGCTGTTGCTGCTGCTGATTTTCAACACAACAACAGTTACGAAAAGAACAGAAAAACGCGCGCAGAGGAATGGGAGAAATGCAAACATGCGCTAATAAAATGCAATAAAACAAAACGATGGAAACTTTTGGAAGACGAAAAAGGAATCAGCCAAAGAACAACAAGTAAATGTGAAATGTGCGTAGCACAAAATAATAGAATAAATGGCATTTATTGCGTGAGTTGGAAGAGCGAGTATCAATAAACGTGATCGCTGCAAATATGTACAAAATCTCATATAAATGTATGTGTGAGTGTTTGTGTGAAAAAATAAAATCATAACACCAAAGAGTTGCCAACTGTGTGGTAACTGGAAATTTTGAATGGCGAGATTTAAGCGAGTGAGTGGGTGAGAAGCTGTAAGGAAATAACAGTCAATCAGGCAGTGTTACCAACGCAGTGCCCTCAATTTCAAAAACTAATTTTAAACGGCCATATTTGACGACGTTGCCAATTTCATAATTGGCAAATTTACTAAAACTATAGTGGGAAGAGTGGTTGGTAAATGTCAAGTAGAGAGTACAAGAAGAGGGTAGTTGGGGAGCTGCATATTTCTACAAGGTGTAAGCAAATTTGATGCTTTTTGTCTTTAAAAATTTAAAGTTGTCTGTGATTCAAGTTGAACTCATTGACTAGAATTGTAATTTTGCTTTTTTAACAGCAAGGCAATTGTGTCAAAAATATCTGCAGACTTTACAAACCTTCATTGACTTTCTTCATAATTCTATACTTTTATTTCTTTTCTTTGAACTTTTTCATATTTTTATAATTTTTCTTCTTTCTTTCTAACCTTATTGCCATAAGTTTGTCTCGTAACTAGAGACAGAACCGGAAATATAAAGAACGTTTATTAAGAAGTGAAAGGAAGGAAGAAGGTAAGGAAACAAAACTAAGCTAAAAATTAGGTAAGACCAGGACTTGGAACTTTGTTGCCGCAACATTGTCTGGTCTCGTTTCATGACTTTTTCATATTCTTATAATTTTTCTTCTTTTTTTAACTTTATTGCCATAACTTTGTCTCGTAACTATAGGCAGAGCCAGAAATATACAAAAAAGTGTAATACAGTCTTGTCTGGGTATAGTGAACACCCGATATGGTGAACACCTCGATATAGTGAACACCCAAATTTTGATATGGAGCCTCTAAATATTGAAAAACATTTTAATCAAAAAACAAAAATTGTATTTTGAGCAAATAAAACGAGTTTTTGAACAAAAATGTTAACCTTGATATAGCAACAACAGGCTATATCAACAACCTTGATACTGTGAACAGGCCTTGCAATAATTAGTTCACTATATCCAGACACGACTGTATACTAAAAAGTATAAAGAAGCATAACTAAGCCAACAAAAAAATGGGTTCTAAACTTCTAAACATTGAACCATCTCACAATCTTTAAGAATTTTAAAGTAACAACTGCACACTTTGCAGCAAAATCAAGCACATTTTTTTCTATTTTTTGAAACGTTTTAGAGCAAATTTTAGTATTTATCCAAACAAATGAAGTAAAAGCACTTTTCGCCGTACAAACCCTCGCTTACCAGCGCAATTCCATTCAAATTTAGCACCAACAATCATTCGATTTTGCTTTCAACTCAATCAATTTTCGTTAATTCCAACTCAATCAAAACTAATCACTTCAAATCCCCGCAATCTGGCAACAGTGCACACTAGTGCGGAGGTTAGTAAAACAAAACCAACAAACAGCAGAACGAGGCAACGCGAGAGTGGCCGAGTGAGCGGCAATGGCGAGCGCATAAAAATGCAAACGATCGCATAAAAATTCGCTCTGGCGATTGCGGCTGCGTTTACGTTTGCATCTCCGTTTTGTTTCGTCGTCTCCCGTTCATCATTCAGTCTGTTTCTTTCTTTATTTCTTTCTTTATTTTGAGTGTTGTATGTTGTTTTTTTTTTTTGCTTTGTGATTAACAAAGATCAGCAGCGAGATGTTTTTATCTGTCAGATACATACAAGCGCACGTTTCCTACGTTTCAGGTTGCCTCGTCGTTTCTGTATTTCTGTTATTTTTCCACCTTTTTGCCGCCTCTTTTTCGTTGTCGTGCAAAGAGAAAAAAATCACGAATTTTTCGTACGAGTTTTCAGCTTGCAGCAGCTTGATTTGTGGCTGCCGCTGGGCGCTCACAGACGCCGCCGATGCCCACATTTCGTTATACAATTAGTCTTTATTTGCATTTATTTTTAGCGTAATCATGTCGAAATCCATTTCGATTCGTCTCGCTGCCATTTCGTTATTCTAACCAAGAACAACTACGAAAAATAATGCAGGGCGATCGATGATTTCTGGACATTGATTTCGTCGCTCCACGACTCGATGTGTACCTTTCATTTGCACGCTCAGCGTCCGCTGTCGATGCTCGTACTTGTATTTGTTGCTTTCGCAACCGATCGCAGCTGTTGTCAGTGGAAAACAGCGAAACCAACAAACAAAAAACTTATTGGAATTCATTCATGGCACCACAAATTCACTGCACTGCACAATTACAAAATCTTTGCGCGACAACTGCGAGACTGCAGCAAAATTACTCGAAAACTCGTTTTCGCTCGAATTTCTTACGGAATAGATTTTTGGACTTTTCACGCACACACACACACACTGGGCTGGCTTTCTTCGGCGTCGAGTTGACTTTGCACACGCGTACACATTTTCGCCTGCCCGTTTGCCGTTCGACGCGACGATAGTGTGGCTCAGCACTTGGCGCACTGGACGCGTCTCTCTGTGTATTTTCCCAAAAAATTTCCTATTTCGTTGCCGTTTCGCAGCATTTCGAATTGGACGAGGCAAATCGTCGCTTTCAATTCAATTCAACACAATTTCACCGTCAGTGGCGTTGTAACGGTTGCGTGTGTATTGGTCACTTCACTATCATCTGGCTTCATTCTTTCACACGCGACGCGCCTTCGTGATTCTGCCCGGCAAATTTTCATACCAACCAACCACGTCGAATATCTCTGCGATACTGAACTCTACAAAACACATGCGACCGCTGGCACTGGCGCGCTTCGACAAGCTCGCGGCGAATTTATCTGCCGCTGTCGCATTCTACACGGCCGAAAACGCAAGCCAACCGCAGAAATCGCGGCGAATTGCGCCTGCAGCAACTACATACTCGCACACCATAAACAGACGCTTCGTTGCGCTCACAGTCGCGGTTGACTAGCCGACAATCAAAACCCAGAACGAATACGAACACAAAAAACAAACAAAAACTTTACGATTCTCACTCAAAGGTGGCGGTTGAGAAAAGCTCAAATTCCCATCGAATTCGCCGCAACGAAACTGTTTTGCCATCTCGCCCTATCAACAGTTTTCTGAAATTTTATTTGTTTTGTTGTTGTTTGCTGTTTTATTTATTCCGTTTTGGGTTGCTTCTGGTCGCGGCGTTTAATGAACTTCGTGTCGTCTTATTTTTTTTCACATGTTCCAATTATTATTTTTCTCGTTGTTCGGCTTTCTTGACGACTGTGTGTGCACTCGAGGCGGCTGCAAGGTTGCAGCGAAAATTGCCAATTTGAAAATGTACGATTAGTGTTGCCGTAGACAATTTTGTGCAATTTTGTAATTGTCAATGGATTTTGGTTGAAGAACTGAGGAAAGCAAATTTTTGTTTATTGTTTTTTAATATTGTTTATAAAAGTGACTTGGTGGTGTAGCGCTTTTTGTTGCAAGAGTTGCTTAATTTTTGCTACCATTTTGAATCAATGCTGAAAAGTTGCAGTTTTCCGCATCAATAACATTGATTTTGGACATCATTTTGGCATCACCATCGGACATTTTCATCATCATCATTAAAATTCAATTTGAAAAGTGATGAAATTTAGGTTAGAACCGGCTTAGCTTTATGAAAGATCCTGATTAAACTAGCCAGGTAAAGTAAAATGATGACCATTTTTCTTATTGTGACAGTTAATGCTGTCTTGAGTCACTTAAAGTTTGCTCTCACTTTTAATACGAACTCCTGTTTCCTATTTTTCTGACCAGAATTTCGATAAAATCGAGTTTTTTTCGAGGATTATAATCCTGGCACTTATAACTTTTACATATTAAATAGTTTGTTCCTCCGATTTTTATAGTAGATAGTAATTACTAGTGTCCGACCGAATATTCGGTTTCAGTTTCGGTTCGGCCCAAACAAGTGGTTTCAATTTCAGTTTCGGCCAAAAATGCCTGAACGGCCGAAACCGAAACTTTCTAGAATATTTTTTACATTTTATTTTGTAGTTATTGCAACCGAGCAGATATATAGTGAAAAGTTGAGAAGGAGAATTTAGATGCTACCAATGTAAATAAACATTTTTTTTAGCATATAATATTAAATTATTTAATTTTGAATATTAGCGAGCAAGGTACGAAAGGGTGATTTTTTTATGTTTATGTTTTTAAAAAATGAATGAATTGTTTTTATTAATATGTAAGTATTTACGTGGGCAGTCCGAAAAGTACTTAGTCCCACCGCCCGATGGTGCCACTATCGTAAGAGAAATTTACTATCGTGTAGTACATCCTCGTAGACGGCTACTGTCAAAATTTCAGCCATATTGGATTTGTAGTTATCGGTCGGTGATTCGCCAAATTGGTCGCATTAGGCCACGAACAGCTGCCCCACCCACCGTATTCTCCAGATTTGGCCTCGTGTGACTTCTTTTAGTTTCCAAACTTGAAAAAGTCACTCGCCGGGCAGAAATTTGAGTCGAATGAGGAGGTTATCGCCGCCACGAAGGCCTCCAGAAAACGTATTTTTCAGACGGGTTAAAGAAGTTGGAGCATCGCTGGGTCAAGTGTATCGAGTTGAAATAAATCGCCACTTTTCCAAAATTTTCGTTTTTCTTTTGTAGGCTAAGTACTTATCGGACCACCCACGTATTTATGTTATGTTATGTTTGTTTGTTTGTTCTTTATTTACTTAAAGTCAAATTCGTTGTTAGAAAATTGTGATTTTGATGCTTGATATGGTGATTTTTATTTCAACTACAAAGTTTCGGTTTCGGCCAAATATTGAAAAAACCCGATATTCGGTTTCGGCCCAAAAAAGTGGTTTCGGTCGGACACTTGTAATTACAACTGACCAGTAATTGACCCTTACAAATAGATGGGCTCGCGAATTTCTCT
The DNA here is from genome assembly GCA_963668005.1 of Melieria crassipennis. Taxonomy (NCBI): domain Eukaryota; kingdom Metazoa; phylum Arthropoda; class Insecta; order Diptera; family Ulidiidae; genus Melieria; species Melieria crassipennis. The sequence goes on from OY764961.1 coordinate 15,103,286, forward strand.
ACCAAGAACAAATGGTTCCCAAATGATTCCATCTGAATATATGTACATGAACCTAAACAGATACAAAACCCAACCCATAGGACACCGAAATTCAAATCAAAAAGCTTCACAATGGACCCAACAGGGTCTCCAAATGAATAACCCCAATAACCTAGGAATAACCAATGACTTCGTCATAGCTGCTGATGTACGAGTAAGTTTTGCAGCACAATAACTTAGGTTAGGTTAGCGACTCACTTAGCTCTGCATGGCACATTGTGAAGCCACAATTTCACATTAACTTGGATAATTGTTCTGCATCTAAAATTTCATTCTCACAAGTCAAATTCAAATTCAAATGAAAATCAGCTGTGCACGCACACACACACACACATTTGCTTTCGTAAAGCTTACTGTATCTGTGTGATGTTCGTGTCGAGTTCCTAAAGCGTCGACAATGCAATGTGGATAAGCAACGTCGGCCGGAGTCACGTTTGTTCAGCGCATATAAGCCACATGATTATATTTCCGTACTTAAAAGCTCGCAACAAATAACTCATTGCTGTCATTGTTGTAGTTGTAAAGCTGCACTCAAGCTTGCGCAACTGCTCAAGGGAGCCAAAAAGCGACAAAGAGTGGCGCTACTTCGCCGTCGAACACGTGTTTGAGTTAGTTTATAATGCCGGCAATATTACAAAAACAAAACACAAAAATCAACAAGCCGCAAGAACTTTGCCAAATGGCAAAACGGAAATGGCCACACTTGCCAACCGCACTTAACAACGCGGCGCATAGGTGAACGTAAGTATTTGCACTTAACGGTTGAAAGGGGATTGGAGGCGGAAATGGCGTTGAGGCGAAAACGCTAATGCGCGCGTGTAAGTATTTGTTTTTGTGTTTGTTTGTTTCGGCACTCTGGTCGATATGGCAACATTTGCCAGCTTCTTAAATTATTCACGTTGCTGGACATTTTAATGGACAGTCAGCGTTTAGTTGCCAGCTGTTTGACTACGTGGGGTGTTTACTCTCATAATTATTGTTATTATTGACTGCAAAAAATTGTTTGCAGTATGCTAGGCATGAAGCCCACAGTGCAATGGTTTTGGTTCGTGGACTTGTTTGCAATTTAAGTATGTATTAACAAAGGCAAACTTTCAATTAACACTTAAAAGTATGACCACTTTGGCCAAAAAGCAATAAAAAAACAGCGTTTTGTTATTGACCAAGTTTATATATATATTTCTTTGTTTTTTGGGAATAATTCCTGCTGAGTTCATCAAGGCGAATTGATACAGATGATAGCGTAAGGGCAACAACAAAATTTCAATGTATTTTGTTTTTGTTTTCTGGGTTTAGATTGGCAACATCAGCCAGTCAGAACAAAGCTTGCTTTTTTCATTTTTAAACTGTCAAAGTTTTACACAGGCATTTTGACAATCTAGACCTTCTCCAGCAGAAAAAAATCAATTCGCTCATCCAACGAGGTCACCTGTATTAATTCGCCTTGCGAGTTCATTAAGTTGTCAAACAAAGCGATTTGAAAATGTGGCCACTGATTTGATTTTTGTATTTTGACGATTGTCTCGAATGTCAAAATTTTATTTAGAACTGAATTTTGCTTAATTGCAAATGTAATTTTTAATTTTCATGCAACTTCTTACAGTTCAAGCTGTAATTTAGAAGTTTTTTGAACTTTCTGCAAACGCCAATTCACATTTATCGCAATGGATCAAAAAACGCAAATGGATTTCGAGGATGAGGAAGCCATACGCTCTGCCCTCTTGCAATTCGGCATATTTCTGCTATTCGTGCTGACAACAACTATGGGTGAGTACACAGTCAAAGCACTAAAAATGAACAAATTCCACTCCCCCTTCCTTTGCAGTGGCGCTCGCCTCGCGCCATCTGTACATGTTCCACTTCAATCATGCCATCTTCGATCGTCTTTCCGTGTCGGAGCGCTACGTCACTGTTGCCGAATGGTGGAATTATTTACTGGAATCGGTCATACCGCAGCTGCATGTCACCACAGTCACAAATGCCACCGCTACCAGAGATGCCACCAATAACACAACCGATACCAACACAGCCTTCAACAAGTCCGATCGCATGTTGCTCGATGAAAATTTGATGCTGGGACCGCCGCGCCTGCGACAAATGCGTGTCGTGGGCCAACCCTGTGTGGGCCCGGAAGTGTTCACCGCAGGCCTACAGCACTGCTATCCGGCCTACTCGCGCTGGCACGAGGACACCAGCGACATGTATCAGGGGTGCGCAACCGCTGCGCTTATCCGCTTCGCACTGTCTCTGACCGCCTTTGACTTGTTTGCAGCACCAGATACTACACGAAGAGCGAGCTGGATGCAACGACCATACACGGACTGGTGAACGACTACGAGGGCGGCGGCTACATGGAGAGTTTGAGCTTCGATCGAAACGAAAGTCAAGCAGTTGTATTGGAACTGTGGGGCACCGATTGGGTGGATCGTGGCACGCGCATTGTTCTTATGGAATTTACGCTCTACAACGAAAAAACCGATCTCTTCAATAATGTCAAGTAGGGTTCTTGCCAACCGATTGGTTATCGATAGCATGAAAACCAGTGATGGTCATTCTGTTGTCATCACTAATGTTACCAGATCTGTATATTGTTCCTTGCAGGTTGCTGGCCGAGGTGTTACCCACAGGCGGCGCCATTATTTCCGGTCAAGAGGGAGTTTTCAAACTCTACGGTCTGTGGACAAACGACTGGTTCGTTTTAATTTCGGCTGTTATCTTCTACGTGATGGTAATTTATTACACGATCCTAGAGGTGAGAGAGATTCGAGGAATGGGCTTTAAGCATTACATTAAATCCGCTTGGAACATAGTCGATATAGTCATACTAAGTGTAAGTGGCAACGAAACATCATTGAAAACATTAACGTCTGATATTCGTATCAACCTTGCAGATGGGTTTTTTGTCTTTCATCTACAATTTGTGGCATCCAATACATTTGACCAAAGTGCTGCGTCGTGCGGAAGACAATCCGAACGAGTACCAAAGTCTGGATACCATCTCCTATGTGGAGTTGCTCTATCTGAATGGAATGGCAATTTGCACCTTCCTGGTATGGATCAAAGTTCTCAAGTATATAAATTTCACCAAGACAACCATACAACTGCGCATCACATTCAATAAAGTGAGATCAAACGGTGCCTTAGTACTTCCGCTTCCATTCACATGCAACTCCATTCCAGTGCTATAAGGACGTGCTGGGCTTTTCTGCCTTCTTTATTTGCATTATCTTTGCCTATGCCTGGTGGGGCTTTCTGCTCTTCGGCAGTGAACATCGTGATTTCAAGACGTTCCCCATTGCCTTCTGGAGCGTTATGCGTATGGTTCTATGTGATTTCGATTACGAGGGCGTTGAGAAGGCAAATCGTGTACTGGGACCCATTTACTTTCTAACATTCGTATTGACTGTCTTCTTCATAGTTGTTGTAAGTGATGCGTGGATCAGTATTTACAAACATTAATCTTAAGTTTAACCCTTTCGACCCCCAAATTTTACCCTGTGTCTCAATATTACTTTTTGGTATTTTAATCATGAAACATTTGCCTAAGAAGTGTGCACACAACATTTGAAATCGCCACGCCTCTTTGTTAGAGTTCTAGAGCTAGTTTACTTTTGAACAATTTTAGCTTAAAACAGGTTAAATAAATTGTGTACCAATATTTTTTAATTACACAAAAATTATTTAGTATTTATGGGAAAATACAAAATTATAAATTTTTGTTCTTATTTAACCATTATTAAAGAAACGGGGTTTTGATCAAACGCGCCCAATTCGTAGACTTCAATTAGAACACAAACTTTCCCTGATATCGCTGCAAATTATTGGAAATTTTTTTGGGGATAACAGTAAAATTTTTGTAATTTGCTTTGAATTCACTTCTAAAAATATTAATTTGTTGGTGCCTACTTAAATTAAACCCATAAATCAATAATAAAGGTTAAAGGGTTAAAGTTTTATTTCAATAATTAAATTTGCCTTGAGTTCAAAAGTTGCTTCACCACTATAACCACCCACTTGATTTCGATTTCGCAGAACATGTTTCTCGCCATCATCTCCGATACCTTTAACGCCGCCAAAGAGGAGGTCGGACATGCGCCCAATCCGGTTGCCGCTTTTCTCCGAAAACACTGCAACCATTTCAGGGACGAGCTGGACAAGCTTCTGATCAAAGCCAAATTGAAGAGCAAGCCCGATGTCAACAATATTCTCGACAGTGTGCTGCAAGAGATTGTCAGCGAGCGGGAGCCACAACTGCCCGCGCCGGCGCCACCAGAGCAGCCGGAAAAAGTGCGCTTGGCACGCAGTCTCATACTGCGAGAGTGAGTGAACGTTGCTCAATGCAAACACTAAGTAAACTTCATTGCTCACACAGACCTCCCCTTCGACGTGATAGGTTCTTCGAGGCCATACGCTCCAAGGAGGATGCCGAACAGCTAGACAGGTTACAACAACAACAACACATTATGTGTGTAAAACTATTTCGACACAATTTGTTTGCAGGTTGGAGCAGCACGTTAGCGCACTGGAGGTGATTTTCAATAAGACGAGCAGCGATTTTGAGTACTTTGAGAGAAAATCGCGCGCGCAGCCTGCATCACCACCAGCGCCACCACTGCCGGGTTCACAACTACCCGCCAATCAAACAGGACAACCAACCAAGCCCGAGACTCGAACGCGTTCCCGGTTCAAGCGTCAGCCACTCTACGTTGTGAAACCCAAAAAGGGCCCAAATAAAAAGTAAAAAAGCATAAACAGTTTCTCACTGATGGGCAGAGATAAAGTGCGCTCATGCTTTTCAAATGACAAACAAAAAACACCACATAAACAAAACAGCAAAAAATACCGTAAAAAGGATGTTGAACTTTGCGCCTGAATGCAGTGTCGACCGGCAAACAAAAACTTTAACGGTCAAACGAACACAACCCGCCGGACACATGATTGCTTGACAAATGCTATTCGCATTATATTTGCATTTTTATAAAGCAAATCCTTACAACAACAACAACGCACCAATACTTGGCCCTAGCACGTGTGTGTGTGTGTGTCCGGCGTCATGTGTCGACGACATTTGCTAATGGTTGTAGAGTGGCCAGCACATGTGTCACTCTGGCGCGTTAAATCACCATTTAATGGAGAACCCTGTTTGAGCGTTGATTGTTTCAATGAAAACGAAAGAAATACGTTTTGTGACACTTACCGATTTTACGGCGCGCGCGCCAAAGCACCGGCGGTGCTGTGCTGTTGGGTGAAGCCAGTGTGACGTTCTTGGTCCAATTAGAATACTGCAAGTAGAGTAGAAAATGCAATTTTAAAGTAAAGTCAGCTTTGAGTTTTAATGTAAAATATTTTAAGGAAAATATTTGCGTTCAAAGCAGCAATAAAATTGGGAGAGAATTAAAGAAAAGCCTGTAAACCAATCTAATTTAAATCCCTACACAAGTCGAGCACATAGCATCTCATCTTAGGGGTTCCGCATGTAACTTTTGAACCCAATATCACTTCAAACCATATTTGCCTCTCACAATTTCTGTAACAAACAAATATTTCTAGGGAGTTTGAACTCGCGAAACCGTCCCTTGCATGTAACACTGCCCTACACCATTCACTGTTCTTCGCCTAAGAATAGGCTTTTTATTTTTCTACCATTTGCAGCATAAAAACCAGCAAAAACTCTTAAATTAATACAAAATTAATATAAACTTAGATGTAAAGTGGACCTTAGCGTTAACTCATAACGACATTTACAATAAGAAACTTTAAGGTACTGTTCACTTCTGACTTTAGTACCAAAATAACATGGTGTAATTTATTGTTCACATTTTAAGTTAGGTTAGGTTGAGTTAGGTGACAACATAAAAAAGCATACATAGAGCATAGCTAGCTCATTCTAAAACTACAGTAAGCATTGAACCCAGTACTCCATGTTCCAAGCATTGGACCTTTAACTCTTTATTAAAATTCCTGACTATTAAAGCAGAACCAGTTCCATTGATTCTCTTATTTCAATTCTTCTCAGATTTGCAAAATCTGTCACTGCTTGGTTCTCTCCAAATGTCATTGATTCTATGACCTAAATAACCTCAAATTAGTCAACAGTAGAATTCATTTCGTTTCTTTTGCTTGAGTAGGCTTCTACGCAGATATTGGAGGAATCACTGGCTCCACCATTTTTTGGTATTACAACATTCTTACCATTATTTAGGCCGAGTCTTTGAACATGTCTCATTACCAAATCGAAACTGTTTCAACGAGAAAATTCTGCTTCAGGCTCTAAATGTGGGTTAATTTCATCAAAACCAGGGACCGAGTCTTATAGCTCAGAATGTGTGGTCTGCTGAGACAAAAAAATGGTATCAATAGTTTTTAGTCGGTCAAACGGCCTTTGCAAAAATTCAAATTGCCTGATATATTAGACCGAAAAAATAAAAGTCACAAAATAACTGTTATTTTTGAGCGATTAAATAAAAGTCAAAAGTAACATTTTTTTGCCTGATATGATAAAACGCACAAAATAACTTTTATTTTTGTCGGTAAAAATAAAAGTTAAAAGATAACAGTTAAAATCTGACTTTTTTGATAAAACCCATAACCGGTACGGTCCCTGATCAAAACTAGTAGCCTTCAAGCTTTTCTGGAGATTCTTTAAAATTTCTACTCACAGTCTGTTGAACTTTATACAAGTTTAAACAATATTTGCCAAAATTCTAGTTTGCTTTATTAAAAAAAAATCAAGGTTTAAAGCAGATTAGTCAGTTTTCTATCGCACTTTTTAGTGTCACAGTTACCAGATTCTTATCCCCTCTAACTGTGAACCCAATGCAGCTAAACTCTTTAACTCTGAGCCACTCTTCACTTCAAGGCTGTGTATTATGATTATTATTATATTATTAAATTTAAACATTAAATAATTTTAAGAATTTTTCCAAACCATCAAACATTTTCTATATTTTTCCACACAATTCGTTCATAAGCCCAAAGCAAAATCCTCTCTATAAAACAGATCAATTTGAATCAACTCTCCATAAATCACATTATCTACTTTGCGCAGCTTGCAGCGTTTGATCCAACATCAAGCATCGACTAAAATACAATAAATCCATGGTTCATCGACAGGCCACTCTGGCAGATCAACCAATATTTATGGTCAGTTTTTACGGGCCAATAGTTTTGCAAACGTGTTTACACTTAATTTTCCACTCGGTTGGCCTTATTTTGTATTTATTTTTTTTAATGTTCCCCACCCCTCCCATCACCACTCTTCCCCCATTCTATCTCCATGTGGCTTTATCTTCCGCGTGACCAGCTGGCCGTTGTGCTCATTTTAAGCTGATTTATGTTTTTCACGTGAATCTCAGTCGGAAGGCCACTATGGGCGTTGTTGTTGTGGCCGTTGCCAGTCATTCTTTGGTATTAGTTTTGTTTAAGCATTTTCCATTTTCAGCTGTTTTTTTCTGTCATGCTTTGTTTTGGCTGATTTTGCAAGAGTTCAAAGTTCTTGTCCGTCTCGCTGTCTCTGTCTTTGTCCATGTGTCGGTGTCTGTCTGGGTTGCCAGCACTGCCTAAAAGTCACTGAACGAGTAATTATGTTGTCACTGTTTTGATCGAGTTTGTTGCTTTACAAGTTGAAATTATTTTTCAGCATTTCGTCATATTTTTGGGGCGATTTTCATTTATTCATTTTTGTGCACTGCCTGTGTGCGGTTGTCTTCATTATTTTAATTAAATGTATTTGTTCGCTTAATTAATTGTCAGACTGTGAAAAAAGGTTTTGTAAATGGCATTGTGGTCAATTAAAAATACCACATGCCGTGAGATGAAATGAGGCCAACGTTTTTTAAAAGTTTTTGGTGATGAATTCAACTCAAAGTTAAGTAATTTTTTTATATGCATATTTTAAATTAATTGCAATTAATTTTTTTTTAATCAAAAACATCCTAAAAGTATGCCATAATTAAAGTTCTAAACCTTGTTTAAATTTGCCCAGAAATGTGTAGTTTAGTTTATTATATAGGGTGTTTTTTTTAGAGGTTTGTTTTTCGAATAGAGATAAAACTGGCATTTTGTGGTCAAATCTGGCAACTCTAATGTCATTTATGTTCAGTTTGGTTTGCCATTTCATCATGAACAGGTTGACAAAAGAACAACGCTTGCAAATCGTGCAAATTTATTTCGAAAATAATGGTTCAGTTCGCGAAGTTTACCGCAAGCTCCGTCCATTTTATGGTCGACATAATCGTCCATCAAAGCAATTAATTCGGTTAACCATGGGTCGTTTTCGCACTACGTTTACTCTATGTGATAATACGCATCCGCAGAGACGTCGAACAGTGCGCACAGAAGAAACAATTGCCGCTGTAGAGCAAAATGTTGAAGAGGACCCAGTCAGAAGAGGAGTCAGTTACCGTTAATGGAGACCGGTATAGAGCCATGATAACCGACTATTTTGTTCCCGAATTGGATGGCATGAATGTGGATGAGTTGTGGTTCCAACAAGACGGCGCTACATGCCACACAGCGCACGTCACAATCGATTTATTGAAGGAAACATTCGATGAGCGCATAATTTCGCGGAATGGACCTGTCAATTGGCCACCAAGATCGTGTGATTTGACACCATTGGATTATTTTCTTTGGGGATATGTGAAGTCGCTCGTCTACGCCAACAAACCAGAAACGTTAGGGGACTTGGAAGCCAACATTCGTGGCGTTATTGCCGACATACGGCCCCAAATGCTCGAAAAAGTGGTTGAAAATTGGACCTGTAGAATTGGCTTTATTCGAGCCAGCCGCGGCGGCCACATGCCCGAAATCATATTTAAACATTAATGGCATAAAATTATCCTTCCAATAAAGCCAAATTGATGGACATTAAAACGAGTTTCTTGTGTTTTATTTCAATTCGAAGTTCTATACCTCTAAAAAAAACACCCGATAGAAACTTTGTTTATTGATAATTATTAATTTATGTCAACTTACGCTACTCTCAGTGAAAAAATTAAAAAAAATATTACAGAATTTATTATTATTTATATGCATTTTTAAAAATTATTGCAATAAATTTTTTTTTACCAAAGGCATCCTAAAAGTATACCATAATTAAAGTTCTTAACCTTGTTTAAATTTGCCCAGAAATGTGTAGTTTAGTTTATTATAGAAATTTCGTTTATTTATAATTATTAATTTATGTCAGCTAACGCTACTAATAGTGAACAAAATTAAAACAAAAAATTACAGAATTTAGTATTATTTATATGCATATTTTAAATTCATTGCAATTCATTTTTTTTACCAAAGACCTAAAAGTATGCCATAATTAAAGTTCTAAACCTTTATGAACATACTTTAAATTAAGTGCCCCCAAAGGGATCCTAAAAGTATGCCATAGCTAAAGTTCTTAACCTCATTTAAAGTTTCCCAAAAATATGTAGTTTAATTTATTATAGAAATTTCGTTTATTTATATTTATTAATTTATCTCAGCTAACGTTACTAACAGTGAAAAAATTTCAAAAAAAAATATTACAGTATTTAGTATTATTTATATGCATCTTTTAAATTCATTGCAATTAATTTTTTTTACCAAAGACATCCTAAAAGTATGCCATAATTAAAGTTGTTTAAATTTGCCCAGAAATGTGTAGTTTAGTTTATTATAGAAATTTATTTTATTTATAATTATTAATTTATCTCAGCTAACGCTACTAACAGTGAAAAAATTCAAAAAAAAATATTACAGTATTTATTATTATTTATATGCATATTTTAAATTAATTGCAATTAATGTTTTTTAACTAAAAACCTCCTAAAAGTATGCCATAATTAAAGTTCTTAACCTCATTGAAAGTTGCCCAGAAATATGTTGTTGAATTTATTATAGAAATTTCGTTTATAATTATTGATTTATCTCAACTTACGCTACAAAATTACACAATTACACTGAAAATGGCACGCCATCGCATTAAGCTCTAAAACTCTTAAATAATCAAATTATTGTCGCCTGTGGTGCAACGCCTGTCGTCAGCGGCTGCTAAGTATGACGTGCTCTACTGCCGCTCATGTGTAAAATTAATTAGCTATGGAGGTCTTTTCAACTTGACGCCGCTACTAATTATTGCATTTTATTTTAAAAAGCCATAAATAACAACAAATTGTCGTAGCAAAGCAATAATGTTACACTCGCCAAGATGATCATTTGGCTTTTGCGTGTAACTATGCCAAAAGGTAGCAACAACTCGGCGGACATAGGCTACGTGATTGCTGAACGTACTACATGAAGACACCAACAACACAGCAACAATAAAATAGAACAAAGCAAAGTGTTGGGCAATGATTGTACTTGGTTCAATGACCAACGCCAGATTCCAGACGGCCCGTCGTGTTCATATTTGTATTTGTAGCAATGAAAGCACAGAATGCAAAGAACGCAGTCGAAACACACACACACACACACATATACTAAACAATTGATATAAGGTAAAAGTCAAGGTCACGTTGATAACTGCTCAATTGACGGAGTGCTTACGTTTTCTTTTCCTTTGTGATTATCATTTTTAATTTTTTTTATTGTACTGCCCACACGAGAATGACGAAGGATTTGTTGTTTTTAGTGCAAAAGTTCTGACATTAATTTTTTATTGTGATGTTGTTGTTGTTGCTGAGTTTGATAATTTTTTATTTGCTTTTGTTACTTTTTTGTTGTTTTGTTATCGGAAACATGCGCAATTTCCAAACACGCTTTCATAATTATTTGCGTGCTTTGAAACTTCTAAAACGTGTAAATGGCTGTCATCATTTTGTGTGGCTGCAGCTACAGTCTGTGCAAAAAGTATGCGTCAATTATTATTTAGAAGAATTTGACATTTGTGTTCTACATGAAACAATTTCTTATCTGGAGTTGATGAAGAAAGTAGGAAACGAGGTAAAAATTTAAGTGCCCAACTCACACTCTGCGCAAAGAAGAGAGTAGTAACTATTCTAAAGAAAGCCAATGCACAGTGATTCGACTCCATACAACTGCGGGACAAAATTTGAAGGAGTTGGTCCGTTCTTCATAAAATTTGGTATACTAGTTAGTCATGGTCTGCTGAAATGAAATCTCCATTTTGTTTTTCTTAAACTTTTGTAGTTTGGCAATGCCTGAGACTTAAATTTGCAGATTTCGTCATTTTTGGAAAGCTTTAGCAACAATTCTGTTGGCTGGATTTTTCAGCTTTTACATTTAATCGCTAACGTCAACATTGATAATTGCAAAGAGTAACAGAAATTGTCTTAGGACCCTTTAGTTTTGCCATAAAAACGATAATAATAGAGGTATGTTTTGCTTTTTTGCAGTTTACTCAATATTTCATGCTGATTGCATACTTTTAGGGATGAAAAAAATATATTTAATTTTGTCGAAAAATAGGTGTTTAGACCACTTTTCAAATTGAATTATTTTCTGAGATCGGAAGATATCGAAGCATGTCATTACATTATCCGACAAAGAAAGAAGTCTTAAAATAAAAAAAATCCAGGAACATATTTTCACATACTTTTTAGATATTTTCCTCTAAGTTTTGCCAATTTTCAGATTTTTTATTTAGAAAAATATTTTTAATTAAAAGTGATGTAAAAGCCTCAGCTTTGCAAATTTTGAGAAAACATTAAAAGCGAAAATGGCCACATTGTTTCTTAATCTATATTGAAAGTTCTAGTAACTTCTTTGAAACCATGTATTTTTTAAATTTTGTTTACTCAATAGACTAAAAAACAGAAAATGTATGTTTACATTTTTTTGCGAAAAAAGTTTCAACTTTGAGCAGCTTTTGCACAGAAACTAATTAATTGCTTGCACACATTTTTTGGTGCTTTCTTAGTTGGACTTTTACCTTTCAAATGACATCAAAATCATTAAATTCTGAGACTATAAATTTTTGGAATTTTGTCTATGGAACGAATCACTGTGCAATGTAGTGAAATCCTGGGTTTGTCTACTCAAAAAGTATGCATAAATCATTATTTGAGAGATGTTAACATTTATGTAAGAAAGACCGGACGGTTTCGGTCAAAGCCTCGTAAGTTCAGAAGAAAGAGAGTTGACTCTGAGGCCGGTCATTTGGGGTTAAGTTCGAACGAGTTGAACGCAGTGGTCAAGTACTTTCTGTGCGAAAATTGAAGGGAACGAACGAACCGGGTTTGCAACTATTTAAAGTAGATCTGACTAGTCCCATCGGTAGATAATTCTGCGACCTTCAATTGGCAGCCCTTGCTATCAAGTTTTGACTCTGAAACTCTCTCGATTAACCACCTCGACGAAGTTCCGTTCTTGATGAAAGTGAGGCATTGACTATTCGCGCTCTGCTGGGTTCACTCAAAACTGGAGACTGCACTTCATTGACTTCTTTGCGAAGGACTTTCAGTACAAGGTTGAGAATGGAATTCTGTTGGTTTACACAACGACAAGTCGATGTATTTGAGTGGCATCAATGTCAGCGCAATTTAGTTATACATCAAACCTGTCCATCAGGTTACCGGAATTCGGATTGAAAACTCAAAGCATCCAATATGATCGCATCAAAATGTTTTCTTCTTCCAAAGCTAACATTAATACCTGTGGCCAATAATTGAGACCATAAAAAAAGAAGAAGACGCCGTACAAAACATGATTGAATCAAGCGTTGGCTTAGTTGTAAAGTCTTCGATGAAATCTACAAAGTGGTCTCTACAACACAAATTATGATGAAAATATTCAGTTTTGTGTTTAAAATTGCTTTTTAAACCAAATGACCAAAACTATGTGCTATATGAATGTATGTATGAATGTATGTATATGTGAACAATTGAAAACTTGAAAAACATGAAATTTATATATCTACTAAATTGTCTAATAACACATTAGAGAGTTTTGCACACATTCTGCGCCATTCTGTAGTGAACTCATGCATATGCATGACGGCATTCCCTGTCTTAAATATTCCACGAATTTATGTTAATATGAATATGTTTGTAAGTAGATGTTCGCCCCTTTGCGATGCCCAATCGCCGGCGTGCTATGAGCAATTAATCAAATTCCCAATGTCTGGGCCGCTCTGTTCATTTTATCATTTGGCACTAATCACTGGCGCCATGCTGCTCATTTTTAACTAATCAAGCAAGACTTTGAAGTTGCGTTATTCACACACACACACACACAGACACAAACTGTGTTCCGGACACTACATGGACAGACTGAAGCGGCTTCGTTGGCTTTTCAAAGTGATTGCATAATTTATGCGGGCTTCAACTGTGCGCGCCGCCGCGACCTGAAAATGCCACAAACTAATTTCTGTATGTAACCTAATAACACTCGTTAAATTTATGCGCATTAACCTACTTTCCAGTGTATTTCTAGCAGATTAGATAATTGAGCATTTGAACGCTACGGTGGCGAATTTTTTGGGGTTTTTAGTTGAAAATTTGTCATTGCGACGGCAGCAGCAATTAATCATTGACGAGCACTGATACGCCGCAATCATAATTGAAACAATGAATTGATGGAATGATTGGACGGCAACGAGCATTGCGACTTTCCATCTAACCAGATTTGAACAAAATAATGGAATAAAAAAGCAACTCAGGCTAATGAGAGCAGAAAAGATTAATGTTTCCTGTTTAAAACCCAAAACTTGTCTTTGAATGGCCACAATTTACAGGTCATCTATGTAGTTTATTAGTAATCATTTTATCACAATTTTATGATCTACGATTTCTAAGATTTTTTTAGTTGTGATTGTTTTTATTACTTCTGAGAGCTCAAACAAAAAACTCTTCAAACATTTTTGATTCTTTGTAAAATCTTACTACAGATTTTGAAGCAAAGAAGCACAGAAAAACAGAAATAGCAGAAATTATAAACAAATTCATTCAAATTCAATTAAAATTATATTAAAATTATATAAAAATTAAATTAAAATGCAAATTAAATTAAACTAAGATGACATTAAAATTAAATTTTTTAAAATTAAAATATTTTAAACTAAATTTTTTAATGAAATTAAAATTAAATTAAATTTTTAAAATTAAATTGTTTAATGAAATTAAAATTAAATTAAAATTAAAATTAAAATTAAAATTAAAATTAAAATTAAAATTAAAATTAAAATTAAAATTAAAATTAAAACTAAAATTAAAATTAAAATTAAAAATAAAAATAAAAATACAAATAAAAATAAAAATTAAAATAAAAGTAAAAATTAAACTAAAACTAAAACTAAAATTAAAATTAAAATAAAATTTAAATTTAAATTTAAATTTAAATTTAAATTTAAATTTAAATTTAAATTTAAATTTAAATTAAAATTAAAATTAAAATTAAAATTAAAATTAAAATTAAAATTAAAATTAAAATTAAAATTAAAATTAAAATTAAAATTAAAATTAAAATTAAAATTAAAATTAAAATTAAAATTAAAATTAAAATTAAAATTAAAATTAAAATTAAAATTAAAATTAAAATTAAAATTAAAATTAAAATTAAAATTAAAATTAAAATTAAAATTAAAATTAAAATTAAAATTAAAATTAAAATTAAAATTAAAATTAAAATTAAAATTAAAATTAAAATTAAAATTAAAATTAAAATTAAAATTAAAATTAAAATTAAAATTAAAATTAAAATTAAAATTAAAATTAAAATTAAAATTAAAATTAAAATTAAAATTAAAATTAAAATTAAAATTAAAATTAAAATTAAAATTAAAATTAAAATTAAAATTAAAATTAAAATTAAAATTAAAATTAAAATTAAAATTAAAATTAAAATTAAAATTAAAATTAAAATTAAAATTAAAATTAAAATTAAAATTAAAATTAAAATTAAAATTAAAATTAAAATTAAAATTAAAATTAAATTAAAAATTAAAATTAAAATTAAAATTAAAATTAAAATTAAAATTACAATTACAATTACAATTAAAATTAAAATTAAAATTAAAATTAAAATTAAAATTACAATTAAAATTAAAATTAAAATTAAAATTAAAATTAAAATTAAAATTAAAATTAAAATTAAAATTAAAATTAAAATTAAAATTAAAATTAAAATTAAAATTAAAATTAAAATTAAAATTAAAATTAAAATTAAAATTAAAATTAAAATTAAAATTAAAATTAAAATTAAAATTAAAATTAAAATTAAAATTAAAATTAAAATTAAAATTAAAATTAAAATTAAAATTAAAATTAAAATTAAAATTAAAATTAAAATTAAAATTATAATTAAAATTAAATTTAAATTTAAATTTAAATTTGAATTAAATTAAAACTAAAATTAAATTAAAACTAAATATAAAAATTACATTAAAATTAAATTAGAATTAAATTAAAATTAAATTAAAACTAAATTCAAATTAAATTCAAATTAAATTCAAATTAAATTAAAGTTAAATTACAATTAAATTAAAATTAAACCAAAATTAAAAAAATTAAACCAAAAATAAAAATTAAATTAATTTAATTTAATTTTAATTTAATTTTAATTTAATTTTAATTTTATTTGAATTTAATTAAAATTAAACTAAAACTAAATTAAAATTAAAATTAAAACTCAATTAAAATTAAATTAAAATTAAATTAAAATTAAATTTAAATGAAAATTAAATTTAAATTAAATAAAAATTAAATTCAATTAAGATTACATTCAAATTAAATTTTTAAAATTAAAATATTTTAAACTACAATTTTTAATGATAGCTCAGATAGATCGGCCTCGATAGCTCAGCGGGTAGCGCGCTGGCTTCTCATACCGAGCGCCCCAGGTTCGATTTCTGGCTTGGGCTGGAAAAAACACTCGTCTACTTCTACATCCACATGAAGGGAATGAGAATTACAAGAATCGCACAAGTGCGCTCTTGGCAGGCAATGGCAAAACCTCCAATGGCAAAACCTCCAAGTGTGAAAGAAAAACTGCCAATCGCCGTTCGGATTCGGCGTTAAACTGTAAGTCCCCTCCCTCCCTTTCCCCATCCGTTTGAAACGTGTGTTGTATCACATGTTGGAAAAAATAGTGTTGCATACACATTTCAAACGGGTGGAATTTGTGGTATCACAACGGGCTCATAGGCCTAAGTGTGTCTCATACAGAGGCAGCCACTAAACCAACCAACCAACAATTTTTAATGAAATAAATTGAAATTAATTTAAAATAAAAATTAAATTAAAATTAAATTACAATTAAATTAAAATAAATTAAAATTAAATCAAAATTCAATTCAAATTAAATTAAATTCAAATTTAATTTAAATTAAATTAAAGTTAATTTAAATAAAATTATAATTAAATTAAATTAAAATTAAATACAAATTAAATTAAAATAAAAATTAAATTAAAATAAATTAAAATTAAATTAAAATTAAATTTAAATTAAATTAATTTAAAATTAAAGTTAAATTAAAATTAATTTAAAATTAAAGTTAAATTAAAATTAAATTGCAATTAAATTGCAATTAAAAGAACATTACAATTATTACAATTTAATTATAATTAAATTAAAACTCAGTTGAAATTCACTTCAAATTTAAATAAGTCAAAAGCACAGTTAATTCAAAAGCAAATTAAAGTTCAATTAAAAAAGTCAAACGCAAATTCAAATCAATTCAATTCAAAATCACTTCAAATAAGTCCAACGAATTTTTCACTTTCCCATCGAAAGTGCAAATTGTTCGGATGAAGGGAAAATGCTTTCTCATATCATAAATTTTTAAAATTTTTCGCCACGCGTTTTTCATTTCATGTCATTTAAATATTTAAAAAAACAAGGAGCTTGAAGAATAATGTAATCAAAAATATCGAAAAGAAATACAAACGCACCAAGCAACTTGTTACATAAAACAAAATTTCTGGTATTTAGAACTTTCTTTTATATTTTTCTGTTTTAGTTTTTTTCTTTTTTTTTCTAGCACATAAAAATCACCAACACCACACTTGCTTTTTCCAAATTTTTCAAGTCGACTTGCGACGTATTTTCCAGCGAGTTCGTGTGCACCTCGTTTGGCAAATAAATTTACAACTAAATAAATTGTTGGCCTCAATATGAACGCCGACCCAACTGCAGAAACCTAAATAAAAAGCAGCATTCAGCAACAAAAAACAGCAACAACAACAATCAAAACCAATAACCAAAACCAATACCCATATCGAAGCTACAACTACGCAGGCAAACAAACGTTTACCAGCACATAAAATGATACAATAATAAATAAAACGATACAAGTGCGGCAAAAATCAACAACCATAGAACAACAACAACACACAGGCTTATAATAATTTGCTAAAAAAATTTATATATGTATATACAAAATGTTATATGTAGATGGATGAGGCGATAAACGAAAGTGCTGTGCTGCATGCAAAACAAAACAATGCGAAATATCCAACATACAACAATAAATTCAAATTACATGTACAACTGCAATAAAAAAAACATCAGCAACAGTCCAACAGCCCAGTGCCGCCTATCGAAATCGTTCAATCATGCCGACGCGTTGTCCCATGCGACAGACGCACATCGGCGAATGAGTGAGTGAGTGAGTGCACGCGAACTCACACAGCAAGGCACCGACTGGTGTGTGGGTGTGTGTGCGTGTGGTTGGATGGATGGGTGGATGGGTGGGTGTATGGTCGGACGGGATTGGCATATCGGTGCTTGTGCATGCGAGGCACCAGCCAGCTGCGATGAAAGGATTTGTTTGTGTTTTTGGCGAAAATGGCTCGGTGCAATTTATTGTCATAAACAATTTGGCTTTTTTCACAAATTGTGGACTCAATGCTGCAGGAAAAGTGCTTTTAATAATGCCCAACACATTTTTTTTATGACCCACTCGAATTGAGTTGAACGTTGTTGGACAGGCGCTGACAATGGGGTCGATTGTTAGAAGTGGTTCGTGAAAAAGATGACAAAAAGATTTAATTAGGATTTGATGCGGAAAAGCATGAGTTTAGTTAAGCAGATGTTGGAGTAAACTTTAGTTCAGATAGCGATTGGCTAGAAAATGGATTAAGGCGAGTTTCGAGGACCTTTAGTGGAGACATGATTTTTAGCTGCGAAACACCCTTCAGGCTATTGTAAGTTGAACCAAGTCGCAAACTGAGTGAAAAAGAGGGTCTTGACATAAATCTGCAAGCATTCTCTATGCTCAAACTCCAAGTGTTAGAAAGCTGAAGAGTTCGTTGGAAGAGTTCAAGGACTCGATGACGCGAACATAAGCCTCGACTGTTCTCATACTTTATTCCGCCATCTACAAAGAAAAGGAAACATTTTAACAAGAGAACTTAGATGAATCTACAAGCATTCTTTATGCTCAAACTCCAAGTGTAGAGGAGCTCAAGAGGTGTGAAAATCAGTCTCAACTGTTCTCATATTTTATTCCACCATCTACTTCGTATTACTTGGACTTCAAATAACTTTTTATAATCAACACATTTCAGGCTACAAAATCATAAATTCGAATATTAACAGTAAAACAATTTCATCAACAACATGTAGCGTATTTTCTATGTTAATATGACCGCATTTAAAATTCCTCACACATGCAAGTAATTGCGTTATCTCCATT
>OY764961.1:15726892-15884392 GCA_963668005.1 Melieria crassipennis
CTGAGAGCCACAACGCCGCGCGTCTACATCGAAACCTACTACGAGGAGGAAATTGTGCCCACCACCTATGCGCCACCGCTGCGTGTGTGGCGCATTGGCCGCACCAGCGCCAAACCGCTGTTGCCCAGCGAAGCCAACGAGTCGCCAGACGGCGATTATGTTTTGTCCCCGGACATTGAGCACAATGAGGAGGCTGTGACGAAGGAAACCACCACTGTGCGTGCGAGTACCACAACTACAACGCCCAGACCAACCACAACCACAACGCCCAGGCCGACCACAACTACGGCCAGTACGACCACAACTTCTACTAGTACGACCACCACCGATCGTCCAGTGCAAAGCTTCACCGCACGCGCCGCGTTCTTCAAGGATAATCTAATCAAAACCACCAGCTACCCGGCCGCACGCTACGTCTCGCCATATAAAAGCCTGGAGAACATACTGCAGGAGAAGGACGAACGTTCGGCCTACAATGGTGTCCGTACGAACACGAAGCCGCGCTACACCAGCCCATCAACGCCAACGCCATATGCGCACAGCACAAGCAAGCCGCTGCGCAGCTACTTCCTCATAACCGCCCCACAACGGAACTTAAGTGACGCCATAGTTGCCACCATGTCAAGTGGTGCGCGCAATTTTAGCATAAGCGATGCCATACTCAGCACCTTTTCGACGGTTACGACTAGAGCGCCAACACTATCCAGCACCACCACCACGACGACAACGACCACCACTGAGCGACCAGTTACCACAACCACCGAGAGCACCACGCCCAGTACTATGTCCACTGTTATAGTAACCTCACCCATACGCGTCTCGTCGGTTGTATCGCAGCCCAAGGCACCTCAGCCCGCTGGAGATTTCGGCTACGTTAACTCGGACACGCCGCGGCCGCGCGGACGCTCTCGCTACACAGCAGCCACCGATGCGGCGCTTAGCGCTTTCGACGAGCCCACCACGTACGCGCCGAAGTTGCGCTTCTCAACAAACGGCCCCGACAACAGTCCCACCGCTGCGCCCACCACTTATGCCAAGCGACGCAAAGTGCATCGCGCACGCCTAGGATCGCCGCAGAGCCAGCGCAGTGCCGGTGCAACGAGCACACGCGAGAAATACCAAAACTACAAAGCGGAACAGCGACAACAGGACGCGGCCTACTACCAGTCGCAGAAATCGCTCAACCGCAAACCAATCGAGAACGAATCGACCGATGCGAAGGGTCCGCGCGCCGAGGCGCTGGTTGCATTCCCTGTCGACAACAAGCAGGACAACAGCATCGAGAGCTCGCGCATTGAGTCGCCAGCATCCGCAGCCGTTTCCAGTTCAAGCACGGAACACGTGGTGGCCATCACCGAGCGGCCGTTCAAGTACTTTTTCTCGAACAAATACCGCCAACAGACCGCCGATCGCACCTTGGCCGAAAGCCTGCAAAACGCCGGCTACACGAAATCGAGCACGGGACGAACTCACAAATACCGGCCCGCCACGGTGCTGGAGCAATTGCAACTCTTTCTGGCCGGCGACAGCAGCGAGAGCAGCTCGCAGCAGTTTGTCGACGATTTCGGTGAGCGCGAAATTAAGGCCGCCGTCGAGGAGATTAAGAATCTCTATACCACCACAACAACAACAACAACAACAACGACGACAACAACAATGCGACCGCCCACCAGCAGCGCAACCAGCACCACCACGCTGCGTCCCACCACCACTGCCACACCACCTACCGCAGCCTACGCTCCGCCTTCCCGAAACCCCACCCCGACTGCCAGCACAAGCACCACCACCACCACCACCACCACACTAGCGACCACACGCGCCCCACCCATCAGCACCACTGTCCCCACCACAAGTACCGACACACCCAGCCACATTCCCACATCGAAATTGCCCTCCTCTCCCTCCGCAGCGCCCAACACACCGAGTGCCTCCAGCACGCCCTCAAGCACTGCCAAGTCCCTGTTAACGCCCATGCGCGCTTCACGAGTCAATAACGCCATCAAGTCGTCGATTGCCGCCGCCGCTTACTCCTCCTCCACCTCCTCCCAGGCGTCCGCAACCGCAATGGCCGCCTCTGCGGGCAGAGGCAACCACAAGGCCGGCGCCCTTGTTAGCAACGCCGCGAATGCCGCCGCCGCCGTTAAATGCCCCGACAGCACGCCGAACGCTAAATGCAACGAAATCCCCTCGAGGTACATAGCCAAACCATATGCCAAGCTTCCAACTATCTTCTACACCTGACACTCTGTCAAGCTCTCACACACATAGTTGATAGGTGAACGAGCCTAAACGAACTAAATCCACCTATGTTATGTTACTTTAGACAAACGTTCTCATCTAACTTTCGCTCGCGCCGGCGCCAAAGTCTCGGTGCGTTTTTGACTTTGCCGCGGCCGGCCAGCTGCAGCTATAGATTGCAACCAATCAATAACATCAAAGTATTTAGTTTCGATTTCACAACTCCCTTAGCGTTGGAAAAAAGAAATTGCAAAATTTCGTTGCGAAATGTATAAAAAAAAAATTTTTGTTTTTGTAAACTTCAAATGGTGTACGCTGAATAATCTAGAAGAGTGTTTCGACATTAGTTGGCTAGTTTGTTAGTTAGTTAGTTAGTTACTTATTTACTTAGTTAGTTAGTTATTATGCTGTCAAACAGGTGGTGGCCGTTGTTGTTTTCCTTAGCTCGTTATTAGTTTTGTTTTTGTTCGAGTTGTGCGTTGTTTTCGTTCTTTGTTATTTGCTAATTCTGTAACCACTCGTACTTCAAGCACCGTATTTATAGCTTAATTTGATTCTCCACAATACGTTTACAACAATGAGAACCGAAAAGGTTATCAAATTGGTTTGCACTTAGTTAGCTTGTCTGCACATTGACCTCCTGATTGAACTCCTTCATAGTCCGCAAAATTTTTAATTTATGCAACCAAATCCCTTCCGAACCTCAAAATGCACACTTGCTATAATTGAAGAATTTCTATGTATTTATGTGTATATAACTCTATTAAATTGCAACGTAAAAAAATAAAAAAAACAACAGAATTTACATAGTAAATAAGCAAAGTACTCGTACCTTAGGTTTATGAGTTATACAGCAGAACAAGAAGATGAAGAGGTCTTCATCAGAGACAACAGAGTCAACATGTTGCATCAATCAAACTCATCTTTAGTATAGAATTTGTAATCAAAATTCATTCATTCATGGAAGACCATGTTTTCATGTAATCGGAACAGCCATAAACATAAATGGAACACTACGTTTTCATGTAATTGGAACAGCCATAAACATAAATAGAACAGTACGTTTTCATGTTATTAGAACAGCCATAAAATTCATTACGACCTCATTAAGACTTCATTATAAAAGTATTATTGCCTCATTTAAATAATATCATGAATGAATAATCATGAATACTTTTTGGTGCTCGTATCCTGAGGAAAGAAAAGACATACTTGTAGAATAAGTCGTAGGATCCTCACAAAATATAGTCAAATATTGTACAACACATAATTAATAAACAAAAATGTCAAGAACATCATTAAAAGTAAATTCCAAAATTATAAAATTAAATCTAAAATATTAAATTAAAATTAAAAGAAATTAC
Source organism: Melieria crassipennis (assembly GCA_963668005.1). Classification (NCBI taxonomy): domain Eukaryota; kingdom Metazoa; phylum Arthropoda; class Insecta; order Diptera; family Ulidiidae; genus Melieria; species Melieria crassipennis. Next base: position 15,730,495 of record OY764961.1, read on the forward strand.
ATAAATTAATAAACTAAAATGTCAAGAACATCATTAAAAGTAAATTCCAAAATTATAAAAATAAATCTAAAATATTAAATTAAACTTAAAAGAAATTACATAAATTAATAAACCAAAATGTCAAGAACATCATTAAAAGTAAATTAAAAAAATTATGAAATTAATCTAAAATATTAAATTAAAATTAAAATTAATTACATAAATTAATAAACAAAAATGTCAAGAACATCATTAAAAGTAAATTCAAAAATTATAAAATTAAATCTAAAATATTAAATTTTAAATAAATTACATAAATTAATAAACCAAAATGTCAAGAACATGACTAAAAGTAAATTAAAAAACTATAAAATTAAATCTAAAATATTGAATTAAAATAAATTACATAAATTAATAATCCAAAATGTCAAGAACATCATTAAAAGTAAATTCAAAAATTATAAAATTAAATCTAAAATATTAAATTAAAATTAAAATAAATTACATAAATTAATAAACCATAATGTCAAGAACATCATTAAAAGTTAATTCAAAAATTATAAAATTAAATCTAAAATATTAAATTAAAATAAAAATAAATTACATAAATTAATAAACAAAAATGTCAAGAACATCATTAAAACTTCATTAAAAAATTATAAAATTAAATCTAAAATAGTAAATTAAAATTAAATGAAATTAAAATTATGTCGCATTGATTTGGCTTTTCTTCGTTTAAACCGTTTCGTTTAAAATTATTTTGTATTCATTACCTTATTTAGACACAAAATTATTATAAATACGCAGATTTTATCTATGTGTCACAGTCCTGACACAGTCGCAGGAAACTCAATATCTGATTTCAAAATACCTGATTACTAGTGTCCGACCGAAACCACTTTTTTGGGCCGAAACCGAAACCGAATATTCGGTTTTTTTTTAATATTCGGCCGAAACCGAAACTTTCTAGTTGAAATAAAAATCACCATATCAAGCAGTTTTTTCAACAAACGAATTTTACATTAAGTAAATAAAGAACAAACAAACAAACATAGCATAAATAAATAAATACTTATTAATAAAAACAATTTATTCATTTTTTAAAAACGTAAACAAGAAGAAATCTTGTAAAATCCCTTTTGTACCTTACTCGATAATATTCAAAATTAAATAACTTAATATTATATGCTAAAAAAAGAAGTTTATTTACATTGCTGGCATTTAAATTACTCCCCCTTTTACTATATATCTGCTACACAATAAAATGTAAAAAATATTCTAGAAAGTTTCGGTTTCGGCTATTCGGCCATTTTTTGGCCGAAACTGAAACCGAAACCACTTATTTGGGCCGAAACCGAAACCGAAACCGAATATTCGGTCGGACACTACTGATTACAGTAATTCATAGTATCGTTTATGGATTCTTGAATAAAAATCACATAGAAAATAAAAATCATAATAAAAATCATAATAATCATAACAAAAATAATAATAAATAATAATAATCATCATAATCATAATTAAAATAATAATAAATAACAATAAAAAATAATAATAAATAATAATAATCATAAGTAATAAAAATAATAATCATAAAAAATAATCATAATCATAAAAAAATTAATCATAATAAATAAAACATAGAAAAAAATATCGTCTGCTAACTTCATGTTACAGGTTCTCTAGTCCCATGATCAAACAAACTTCATAATGATGTCAGAACTTTGAACACTCAAGAATCTTTTTGCGCATTGAATATATTTGAACTTGAGCCTACAAATGTTGGGCAATGGCGCAGTGCCCCGTTAAAACCCCTGTGAGAATGCGCATTCTTGCTTTGCTAAACCGTAAGCGATGCAGAGTTCTCTTTTGGTCCAGTTTCGGCCACAGAGTGCGTGAGATCCCTCAGTCAGGCCGAAGATCACTTTAGAAGTCTTCAAGTGGCGGGTCATTCTGGATCAGGATCTGCCACCATCCATCTGCTCACCATCTGCTCTTTCATGGCCAGGAATACCCTTGCCTTGACTTGTCTTTGCCTATTTCTTTATAACAAATTCCTTCCAAAACTTGAACTTAAAGAAACTTAATTTATGTAAGCAATTTACAAAATTATATGATTTTTATGTCGATGTTTCACTGTTCAGACTTGCAGTGCGTTTCTACCCACAACCCCTATTGAAATTTTATTTTTTTTATTTTTGATTTCAGGAGATTTTTGAAGTATTTATACTTAAATGTTTAGAAATGTGTTCGTTCATTCCGTTTCATCAATTTCAAAATATCATAACTATAAATGTAGTAAACATGACTAAAAACCATAATATTTTATAAAATTAGTGCAATTTGTCATTGTTGAACTATTTCACAAAATTCTTTTTTGTAAATGTAAATTATTGTTTTATGTTATTCTATGTTCTAGTTTGTATTTAAATGCCAGGAAACGCCTTTTCTTTAGTTGTTCAGCGTACATCATGAACTCGTTAAAAGTAAAATCCCAACGAGTTAAGCAATTTATTTTACTTTTTCTTGCAATCATTTGAAATTTAAACTTTATTATTATTTACTTTTTTTAATATGTATGCACTTACCGCCCATAACCATAATTTAGTGAAGTCTCAAACCCGCAAGCTGCCGCCCGGAACTCTTGTCAAAAATCTCTCTTTTGCACTTTCAATTAAAAAACAGCAAATGTTAACAGTTTTTTATGATAGCGAAACACACCTCTAATGTACCCCCACGCCGCATATTTGTACTTTTCGCCCTAAATGCGCAACTGCAAATTTTCGGTATGCAAATATCTCTTAAATAATGCTGAAAAACCTACCTAACCAATTTACTCCCATCCTAATCCTGCTCTGACCTCACACCGCAACTCCAGTCGCCTTCAATTAAAACACTTTTTCAAATCTCTTTTACAGCTAATTACAGCAATCACACATCATCAACACTACAAAATCAAAAGTAGAAAACCTTTTTGGTTCTCAATATTTGTAATTTGTAAACTATTTGTAAATAATTTCATCAATTAATTTTAATTAAAAACTTTTTGAAAGGATTCGGGCTTTCTTCAAATAAAAACTAATGAATTAACCGGCTTTTGTAAATTAATACTTTCGTATTTTCAATCATTTAGGGCAGAATTATAATATTTCATGGGAAAACTTTACTTGTAATATAAACTCAAAAATCATGTAGTTATAACCCAACCTGACAACTAACCGCATATTTGCACCTTTAGCCATAAATGCTTCACACTCTTTAACATTTTCGTTGCCTTATTCATTTCTTAATTCCTTTTGAGCTTTTGATTCATAACAATCGTCCTGTATAAAGCACAATTTTATTGTAAGAGTGTTGTGCGTTTGTGTGTAGCCTTGTCAAATGTAGCATTGATTGCAAATTATTTGTAGTCGACATTTAAACGAAAGTAAATAACTTATTACTGTATAAATTTTAAGACAAACAACAAATTCTGCATAATTTTTAATTTATTTTAATTTATTAATTTGACCAAAATTTTTGCTCAGAACCAATTCAAATAGCAACCGAAATCGCGGCAGCTCATCTTATACCAATCAGGATCGCGATGCCCCAACACCGGTCACCAACAATCGAGGCACACATCCACCGTAAGTTTGGAATGATTTTTTTCAATATTTTCAAGAACGTAATATTGAAATTTGCTGAAGCTGAACGATTAATAAATTAATTTAGTTCAACTAGTAAATGATTTGATTTGATTTGATTTGATTTGACTTGACATCAATTCAATTTATTTAAATTGATTTGATCTTAGTTTAATCAAGTTGAACTGAATTGGATTGGAATGATTAATTGAATAGAATTTATTTGATTTGCATTGCTTCGAATTGGATTGAACTAATTAGATTGGATTAACTTTAATTGAAATTAATAAAAATTAATAATTTAGTTGAATTGAATTGAATGGGATTGATTTAAATTGCTTTGAATTGAATTGCTTCAAATTGAATTGAATTTGATTGACTGTAGTTGAATTGACTTTAGTTATATTGAACTGAATGGGATTGCTTTGAATTGAATTGCAGTAAATTAAATTAACTTAAATTGAATTAGATTAGATTGAATACAATTGAACTGAATTAAATTGCATGGGTAATTAAATTTTTATTTGAATCGAAATATATTGAATTAAATCAAATTAGATTGATTTAAAATGCTTTAAATTTAATTGAATTGGATTGAAATAAATTAAAATTAATTTGATTGATTTAAATTGCTTTGAATTGAATTAAACTGGATTAGAAAGATTTGCATTAAATAGATTGGATTAATTTGAATTGCTTTGAATTGAATGAATTTGATTGCATTAAATTGAATTAGATTACATTGAATACAATTGAACTAAATTAAATTACATGGGTAATTCAATTTTGATTTGAATCGAATTATATTGAATTAAATCGAATTAGATTTATTTAAAATGCTTTAAATTGAATTGAATTGGATTGGATTAAAATAAATTAAAATTAATTGGATTGATTTAAATTGCTTTGAATTTAATTAAACTGGATTAGATTGATTTGCATAAAATTGTTTGAATTGATTTAAATTGCTTTGAATTGAATTGCAGTGAATTTGATTGAATTAAATTGAATTAGATTACATTGGTAATTCAATTAAATTAAAATTAAATTAAAGAATTAAATTGCATGGGTAATTCAAATTTGATTGGAATCGAATTATGTTGAATTCAATCGATCAAAATTGATTTCAAATGCTTTAAATTGAATTGGATTGAAACAAATTCAAATTAATTGGATTTATTTAAATTTCTTTGAATCGAAAGTAACTGGATTACATTGACTTGCATAAAATTGATTGGATTGATTTAAATTGCTTTGAGTTGAATTGAACTCAATCAAATTAATTAATTAAAATTAATTAAGTTGCTCCAAATTAATTTGATTTGATTTGAAAAGCTTTGAATTGAACTAAAATAAATTTAAATGGATTGATTTAAATTGATTTAAATTCATTTGAATTTAATTTAATTGGATTAGATGAATTTAAATAAATTTGAACCGAATGAAATTGCATTGGTTAAAATTAAAGTGATTCGAATTAAATTAAACTGAATTGATTTGAAGTAAATTTATTTGATTTGAGTTGATTGGAATTGACTAAATTTATTTGATTTGAACTGAATTCAATTGATTTAATTGGAATTGGTTTCAATTGATTTAAATTGCTCTGAATTGAATTGAATTGAATTGAATTGAATTGAATTGAATTGAATTGGAATGAATTGTATTCATATGAACTGAACTTTGTCAAAATAAATTAAATTTAATTGATTTGATTTGCACTGAAACGATTAAATTGAATTGAATGCAACAATTAGACTCACTTGAATTGCTTTGAGCTGGTTTTATTTGAATTAATATAAACTAATTTAAATTTAATTTATATCAATTAAACTGATTTTAATTAAATTGATTTGAATTGTATTTATTTGAACTGAATTTATTTGACCTGAAATGAATTGAATAGATTCGATTTTGGATTGATTTGAATTGAACTGAGTTAAGTTCAATTGATTTAATTAGATTTAATTTGATTTCATGTGATTTGATTTCATTTAAATTAAACTGATTTGAATTAAATTGATTTGAGTTGTTGATTTGAACTGAATTGATTTGACCTGAAATGAATTGAATAGATTCGATTTTGGATTGATTTGAATTGAGCTGAGTTAAGTTCAATTGATTTAATTAGATTTCATTTGATTTCATGTGATTTGATTTTATTTAAATTAAATTGATTTGAATTTTTGATTTAAACTGAATTATTTGACCTGAAATGAATTGAACAGATTCGATTTTGGATCAATTTGAATTGAACTGAGTTAAGTACAATTGATTTGATTAGATTTAATATGATTTCATGAGATTTGATTTGATTTGATTTGATTTGATTTGATTTGATTTGATTTGATTTGATTTGATTTGATTTGATTTGATTTGATTTGATTTGATTTGATTTGATTTGATTTGATTTGATTTGATTTGATTTGATTTGATTTGATTTGATTTGATTTGATTTGATTTGATTTGATTTGATTTGATTTGATTTGATTTGATTTGATTTGATTTGATTTGATTTGATTTGATTTGATTTGATTTGATTTGATTTGATTTGATTTGATTTGATTTGATTTGAATTGAACTGAATTGAATAACATTCATTGAAATTGCTTTGCGTTGGCTTGATTTGAATTGAACTGGAATCCATGGTTAAAATTTACCATTGATTTAAATTTACCGAGTTAAAAAAGACGATTTAAACGAAACTTAGTTAAAGTAAACTAAAATAAATTGAAATTTTAGTTGAAAAATCAAAATCAAATCAAAATTATAGTTAAAATTACTGACAAATTTTGTTTCAACTAAATTGAATTAAATTATAAAATTATTAAACAAAACTATAAAAATTTTAACACTATTCAAATAAATTTTAAGAACATTAAATTGAATAATTTGTATGAATTAAATAAATATGTAAATAAACTAAAAGTTTAATAGAATAATTCATAAGTTTCATGAGAATTAAATTGAATGCTTACAGCCGTACTCGCCCCACACTGAAGCCGTCCGGCACCATTGTCTCCAAGGCGCAGGAATTTGTCGATATCTACAAAAATCCGCCGACACGTCCGGATCCGTTGTATCCTCAGCCAACGCCTGACAAAGCTGCCGCCAAGTGTCGCAAGGATGTTTGCCTGCTGCCCGATTGCTCCTGCGGTGGCAAGGAAATTCCCGGTAAGTCAATTAGTTAAGCTGGATAACATTAAAATTTCGCACACATAGAAAACCTGTTAAATGACAAACAAACACAAATTATTACACAAATTTTCACAATAAACAAAAAAACCAAACACCGCATAGGCGGCTTGAATGCAACGGACATTCCGCAAATGGTTCTGATCACTTTCGACGATGCCATCAGCACACTGAACATTTACCTGTACCAGGAGCTGTTCGACAACGAGACGCGCCGCAATCCCAACGGCTGTCCGCAGCGAGCCACTTACTACGTTTCGCACGAATGGACCGACTACGGCATGGTGCAGGACCTCTATGCGGACGGCCACGAAATGGCCTCGCACACAGTCTCGTAAGTGCCGCGACCTCCCCAACAAATCTGTGTGGGTTAAAGCTCTCATCGATTTCCTATGTGTGGTTTTTGTGTGCGCTGGAATGTTTTGCTGATGTTCACCATTAATTTCATCTTACATGTGCTTACATGTGCATAAACAGCGCTGGTTCAATCTTCAACCTTCAACGAAAACATTGCTTTTTGGATAATGAAAATTTCTTAAACTTAACTTTTTGTTTTATTTATTGTACATATTTTATTTTCTTATGTTATTTTCATTTTTATTATTTGTTTATTTTCATGTCATAATTTCTTTTCATACGCCTCATTGCGTCATTCGAATATAAAAATTGCCAAAATAACGCAAATTCGCTTGCATGGACCGCTGCATATTTCGATAATTTCAAACAAATGACAAACGTTGTTGGGTCGGGCATACAATCAGTCGACATGCCTGTCGAAAGCGTGCCGCAGATTGTCTTGTTGACTTTTGACGATTCTGTAAATGACCTCAATAAGCAACTGTACATCGATTTGTTCGAAAAAGGACGCGTCAATCCGAACGGTTGTCCCATAACGGCCACATTCTATGTGTCCCACGAATGGACTGACTACAGTCAAGTGCAAAATTTGTATTCCGACGGGCACGAAATTGCCTCGCACACCGTCTCGTAAGTAAAGAAATGTCTCGCATTAAATAACGAAATTACACCAGCACACACACACACACACACAGACACATTCGCGCACCAGCAATGCAAAGGCATTCAGTACTAGTAGTAGTAATTACACGCTACACCGTAGACAAATTGCACAACAACAACAACAAATGCACTTGAAAATATATTGAAAAAGAATTTATGGAAAAACTATACAAACAGACAACAAAACTGGGGAAATTAACTATTTAAAAAAAAATCGAATGCTGAAAGAAGTTTTATGGTGCATATGATTTTTATTTTTTTGCAGCTAACTCTACCTCACACATGCTAATTAAAATGTATTGCTTATAAGTTTCAAATTATAAATTCTATATTTTTGTTTAGTACTAACCCAAATTATTATATTTTTTTTTTTTTTTCTTATTTTTATTAATTATTATATACAAAACTATTGTTTATCACAAACACAAATACGAGTACACACACCTAAGCATAGTCGGTATAGGCACTTTTTTCAAGTCTTTTACTTTGAAAGTTCTGATTTTTAAAATATTTTTTTAAACAGGCACCGTAACAGTTATAAGTTGTATTATAAAAATCAATGTTTAAGAGTTATTTTTTTACTTTTATTTAATGACTCAACAAATAAAAGTTATTTTTATTTATATTTTAAAAATCTTATAATAATAATTATTTTTGATTTTTTTCTTATTGGTCCAATTGCACTATTGGATTCATTAAATATCGAAATGTATATATATTCTTGATTGGCTTAACAACACCGGTCTTGACAATTCTATTTTCTGGCAGAATCATAACTTTAGCATGCATTACTGAAAATTACTTTTATATTGCGATATATACTTGTATATTAAAAAATAAATATTATATATTTATATTTTAAAAAATAAAAGTCATTGAATAATTTTTATTGATGACTTTTATAAATAAAAGTCATTGAATGATTTTTATTGATGACTTTTATAAATAAAACTCAGTAAATGATTTTTATTGATGACTTAAAAAATAAAAGTCACTGGCTGATTTTTATTGATGACTTAAAAAATAAACGTCATTGAATAATTGTTATTGATGACTTTTATAAATAAAAGTCACTGAATGATTTTTATTGATGACTTTTATAAATAAAAGTTATTTTAAATAGTCTTTTATAAATAAAAGTCATTGAATGATTTTTATTGATGACTTTTATAAATAAAAGTCACTGAATGATTTTTATTGATGACTTAAAAAATAAAAGTCATTGAATGATTTTTATTGATAACTTTTATAAATAAAAATTACTGAATGATTTTTATTAATGACTAAAAAAATAAAAGTCACCAATAATTCTGTGGTCAAAAGCAATAACCGCCTAAGTCGAAAATTGCTGTTTCGAGCAATCTCGTTTTAAAGTTTTAGCGCGTAGTGTATTCCTTATGGGAATGCGAATAGGTTTTTATTAATAACTTATTTTATTTTAAAGTTACAAACTCCCCGATTTTACACAAACGTAGAGCACAGTCAAGGGAACGTGGTGGCATCCATAACTCAATTTCTTCTTAAGTCGACTTAAGCGGTTAGTGCTTTTGACCACAGAATTGTTATCATAGGACAACTAAAATAAAAATCTAAATAAAACTGTTATTTGTGGACTAATATGAAAAAAAATCAAAAATAATTGTTATTGAAGGATTTTTTAAATATAAATAAAAAATAATTCTTATTTTTAAATTTTTCCGTAAAAATTACAAAAAAAAAGTTTATTGCCAAGTTTGATTCTCCGTGCGAAAAGAAATGTATTGGTATATTTCATTTATTTGCATGATTGTTCCTTCATAGTAAAATTTTCAATTATAGTTTTCATAAATAACTGTTAGTCCTTGTTTTTAAACCTAAAATTCACCAACAAATTCTTTAGAATACTCAATAAACTGTAATAATGGGTACTTAATTGATTGATTGGTTATTTAAATATTTATTATTTAATGGAAATAAAGAAACCTTGTCTTCTTTAGAAGGCAGCCGCACACTGTTCTTAATACAGAATTTTGCTTTATCTAACATGAACTTTACCAAAACTGCAAAAATTTATTAATAATTATTATTGTTTCTTATTATTTATTGTTATATTTTTTATTATTAATTATTTTTATTTTTACATTATAAATTTTTTGAAAAATATTTACCAACAATTACTAATTCAAAATGCTTACCAAACTTTAGTCACAGTTTCGGCGAGCAATTCTCACAAAAGAAGTGGACACGCGAGGTGGCCGGCCAGCGAGAGATACTGTCAGCGTATGGCGGCGTCAAGCTGTCCGATGTGCGCGGCATGCGTGCGCCCTTCCTATCCGTTGGCGGCAATAAAATGTACAAAATGTTATACGACTCCAATTTCACTTATGACTCTTCGATGCCGGTCTACGAGAATCGTCCGCCCTCGTGGCCATACACGTTAGACTACAAGATTTTCCACGACTGCATGATACCGCCTTGTCCGACCAGAAGCTATCCGGGTGTCTGGCAGGTGCCGATGGTCATGTGGCAGGATTTGAATGGCGGACGCTGTTCCATGGGTGATGCGTGCTCGAATCCCAGCGAATCCGATGGCGTTTACAAAATGATCATGAAGAACTTTGAGCGTCACTACACGACAAACAGGTGAAGTTTTAATGAAAGATGTAGTCATAATATTTAAAGAAAAGATTTTATGGAATAGTAATTGGGAACAGATTGGACTCTTTCAAAATCTTGTAGAATTTTTCTCAAAATCTCCCTCAAATCATTCTCGATCTCTCTCAAATACATCTACCTTTCATCTACTAGTCTGCAAAAAATAAATTGCATACCATATTCATTAATAAATTTTGGTTCAACTTTTCATTCAGAGCACCATTTGGCCTATTCTACCATGCGGCCTGGTTCACGCAGCCGCATCACAAGGAGGGCTTCATCAAATTTCTGGACGCCATCAATGCCATGCCCGATGTCTGGATCATCACCAATTGGCAAATGTTGCAGTGGGTGCGCGATCCAACACCGATTTCGCGCATCAACTCCTTCCAGCCATTCCAGTGCGATTACTCGGTACGACTCGATTGAAATTTTTCATTTATTTTTATTATTTTTCTTTTTTATTTTTTTTATTATTAACGATTCACATTCACTTTCGCCACACAGGATCGCCCGAAACGCTGCAACAATCCGAAGGTCTGCAATCTGTGGCACAAGTCCGGCGTTCGCTACATGAAAACGTGTCAGCCCTGCCCGGACATTTATCCATGGACCGGCAAGACGGGCATTCGTTCGTCGCGCATCGACAACGAGATCGAAGATTCCGCAGCGTAATCGCTCTTCAATCATTTTCCATGCATTGCTATCAAACGAAATTGGCCACCAAAAGACGCTCACAAGCGACGAGCACAGCCAACGGCTCAGCTGAACACCGATGCGCCAATGTCCAATGCGAAAATGTCAGAATGCACAAAATATGCAATTCACTCGTTTGCTGCGAATCCGACTAATTAAATTTGAAACAAAATTTAATTTGAGCAAATTTTATTAAACGTTGTTTTTAAGTGCAAATGCTAGCAAATTCATTTCAATCAATCAAACACACATTTCTGCAAATTGGAAATTTCCTTTCAACACAATTAATTATTTATTATCGATTCATTTATTTGAAAATTAAATATTAAAAAAAATATTAAATATAAAAAAAAATTTCTAAAATTTTAAATATGTACAACAAAAAAGTTGTAGGTTGTCTTGTGTGTACTTAGCGTAATGAATAGTTTTAAAGCAACGTCTATAAGGTATTTCATTTTTGTATTGAAACAATTGACAAGAAGAAGCAGAGAAAACTGGCCACATTTGCGCGCAATACTAGAATTAAGTGTTTAGCATTTAAGCGAGCTTCTTCAGCTTTGAGAGCGAGAGCGTCCAATATGCGAAAAGTTGAAAGAAAGTTTTAGACACTTTTACATTTAACATTTAAGTACGAGTGTACATTGTAAAATAAATTAAAACAAAAACAACAAAAAACATGAATATCCTTAAGTATGTAATTTTATGAGTTTTGTGATAAATGTTTGCTGTAAGAATTTGTGTGTCTTCTCAAAATTTTCAATTCATTCGGCGCGCAACTATTGCGATTTTTCACGCTAAATAGAAAGAAAAATAGAAAGTGTTTACGTATTATTTAAAAGTTTATAAATTAAGCAACAGTTTTCCTGCACTTGATTGTAGTTAAAGTTGGCTTTCTGGATATTAATGAAAAATAATAAATAGTAAGAACTCTTTCTGATTATTTCTGAACTGCCTATACTCATGTTTACCTTAAAAAAATTTTACTAAAAATACTTGCATTGGATCTTAATTTAAATTAATTCAACTAATTGAAATTAAACTTAAATTGTAGCATTTTTAATTCTTTTTTAAATATTAAATCTCTTTAGATGTTGATGCAATGATTTTAATGACCACACTTATTATATATTTTATGCGATTCGAAAGAATTCAATTTAAATCTATGCAGTGGTGCACACAGGATTTCAATTCGCGAAGGATACTGCCCTCAACTTTTGAGCCCAAAACTATTTGAAACCATATTTGCCTAAATTTTTTGTAACGAATAGAACTTCCAAACTGCGCCACTGAATCTATGTAAATATTTTTAACCATAGTATTTAATTTGAAACTGCTGACAGCTGAAATCTTTAAATTTCTTTTTCAAACAACTCTTTCAATCAACTTGACAATAAAGTCAAATGGCAGTAAAATTAAAGGATTCAAAACATAAGTCATGAAATTATTAGTAACCACTTCAAGAATCTGAAAGAACATTTTCAAGTAATAAAGCAACAGTGGGCTCCGTACATAACTTTTTATCCCAATACCATTTTAAACCATATTTGCTACCCAAAATTTTTGTAACAAACATATATTTGAGAGGGATTTAGATCTCAATGTCCCTTCTTGTGTGAGTCACTGTATAGCAATGAGAAATAGCTCCAAAATCGATTGATGGCATTGACTTTTCTTATATTTGATTATGCTATTCTATTCTTATATTCTTCAGTTATGAAATTTTAATTCATAACTGATACTACAATTTTTGAAAATGATTGAAATTTTAATATGACTGAGTTTGATATGCTTTATAAATTCTTCAAAATGGTTGCAGATCAACTAACTCGAAGGCATCACAATGGGCCCAATTTGACCTAAGTACGCTCTTGTTTGAAAGCTGTCATATCTATCTACCTAAAGTATCACTTTACCTTGAAATCATAACATTTTCACTTGAAAAATATTACCCAACCCTTTGGAATTCAGCAGTTTCATTATATTTTTTCCAATCTTGTTATTCTCCTTAAGCCATTTTTTATAGTGGTGCAACAATGTAGCAAATGTAAATGTTTGTAACAAAAATTAGACTGTGTTCTCTAATGACACATGGACCAGTGAGATTTGAAATTCTCTTTTTGCTTAAAGAAATTTATGACAATTACTGAAACGTAATTTTTTTAAATTATATTTAAATGCTATGAAATCAATACTTTGGTTGGTATTTCTTCTTTCCAAGTATCTTTCTTCTAAATCAAGTTTAAAGCGTAGTAATCAACAGTCAGACCAACTTTTTTCTTATTTAGCAAAACTTTAATGCTGTCGAAATATTAGTTAATAACTTCATTTACAATTTTGAACCTTTGATCTTCTTAACAACATTTCTATATTATTTGTTCAACTTCTTTCTTCTCAATAATCATGATCCCATACAATATTCAACCCTTCAAGCAACTAAACAGACTTTAGTTGGTCTTCTCTTTAGGTCAAACATTTGTTTGCTAATGTAGTCTTCATAAAATCGGGCACTAATCATTCTCCGCTATAGCGCATTCCATAACTTTTGTAAATATTCAAACGCGCCTCGATCTGAATCCCTGAACGCTGCAACACTTTCACTTTTCATGCCTATTCACACCTTTTATCAGCCCGTATATCTCTTCACATTTCACACCAAGTTAGTTAATCGTACATTATAACTGCATAACTATGAAATTCACTACATTTTTGTATCTTATAGCAATTTGTTTGTATTAATAAATGATATGTTAGTAGGCACATACGAGCGTTACTGCCAAGCAAACTAAACACTAATGGAGAAAGCCTAAACTATGATTAGCTAAAGACGATTTAGCATTAAGTTGCAGTTAGCATTTTAGTTGGCAGTCCTAGCGTGGGTATTTTCTTTATAGAATATTTAACATAAAACACTAAAATGTTATATAATCCTTACATGAACTAACTACACGCGCAATCACGATTCAAAGTCATTGTGAGGTGTTGAATTGTCGAAAACATTGCAGTGCCTCACTGCCGCTCGACATCCACAAAACTTGCCCATACTTAGCCGCGTTCAATTCGATTGTGCATTTTTAGTTACCATATCATTTATTTGTCTACGTAGTAAGAAAATAAGATTTGTAAAATATTGTATTGTAAATCAAGAATGGAACAGTTGCTTCCAAAAGCGAGCAGAGAGATCGAGCAATGTAACCGTTGTGGGATTTCGCCGCAAGTTGGGAACAACTAAAAGAGACCTTTTATTGAGTAAAACAAGCATAAAGCTTGAAAGAGAATTAGTTTAATATGTATACATCATGCTGACAATTGTGCAGTGGAAAATTTGTAGTTTCAAAATCATCAAACTGACATCAAAAGTATTAGCAGTTAGAGCAAACGCGAACATTTGTTGGTATTGTATAACTTTGGCGCAGACACAGACGAATGTGTGCTGCCCAATGTACTTATTTCCCAATGATATGCAATATTCCATAACTAAAAAATAAATTAAATTACGTTTATATTGGAATTCAACGAAACGAGTGAATGAATTATTTTGTGCTAAAGCGAAGCATATCGATCGAGTAAAATAAAATATGATAACAAAAAATGTATGTAATAAAATAAAACAAAAATGTGTGTTTTATTTCAAACTACATATTTAGACGAAAAATTATAAAAAAGCAAGTATTAAGCTCACATAAAGATATTTCTGTGTATTTTTCTCTTTTATGTCTGTTTTATTATCAGAATTTAATTTGAAAGACATTGAAAAGGATTTCAAAATCAAGAAAATTGCCAGAGAGGCAATTCTTTTCTCATGAATTTCTGTTCTTCTTTTTCTCCTTTCATTTAATTTTTATTATCAGAACTTAATTTGAAAACCATTGAAAAAGATTTAAAAATTAAGACAATTTTATTGTCAGAATTGAATTGGAAAGACATTCAAAAGGATTTAAAAATCAAAACATTTATTATCAGAACTTAATTTGAAAGGCATTGAAAAGGATTTAAAGATCAAGGAAATTTTATTATCAGAACTAATTTGAAAGACATTGAAAATGATTTCAAAATCAAGAACATTGCCATAGAAGCACAAATTCTTTTCTCATGAATTTCTATTCTTCTTTTTCTCCTTTCATTTAATTTTTTTATTATTAGAACTTAATTTGAAAACCATTGAAAAGGATTTAAAAATTAAGACAATTTTTCTGCCAGAATTAAATTGGAAAGACATTGAAAAGGATTTAAAAATCAAGAAAATTAAGGCACATAATTTTTTCTCATGAATTTTACTATCAGAACTTGAGTTGAAAGTCATTGAAAAGGATTTAAAAATCAAAACATTTTATTATCAGAACGTAATTTGAAAGATAAGAGAAATGATTTAAAAACTAAGAAAATTTTATTATCAGAACTAATTTGAAAGGCATTGAAAAATATTTAAAAATTAAGAAAATTAATTGAGGTTGAGGTTAATTGGCTGAGGCACAACATTTTTTCTCATGAATTTCGATGTCTTCCTCTTTTATGTCATCTTTTATCAAAACTTAATTTGAAAGACATTGAAAATTATTTAAAAATCAAGAAATAGAATTGCTATTGAAACGTAATTTTTTTCTCATGAATTTCTGGGTATTTTTCTTTTTTTAAGTATTTTTTTTTAGTTAAAACTTAATTTGAAGGACATTGAAAAAGATTTAAAAATCTAGAAAACTGCCATAGAGGCATAATTTTTGTCTCATAAATTTCAGTCGTTCTCTTCTCTTTTATGCAATTTTTTATGAACAGCACTTAATTTGAAAGACATTGAAAAGGATTTGAATATCAAGAAAATTACCATAGAGGCAAACTTTTTTCTCATGAATTACTGTTCTTCTTTTTCTCTTTTGTGTAACTTTTTATTTTCAGAACTTAATTTGAAAGTCATTGAAAAGAATTTAAAAATCAAGAAAATTTTACTATCAGATCTCAATTTAAAAGTCATTAAAAAGAATTTAAAAATTAAGAAAATTGCTATAGAAACATATTTTTTTTCTTATGAATTTATTGTCTTTTTATTTTTATGCAATTTTTTATTAGTTATCAGAAATTAATTTGAAAGTCATTGAAAAGAATTTAAATTCATTTTATTATCAGAACTTAATTTGGAAGTCATTCAAAAGGATTTAAAAATCACAAACGAATTTATTATCAGAATTCAATTTGAAAGACATTGAAAAGGATTTACAAATGCAAGAAAATTGCCATAGAGGCAAATAGTTTTTTTTCTCATGAATTTCTATGACTTTTTCTCTTTTTTTTGTCATCTTTTATTATCAGAACTGAATTTAGGATTTAAAAAGTATTGAAAAAGGATTTAAAAATATAAAAAATTCTAATTGAGGCAGATAATTTTTTTCATGAATTTCTGTGTCTGTTTTTCTTTTATGTAATTTTTTATTATCAAAACTTAATTTGAAAGTCAGTGTAAAGCATTTAAAAATCAAGACACATTTATTATCCGAACTTAATTTGAAAGACATTGAAAAGGATTTAAAAATAAAAAGAAATTGCCATAAAGGCACATAATTTTTTTCATGAATTTCTGTGTTTTTTATCTTGTTTGTCATCTTTTATTATAAAAACTTAATTTGAAAGTCATCAAGAATATTTTATTAACAGAACTCAATTTAAAAGTAATTGAAAAGGATTAAAAAATCAAGAAGCTCATAGATTTTTCTCACCAATTTTTGTGTCGTTTTCTTCGTCGTCGTCGTAATAAAACTCTAGAAAATTGCCAAAGAGGCAAATAATTTGTTCGTATGAGTTACAAATAGCTCAGGTCAGATAAACCAAAACATCACTAAAAAGAAGGCAATGTAGACAAATACTCAACGCAGACAAAAATTCCATCAACGATTTACGAGTATGTCATGGTTGTTGCCTCGAAGTAGAAGAAAAAAGGGTCTTATGCTACGAATACCAATTTCCGTGCCTGGCTTTTTTTGTACACCGTTCCATACTAATTTCCACTTTTTTTAATGGCAACCCACCAGACATTTTTTGTTGCCGGCAATAAGAAAACGAGTCGCCCCCGGCAACATATTTATTGCCGGTAATATCGCCAGCGTATCGATTTCGTATCACCAGTTGTTCTAAAACGTTCGCCGTGACGAGTTGTTTTCTTATCGCCGTGACGAGTCGTTTTCTTATCGCCTTGACGAGTCGTTTTCATATCTAAATACATCATATTGTTTGGAAAATAATAAAAATAAATAAAAACTCAGTCAGTTTTGGTTGGGATGGAATTTCATTTACATACAAAGATTCATTGTTGCTCTCATTGTTTTGAGCTTGAATCAATGCTGTTGATTAATGAACCGTCGGCGAATGAATAAAAATTTTTCAAATGCGATCAATCTCACTGAAATACAAAGCATATCAATTCGATATTTCAAAGTCCTGGAAAACAACGTGTTTTTGGGACATGTTGCTAATTTGTCGCTGCGGCAATAAATCGGCGAGTCGCCAATTTGTTGCCACTGACGATTGTTGCCTATTTCTCACATTTTGCTTGGTGGGAAAGTTTATATTAAAATCCTTGTGGTTCCTAGCGCCATAAACGGAGACTAGAGTCGTCTCCATTTCTTATACCAATGAACCATCTTCTTGTGGTTATGTGGGCTTTCTCAAGGTCATATCTCAAGGTCAAAACATATCATAAATATTTGTAAAGATCATTCAATATATTATCATAAATTAGGTTCTTGTGTACCATTTCATTTTCAGAAACGTTATTCTGTTTATAAACCATGAACCAGGTTTGTTAGGCGATTCTGGAACATTTCACATCGAGTCGTACAAGTTCAAGTTCATGTTAGTTTTTGGATTTTAGAGAACAATAATAAATTTTTGATTGCGTTTGTCTTCTTCGAATAAGACTAGTAAAAGTTTTTCAGCTTTAACGGAGAGAAGGAGCTGCACAGATTTTCAGGAAAATTAAAATAGAACACGATAGAAGCGCAGAACAGCGCTTAGGTAAGTGTTCCAAATAGAAATTTTTTTAGTTTGATTTCAGTTTGATATCAGTTGATATCAGTTGCTCTTTATTGGAACAAGCCAATGTTTAATGAATCTTTCGCTTAAATCTTTCTAAGTACTATTCTTTCAATTACATAAATACAAGCACAAACCTCTATTTTAGGCGCCCAAAAAGAGTCCACATTATTCGATTTATACCTATTTATGTCCTTCATAACATTAATAAGTGGGGATAGGTCTGTCCTCGATTCTCATTACAAATACAATGTATTGATTTGTATTGCATGCACTTGCGGTCATTGCATTTTCCAGCCATTGTTTACCACAAATTTTGTTGACTAATTTCAAAAGCAATGCAATAGAAAAAATAAAACTTCGTTAAATAAATCACAATCCAATAAAATTGAAACGCCTCCAACAGGCGCGGATCCAGAAAAATATTTCGGGGGGGGTTTTAAAAAGTAATTCCTTAAAATTTATAAAATGTCTTTTAATTTGTATGTAGTTTTATAGTCGATCCACATATTTCGGGGGGGGTTTCAACCCCCAAAACCCCCCCCTGGATCCGCCACTGGCCTCCAAAATGAAAGCAAAAGGACATTTTGCTTTCATTTTTACGTTTGCTTTGTGAACACACTGACACTCACACATGTACACAGGAATATCCTTCGTTTCTATGTTTGAATATCCATGCGTGTGTGTGTGTGTGATTAATTTAAGGTGACCATCTACATTGTTAAACTTTGTGGTTTTAAGCGATATCTTGGAAGAAGAAAAGTTGTTGTTGTATAGACTTTGTCTTGCGTTTGATTGGTTGGAAGTATGTATTGAGACGTGTTAAACTCTAACAAATACTATTTATACATTAGTCTTTATTATACCAAAAACAAAATAAGTCCACATTAAAGTGTTTTCAGATCATTGTTAACTCCTTTAGTACTAAAGATGCAACAAGATTGTGTCCCATCTGCACTACTTGCAATATTACTGCACCAATGGGTTTGAATTTGTCTGGAAAGATTCTAGGTTCATTGTTCAGATCAATTCCATCTACTTTAAAGTGCTGGTACGAAGCTCATCTTCTGTATCGTCAGAGCTTTTCAACGCTTAGCTCTCGTTCTATAAAGTTCTACGACAACTTAGATGGTTACTCTGTCGTCCTGTGTGGAATCACTGCAGTGCTGCTCATATCTTAATTAAGTGCAGGTGTCTTTCTGCGCATCGAACTTTAATGAAAACAATAAACAACTTCAATTGAATGGTCAAGCCGCGAGCGCACAAAATATCAATTCAAAGGTGACGACCCATGGCGTGCAGCAGCGGCCACGAAAATGCCCAATAAATAACATGTTGCCAACAAAACGTAGCGCAATAAATTCGAGCGTCGATAAAAATCGCAGCCATTGCTGCCAGTGAACCACACTCAAACGTTTCGCCATTGAGCCGCGACGCGTTTTGGTCGAATTCAATTTGGATTTGGTGTTGTATTGAGGTTAGGACAGCACCGTTAGTCGGCATGTGGCGCCAACAGCAGACGCTTCTTGTTGCCATTCTAATTCTGGTATTCTGCATACATCCCGCCCACTGCCTGGCAACTTGGTCGACGCACGAAGCGGCCGAACCACGTGCGGGCTGTGTTAGCGAGAATCTCATTAGACGTTACGATTTAAATGGGAAGCTCTACCGCAACAAGTGTGCCGAGCGCATGAACGCGACAGGATGGCGCGAGCGTCGCGAAGTGGAGCGCATCTTCAGGGGCAAAGCGAAGCCGCACGCCGAAATATTGGCCAACAAGTTCCACATGAACCTATACAACTTCGATCAGACCAACTCGCTGGTGCAGCTGGTGAACAAGGTGGCACGCGAATACCTGTCCAAGTGCCCGCCGGCCATCTACTACGACAGCTTCGTGGAGAAGTCGGATGGCATGATTTTGGAAAGTCTCTTCAAGGTAGGCTGTCGCTCACAGCGCAGGAGCACTGGCAACTCAATCAACTCAAACTCGTTACACAGACCTTACAGATAACTTTCTACCACGGCGAGATAAATGCGCGCTACGAGGCCGTTAATTCGCGTTTCAAGCGCCGCCTCGACACCAACTGCAAAAGCTTCATACTCTTCCTCTCCGATCCGCTGATGGCGCGCAAAATCATTGGCCCGCAAATCGAGAGTCGCGTGGTGCTGATTGCGCGCTCGACCCAGTGGCGACTGAGGGACTTTTTGGCCTCGGAGAAGTCATCGAACATAGTGAATCTACTGGTTATTGGCGAATCGCTGACCACCGATACTCTGCGCGTAAACTCGGCTACTTCTAATTTCTCAGTTGCCGCCAACCGCTAACCATGTGCCACTTGTTTTGATTCTGCAGGAACGGCCCTATGTGCTCTACACGCACAAACTGTACGCCGACGGTCTGGGCTCGAATATGCCGGTTGTGCTGACCAGCTGGATTAGAGGCGCACTGTCGCGGCCGCATGTCAATCTCTTTCCGCCCAAGTTCCAGCATGGCTTCGCGGGACATCGTTTCCAAGTGACCGCCGCCAATCAGCCGCCGTTCATATTCCGCATCAAGTCTGTGAATTCGATGGGAAACATCAACACGCAGTGGGATGGGGTCGAGTATCGTTTGCTGAATGCAATAGCGTCCAAGCTGAATTTTACCGTCGACATAATTGAGCCACGGTCCATACGACAGGCACGAAGGTCGGTTGTGAGTGGCAAATGAAAGTGGAAAGTTTCTTTTTAAAGTATATTTTCATATATTTGTGGGTATTCATTTGCAGTGTTGTCGACGCTATATTGTCGCAGGTGGAACAACGACAGGCCGATATGGGCATGGCTGGCGTTTATATTACCGAAGAGCGACTTTACGGCACAGACATGTCGGTGGGGCACTCACGTGACTGTGCCTCTTTCATAACACTCGCTTCCAAGGCTCTGCCCAAGTAGGCTCTTACAAATAAGAAAAACCGAACGATCCTACACAGTTTTGTTCTCGATAATCTGTAGATATCGCGCCATTATGGGTCCGTTCCAGTGGCCCGTCTGGGTTTGCATTGTCATCATATACTTGGGTGGTATTTTTCCCATTTCCTTCACCGACCGTCTAACGTTGCGTCATCTCATCGGCAATTGGGGCGAAATTGAGAATATGTTTTGGTATGTCTTCGGCATGTTCACCAACAGTCTGACCTTTTCCGGCAAGTATTCGTGGACCACTTCGCAGAAGAACTCCACGCGGCTGCTTATCGGCTCCTATTGGATGTTTACCATAATCATCACGGCCTGCTACACCGGCTCGATTATAGCCTTTGTAACGCTGCCAGCATTTCCGGATACTGTCGATTCGGTTAATGACCTGTTGGGTTTGTTCTTCAGAGTGGGAACACTTGGTATGTCAAACGTTTTAAAGATCTCTCAGGCAACGGGTTCATGAAACTAAACATTCGCAAGTTGAATTGTTTTAATATTTCTTGTAGACAATAGCGGCTGGGAGAATTGGTTTCAGAATTCCACACACCCTCAAACCGCCAAGCTTTATAAAAAAATGGAATTCGTCTCCACGCTGGAGGAGGGCATTGGTAATGTCACGCAAAGCTTCTTCTGGAACTATGCATTTCTGGGCTCGACCACGCAACTGGAATATCTGGTGCAGAAAAACTTCTCAGATGAGTATGTCTCGATTTATTTATTAACGGTAAAACAAACCTCGAGCCAGTGGCGCTGTTTTATTCTGAGGCTGCACTACACTCAGATTGTATTCTAATTGCATCCGTACAGTTTGTTTAATTGCACTCCACCAATTTCCAGAAACATCTCACGTCGATCAGCGCTCCATCTGAGCGAAGAGTGCTTTGCGCTCTTTCAAATTGGCTACGTCTTTCCGCAAAGTGTTGTCTATAAACGCAAAATCGATTCCATGATATTGCTGGCCCAACAAGCCGGCCTCATCAACAAAATCATCAACGAAGTAAAGTGGACCATGCAACGCTCAGCCACCGGCAAGCTGCTGCAGGCCAGCTCCTCCAATGCGCTACGCGAACGCATTCAAGAGGAACGCCAACTCACCACCGCCGACACGGAGGGCATGTTTCTGCTAATGGGCGTCGGCTATCTGCTGGGCGCCATTGCGCTCATCTCCGAAATTGTCGGCGGCATAACGAACAAGTGCCGCCAGATAATAAAGCGTTCGCGCAAGTCCTTCTCCAGCAATTGGTCATCGAAGCGCAACTCCGAGGCGGAGGACACTATACGCACTGCGGCCGAGGTGGTGGCGCACAAGAAGCGCAAAGTGGCCAGGCGCAAGGCGGCCGAGCGCGAAGAGTCCAAGAAATACGGCTTCGGCGTGCGCGAATTCAATCTGACCAAGACAACGCTGCAGGAGCTGTACGGCAACTACAACAAGTCGGAGCCGAACTATGTATTCAAGGATGGCAAACTCATACTGGAGACGGAGGACTTCTCCACCGGCTCGACTGAGTGCGATTCGCGAGACTCGAGCGCCGATATGCCGCAGCCCATGCTGCCGCATCTGCACAGCAAGAAAATGGCGGTCGTTGTGGCGGAGATCGGTGCGGCCGGCGTAAGGGAATTGCCAGCCGATGTACACGAGTCTTTGGCCGATTTGGATGAATGCCTGCAGGAAGAACCCGATAGCACCGATAGCCTCGAGGAGGGGAGCAGCAGCGATGTGGCCGACGAGTACGAGCTGTTTGGCAGTTTGGTGGCGGGCGAGAAGCCCATTTCGCAGTTGGAAAAATTGCATCTGTTCAACGAGTCGGATGAGCTTAGAAAGGCAGTGGCCGAGAACTTTGAGAAAAACACACAAAAGTGAAAATTTTCTTTGGTGAAAATTTAATGAATGCGACCATCACTTGCGCAACAATTACAGTTGCGCGAGCGCTGGAATTTATGCTTAGTGCGCTTAAGTTAATGCGAGTACAGGCAATGTATTAAAACATTTGTTGTTGCAGCTACATGCGCTGTCATATGTAAATGTGCTTTGCTGTTGCTTCGATTTGGTCTACTTAAAATTGTATTACAATAAAATTAATTATGCGTTACTAAAATCATTTGGATCTATTGGCGACTGTCACATTTGCGCTTTGCTTAACAATTAAATGGAACGAACATTGATTGTTGTGCCTGGTTACAGTTCATCCTTTGGGCCTTCAGCTGCTGCCTCAGTCAATGAGTCGGTTTGATTGGCGTTGTCGGTGTCCAATTCGGCGAAAACTGTGCTTTCAGCTAAAAATAAATACGTGAAAATCATAAAATGGAGATCTTATAAATTTTATAAAAATTTTTGATCAAACCCATAGTCAAATAATATTTGACTATGGAACAAACTAAATGCCACAGCTTGAGCAAAATTTGACAGCATTTTATTAAAAATGGTTGTTGACAGAAATTTAAAGGCGGACTTATCAAACGGCCCTCATATTCTAATTGATTGTGTGATTTCCCTACGGCTCAGAATTTTAAAATCTCTGAGAATGGAATGATTGAAATTTCGCTGAAAAGCGCTAATTAAGAATTTTTGTATTACAAGAAAAAAAACAAATATCATTATTAAATGTTAAATTTACTATATTTTATTGAATACGATTTTCGAAGACTTTCGTTTGTATATTTATAAAAAAAAAACTGCAAGTGAGCAAACTTCTTATTTAGCGCTTTTCTTAACAATAAAGTATAAAATTAATTCAAATAAATTATTTTGTTAATATCTATGCTATAGCTGCACGCAATTCCTTCAATATTTCACTCTCATTATGCAAATTGGCTATCAATGATTACAGTGTAAGAACATAAAAATGCGTACAAAACTGATATGCGAACTCATTTATACCTAATTCACGCATTAATTGCTGCTATTTGAATTTCTCTAATTATAATTTTAATAAGTTTTATAGAGGCGATTTACAGTTTCTGTATTTTTATGTACGCCTTGCCTTTACTACAATTCAATTTCGGTATCAACTCGTATAAACATTATGACCAATTGTTATTCACAGAATAAATTAGGGTTTTCGAAAGACTTTTCACTTGTATCATTATTAATTGGTTTTTAACGCGTTGGCGTTTTGCCGCGAAAAGCATGAAATTAGAGCGATTTCATGATCATTTCCTCTAATTGTTTGGTGTCGAACTGTGGTTTGGCTGCTCCGGGCGATGCGGTCGAATTCAGCCAGTACTCGGAAGCGGCAATGTAAATGGCCACGGCAGCGCCCACAATGTAGGCAATGTGTGTGGAACTTTGGAAGATCACGCAAGTGGCAACGCACAAGCCAAAATATGTGAGGAAGCGTGTAATATTGACAAAAGTGTCGCGCTGCTCCGACGATTCATCTAACGTGATTATGAGACATTTTCACACAGCGAAAAAGAAACAAGAGCAGAAAAATATACAAACAAATCATTTTTAAGGCAGCAATCGACAGGAATATTCAGCTTGCGATTAGATCAAGTTAACTGCGCTTTGGCGAACAAAATTTGAAAACGCTGAATGCAAATTATGCTGTTTTTGGCTCACCTTGGCACTTGCCCTCTTTGAGCGTGT
Organism: Melieria crassipennis; assembly: GCA_963668005.1. Taxonomy (NCBI): domain Eukaryota; kingdom Metazoa; phylum Arthropoda; class Insecta; order Diptera; family Ulidiidae; genus Melieria; species Melieria crassipennis. The sequence goes on from OY764961.1 coordinate 15,755,209, forward strand.
AGCCAGCGGCGCACTTCTTGCACATGTCGGGCCCATCGCCGTCGCAACCCTCGCACGCGCGATCGCACTCCAGGCAGGAGTAAGAACCTTCGCTGTTTACGCAAAATTGATTGGGCCGACAAGCGCGCGGCAGATCTAAGCACTCGTTTATATCGTGGCAGCCAGTTTCGCTGTCCATACGCCAACCCTCATTGCACTTGCGGCACGCTGCACAATAAATATGGAAATCAAATATGTATAACTCACAAAATGCTAATCAATTTTAAAGACAGTAATCAACCTTTGGGGCCTGCACCCGTGCAGCCGCCTTCGCCGCAAGCCTTATGGCACGTAGAACACAGTAACTTATTGCTATCACGATAGGCCTCATAATACTGGTCAGCGCATTGATTGCAGTCGTCGTCCGTGTAGCCAGCATCACAGGCACATTTGCCGTTGCCTTTGCGTGTGCCCGAACCCTTGCATTTGCCTAGAGAATGACAAGCACTCAGTGCAAAACTAACTCATGCGCACTCAACATTCAAGACGCACCATTGCCTTTGCAGTCATTGCATTTCTTGCAGTCCGGCCCATAGTGCCCATCGGGACAGCAGACTCGCAGCTGCTCTATGCACAGCCACACATGCAGATCGGGCAGTTCCAGCTGCTTATGCAGAAACCACTCCTCCAGCAAGTGTTCCTGATCGTTGGCCAGCGTGTGGCACTGATCCTGACCGCGTCGCACGTCCCTGCACAGTTGCTCCTGTATTTCTACTAGCCGCACTTCGCTGGTTTTATACGAACGCAACTTTTCCTCTTCCCAGGCCGCATCGCCGCCAGCATGCTTGCCGCGACTGGTGTTCTCCAGACCCTGTTTTAAAAGCCATAGTCCATTAGGACGCCTCAAAACTTGGATTGTATTGTGCTCACCAGCTTGAAGGACTCCACTAGCACAGTGCATGATTTGCACGGTGGTAGCTTAGTGGATTTTTCTTTTTGTTCTTTTGGCGATTTGTTGAAACTGTCTACCGCCGAACAGCTGCAAATGCAAGCGGCCAGCAACAACAGTGCAGCGAACACCGTAGACGTTCTCCGATAGCACATTTTCTCTTTTCTGTTGTTGCAAATAACACTAATCCACGGCAATTGGCTTCTAACCTGCTGGCGATTCTTCGTTGGTCTTCCAAATAGTTTACGTGTAACTTCCAGATTACTTCTGCTTCATCCCGTCAACAAAAATTTTTGCGTGTTCCAGGCTTATCGGTTCTATTCGGCAAATTTGACAGTTCGGTTTCATTGTTTTGCATTGTATTTGTTTTCCACCTACTCAACCAACAGGGTTGCATTTCATGCGAACAATTTTGTGACTAGAAATTTTTAAATAGTATATCGACAATTGTTGAATAATAATTGTAAATAAACAAAAAATTATAAAATTATTTACAAACTAGTTGTTGATTTTTTTGGAAAATAATTTCATTTTCAAAGCACTGACGAAAAGGGTTTAACTGTGTAGTACAACTAATAAATAAATCGTTCGAAATCATCTGTTAAATATATATCTGTCTCTTTTTAACATATGTTTAACTTATATATACACACACCTAATTCTTAAAAATAAACAAATTTTCAATTTTTTTTTACACGAATTTAATCCATTTAGCACGATTCAAAATCTTTTGGGATTTCATTTTTTCTGTCAAATTTAATTTTTGCGAAATATGTTCATATCACATTTTTAGGGAAATTCTCTTTTTGTGGATACAAGCAAATTTACTTATCAGAGCAATTGAAATGAAAATATTTTGTGAACTATCAATGAAAAATTAAAGAAAATTAAAGTAAAGAAATTTTTTATAGGCAAATTAGTTTTTCCAACGTTACGTTTATTTTAATTTTAACGCATTCAGATAAAAGGTAAGCCAAAAAATATTTTATATTCATTGTTATTTATATTTTTTATTTTTGTTAAATATTTAATGTATCCTTGTTTTTCACTAATTTTAATAGGTTTTAGAGATAAGGAACCAATCATCTATTTTTGCATACGATCAATGCCTTTTTTACGCGGTTTTTCCTGGAACCAATCTACCGTGTGAAAACAGAATCAGGTGTATATGCTTCTATTGCAATTGTAAAAAAGTTTGTAAGAAAGATTTTTAGAATTCCTAGCTTTGTGTTTTAATGAAAATTTCCAATAATTGTTTTTCCTATACTCTTGTTTAAAAACCATTGCACCCATCTAATAGAATTTGTTGCCTTTTTTAGTTAACCCTTTCCGACAAATTAACCCGTTCTGTATGAATTGTATGGGCTGTAGTCCAATATATTGGACATTGTGACTGAAAGGGTTAATAAAACAAATTGCCACTAAGGACATACAATAATAATATTCTTGAAACTTAGAAGGTTTCACGCAGCCACGAAGTTGACCATCACCACAGGACATCAAGAAAGCAACAGAATTAAACGTTTTCCCCGGAATAAAACTAACTGTTAAACATCGATTTGTGCCGCTATGGTTTATCACATTTATTTCTTGTAGATTAAATACATTTGCGTTTACAATGTTTGTTGTTATTTTGTTTTTGTTTTTTTTTACATGCAAGTAAATAGTTAAATATTTTCTATTGAGGAAATATGTGAATGCACTAAATAAATAATCACAAAAGTGTTTCTTACAAAATATTCCGTAAATATTATGTACAAATAAAAATTTATACAAATACATTAAATATTTTGCTTAACGTTTCGTTCAAATATAACATTTGTTTATTAAGAATTAGAGGTGACAAATAATTAAAAAATATTAGTAAATATATTTAAATGTGCGAAATTCGTTTAAAACGGACTACAACAACACAATGCAACTTTAAGCTTGAATATGGCTGCTTTCAAACTCAAATTGCACAACTGTTCACAACAAAGCAAATGGGATTTCTTAAATAAAATGTAACACTTGATCTTAAAAATACAACAAATGTTACACAAACATAAATACTGACTCTTGTCTTATTGTGACTTGAACGCTAATGCAAAACCAATGCGGTTTTAAATGTTTATGTTTAAATTGTTTCGAATTGTTGATAAAACATATAGAGTGCGCAAACAAAAGGTAGATTGATTTTTTTATTATATATAATAATTGGTTTCCAATTTCAATAGTAAAAAGACCAAACACTTGTTTGTTCAATTTGCTGGTCCTTTTCCTTACTAAATAAAAATTGCTTTATACCGCATTCTAAGAAATTTCTATATCGCTGAAAGCATCAATCAAATGCTCAAATTTGTTTTATATTTTCTATAAAATCATTGCACTTGAAACACTAAAAATGTAACGTGACAGTCTTTCCTTTTATAAATGAAATCGCAATTTTCGATTTGATATATGCTTTGCTTTCCGAACTTTAGCACAATACTTATGTAAATCTAAACTACAATGCCAAGTTTAAGTTATGTGTTGAAAAACCATCACCGTATGGGTAAATAAATGTGTTAAACTTTGGATTTCAGCTCGACAAAGGCTATGCTCGCAAATGGCAACATTTCACTAAAAATGTAAAAATCAAATTATCGGTATTGATATAAACTAAAAATAGTAAAATAACATACACTTGTAATATTGAAGTGTGACATGAAGCATAGTAACCAAATTAAAATACTGAAAAACAATAATACACCAATTTATACGATAAAAAATAAAAATAAAATATAAAATTAAATTAAATTAAAAAAGAAAAACATTAAATTAGAAAGAGCAGAAATAATAATAAATATAAATAATAAATCGAATCAAATCAAAATAGAATAATAAATAAATACAAATTGAAAGTTTCGAACGATTTCAGTTTTCGGTTCTGTTCATACCTTTGGCATGTTTTTGTTGCTTCTACTTAAATGAACCCCATTCACAGCGCAGCGTCCAACAGGGACGTCCCTTCTCCCTTTTCTCTATTCAGCACACACGCATACTTTACGAGCGCGACGCATTCAATGTGCTCTGGCTGGTGCTGGCCGACATGCCTAGCTCCTCGTCCGATTGGTCCGAGTCCAGCGGACTGACGCGAATCGCCTGATACCACTTGTTGGTCAGATCGGCCATCTGCGACTTGCATTCGTGGAGCTCCTGACTGTTGAAGCGTCGCGTAAAGAACGGTATGAAGTACTTACGATCCATGCGTCCGAAGCCGCCGACACGCGTCTGCGCAAAGGACACATCCTCTTCCTCGGTCAGCTCGGACAAGTGCTCCGAATCGATGGCCTGGCCCCATTCGCGCGTCTTCGATAGCGAAATAGACTTGGAACGCTTGCGAGAGCGTGACGAGCCGCGACGCATCGCTAGCGCTGACGGCGTGGCAGAGCGGCCGGCGCGTGTGCGGCGCTTCTTACCCGGCTTCAGGTACTTGAGCAGCGGCATTGTGGAGCCGCCGAAAACCAGCGTCGTGAAGAGCACAATAATCAGCGTGGTAGTGATGATCACGTGGCGCGTCTCGTCGGTGGACATGTCCAAGTGCAGCGAGAGAGCGTATGAGATGGCGCCGCGCAGTCCCGAGAACCACATGATGAACTGCATCTTGTTGGTGATCTTGTGCTCGCGGAACTTGTTAACCAGAAAGGCCAGCGGGAAAATGTTGCAGGCTCGCCCAATTAGGCACAGCACCATGGACCAAATGACAAACGACAACTCGACCTGATGCTTAAAAGAGAATATGGCCAGGCCCAGGTAGGCAAAGACGCACGTCTCCGCAATGAAGGACAGCGTACGCATGGTCTGTTGCATGGTGATTTGCGTAACGGTGGACAGGTTAAAGTGGGTGTAGTGCGACATGACAATGCCGCAGAACAAAATGGCCATGATGCCGCTCAAATGAATGCCCTCGGCCAGCACATACGGCGCGTATGTGAACATCAGCATCATGGCAAACTCGAGCGATGGATGCTTGCGCAGATCGATGTGCTTAAGCAGCAGCGCCGAGATCAATGCAAAAATAACTCCAATACCTGCCGAGGCAAAGAACATTTCGCAGAATGTTTTTAGCGCAGAGACGATCGCCTCGCTGGTAGAGCCCCGCGCATAGGCGGGACTGTTGGCCGACTGTGTGATGGTGGTGGTAAGCACAATCGATATGGCATCGTTCAGTATGCTCTCGCCGAAGACCAACATGTTAAGTATGGGATCAACGTCCAGCGCATGGAATATGGCCACTGTGGCTACCGGATCCACAGCTGATATCAGCGAGCCGAAAGCAAACGACTCCGAGAAGTCCAGTCTGCAAGCAATACAAGTTATTGTGGTGATTTTCATTTTATTTATTATTGTTACTCACTTGTAGGCGACTTCTGCGACGCCGAGCAAATAGCAGCCCGCACCAATGACCAGCGCCGAGATGGTGGTGCCAAAAATGGCAAATACCAATATTGAGCCAATGTTCTGGAAAAAGTTGCCCTTGTGCAGATTGTAGCCCGACTCGAAGATAATCGGTGGCAGCAACACCAGAAAGAAGCCGGTAGGCGAGAAGACCTCTTCGCGCTTCCAGCTGGCATTCTCGCCGGACATGACCTTGAGAAAGAGACCGATGAGTGCGCCTAGAAAAACGACCACAATGCTCTCGGGCAGGTACTGGAAGCCCGTTTGCAGCATTGAGTGGATCAACAATATGCCCAGCATGATGACGCAAATCACAAAGAAGATGGACAGCGAGGAGTTGTGCTCCTGCTCGACGGCATGCTGATCCGGTAGCGGTGGATCGGCTGTGGGCGTGGTGGCATTCTGTGTGATGTTCGCAATTGTTTGCGTTGCTGCTGTGGTTGTTGTTGTTGTTGTGCGAGTAATGTTTGTTTTTGGTTCTGATGCACTGTCCGCCGACTGTGCAGCGTTCGCTGATGTACTAGTGGCATTTGTGCCAGGCAAAGTGGCGTTTGCGGTCGGTTTCGCATCGGCGCTGACATTTTGTGTTGCGTCTTTTACCGCAGACCCAGCTGGCAAATTGTCTGTCACAGACGGTTTGCTGCTGTTATCTGCGCCATTCGCTAATGGAACTGGTGCTGCTGCGGCCGCTGATCTGCTGACAGTGGCGGTATTGTTGCTGGCATTGGTGTTTTCCGTATCACCAATCGAGCTGCCAGCCCAGACGCACAGCGTTAGCAACAGCGTACAGGCGATAAGTCGTTGTCGTGACATCTTCGTGATGCTTGAAATTGGTTGGTTGTTCGTTGTGTTTCCACGGTGTGATCACTTCACTTCGGCCATGAATAACACTTAAAAATTTCTGTGGTTTGTTTCTATTAACTATGTACGGCACCTTTCAAGAACATTCCACTATCGCACTTTTTACAACTACAATTACACCATCACACGTCATTCTGCACAACGTCAGAGCAAGCAATCACCTGTGCAGCTCTGTTCGTTTGTCACAAAGAGTTTGCGCTGGCGGCAGCAGTGCTGTTCGATTAATGGATGCGAGGGCGAACAGTTTGCAATTTTTGAAATTGAAAGGCTTTGTGAAAGTTTAACTGTAATAAGTGTAAAGTTTAGTAATCGGCTTCGGTGTTTGCCTTGTAAGTTCGGCACGTATCAGTCAATTAAATATCAAAAGAACTGCAGTTATTCAAAACGAATTTTAACTGTTTTTTAGAATTCAATTAACTAGAGTAACGATTGAGTAACGGTTGAAATAATGGAACAGCAGCAGCAGAATCTCTTCGGCTTCATAGGTGTCGATCGTCGAGTGCAAAGAAGTCTTCTTCTTATTGTTTGGCGCCATAATCGGCGGCTGTGTAATCAATTTCGCATTTTATTAGAAATGTTTTGTTATTAGACGGTTATCGGCATCGGCTATAAAATTGCCTAGTCATTGTAACAGTAACAACGTGATTTGCAATAAATAATTCCAAACATGTAGACAACATGGCCAGTTCGTGTGCCGTTAGTACACATTATAAGACTTTTGATTAGTCATTCCGTGTCCTGTTGATAGCGTTATCAGTTGCATTAATTTCAATATACTTTATTTTCGGGTTTCGAAAGAAAATATCAGCGAAAGCAACACGCCGCCATACATGAAGAGTGACAGTCATTGTACATGAAGTCGTCTGTTGTACTTCCGAAATGTCTGTTATATGAAATTAATCATTAAATTTGTGTTTGCAATAGTTCCAAGAATTGCACAATGAATTTCGAATGAGCTGATTAGGTCTACAAATTCATACGAAATATCACTGCTGTTTTTAAAAATTATTTCAAATGTTCAATGAAGCTTTAGTACTGCAATCACATTGCCAAAAATGTTTAGGACCAACTGTTAGATTTATTCAATGTCAGTTTTTACTTTATTGTGGGTACAATTATTTCTGACATGCTATTAAAACACTAATTGCACTTTTAGCAGTAATTGTTTGACCAAAAGTTATGAACACATATCAAACGGCGTAAAAATTATTCCAAAGGCCGTGCCCATTTTTACTTATACTTAAAAAATTATGCATATATACACACACATAGCGTCCATTATAATCATTAGCCGCGCACACGCCACACAAAACAGTTCGAGAGGGCAACAAATTAACGTTCGAGACACTTAGCAAAACTTATTTTTCTTAGATGAATGATAATAAATTATGGAAATGTAGAAAACATACACACACAAATGTGCAAAAAGTGTGACTTGCATTGCTCTCTCAATATTGAGGCGCGTCTTTTGGCAAAAAATGCGCCTTGATCTTGAAAGACCTTGCTTATCAGCGATATTCAAATGCGGTGGGTTTATTCCAGTTGAAAATATGCGGCGTGTAAAGACGTTGAACAAGCGTCAAACAAAAAGAAAGCGTACGCAGGCGGAGATGGACACGTGACGCATGGTTGAGGTTAAAATTCGTATTATTTTCTTTCAAAAGTGCGCAATACAAAAAACAAAAGCAGTAACTTAACACATGTCCTGATAATGACTGAAAAAGAAAGGCTAAAAAAAAACAGTTTTGAAAAGTGAAATGACCATAACTTCAAAACCCGCTTGTTTTGCACAAATGCTGTTTTTTTGTTTTGGAAGAAATTGTAAATTTTTGACGTGCCCCGTTTTTGTTGTTGCTTTGACAATAGCTACTTTTATTATCAGTCGGTTTTCTAGAACTTATTTGTGAAATGTCATCATTAGGAACACTAGCATAGTGGAATCTTAAAATCATAACACACTGTCACTACGCCAAATGAAATAAGTCGCATTTCTGTGGTCTTTCGTAGCGCCCGTTCAGAAGTTATCTATCAATTGGCATTATATACACACATCCATGTATACACTTTTTAACAAAAATACACATTTAATTAGCATAGTGAGATTTGTGGAAAGTGACTGATAATGTTGTTGGGTATTTTTAATTTCGAAACATATATAAATAAAATTGAATTTAATGACGAAATTCAGTCAGTTGTCATTTGTCGTACACACAAGTAAGTTGGGCACATGCCAAAGTTAAGATTGTTTCGCACGCAAAAGGCAGTGGAAGTGGTATTTGAAGTAAAATTTTTGCAAATTGTCAAAAATCTGAAGTGGTGCATAGAAGTGTTATGAAGTAGTGGAGAATTGAAATAACTTTTAAAGCATCCATTAAAATAAGTTCCAAACAAACAAATTGTAAATCTTAATGTTGAAACTATTTTGAGAAAAATTAATGTCTTTAATGTTTGTCATATTCTTAAACTACATTAAACACAACAAAGAGGATTTGAATGTTAAATAAGCCGTACGCTCAATTCATTGTGCTGGTTTAAATAAGTTTCCTTCAAAATAATTTGTAGCCTCATTTCAATTAAACACCTGTTAGTGGGTTAATAGATTCATGCAAATTTGCGATTGCAACACTTTTGTGGAACGTGTGCGCTATGCGATCCAGTTGGCCGAATGTCAGAAACAGCTGTTATTGTTCTTGCATTTTGTGCAACCGAACCATTCTTCGTGAAGTTTCCGCCTGCCAAGCAAACGCTAAACAACTGGCAAAGTTTTCACGCAAACGAGGAGAATCGCAACAGACCGACGAAGAACACGAGCAAAATCAAATTGAAAGAGCCAACAGCAGCTGAAAGCGCCACCACCACCACCAGCATCGTCGTCAACTGCCCTCAGCACCACCACCACCACCATCGTCGTCAGCAGTCAACCAGCCACCGGGCCGGAGACGACAACGACGGCGCTACGTCGTATAAATTCTGAGAGTGCTAAATTGCCTTCGCTCTTTTCCTACCCAACCGTCGAGGAGTGTGGACGTGTTTCTGCTTCTGGCTGATTTGATCGCATAGTGTGTGTGTGTGCCCAAGCAAGCAAGCAGGCAAAAATAAAAGTTCTACTAAAAAAAGCACAACTATAGAAATCCGCTGAAACCGAGTGTGTGTGTCTAGGAACCTCTGCGGCGAATTCACGCAAAATTCTACGTTACATAAAAATACCACTTCCTTGAGTGCGATTTGCAGCATTCAACTGAAAGGCCATAGCCAAACGCAAATTCGACTTCCACTTGCTGTCTGCGTCGCTCAGCGCATTTGTTATTTTCGGGGAAAAATCAATTGGGCTGCCAACATCCTGTATTTTGTTTTCACCGCAACTGCAACCTGACTAACTTCTCCAACAGCAACAGCCTAAACAACAAAATGCCACAATCTGCTGCTGCCACTATCGCCAATGGGCATGCGAATGGATGCAACGGCAACAACACTGCCGCCTATGACATGGAGGATGGACAAACATTCCTATTCACTTCGGAGTCGGTGGGCGAGGGACATCCCGGTGAGTACACGCGCAAGCACAGCCAAGTGCTCGACCACAATATTGAGTTAGTGCAATTGACATGTCACTAATATGTACTTTAAGATTGGCAAAGGCGTTAGGCATTTGCACGCATTTCGAAGGTACATTTTCAAGTGCGCACAACCCAGCAGCCGTGTGTAGAGACAGGCACTTGGACGGCAAGCGTGCCGAATTTTCGCAACCGAGTGCAGTCAGTGGAGGCGCAGACAAATGTGGTTTCAGTTTCGTAGACAATGTGCGCGCCCGATTGCATCATAATAGAATTTCCGCCGAAAGAGCGCACCGTGCACGTTGTGAAGCTGACTTAAGTGTGCATTACGGCTTCGTGAGCCAATGTCCCGGTGACTAATGCGCCGCAACTTAGGCTCGGCCATGTCTCGCTGGACGCTTCATGACGTTTGGCGGAATTTTGCGATTAACATTTAACCGCAGTTACAAAGCGTAGCGAATTCCTAACGTGTGCGGCGGCATGGAATCGCCAGCACCAACAAAATGGCGGCGGCGCCGCGTTCTTCTCGAGAGTCTGTACGCTGCTGACTGCCTGTCTACCTATCTAGCCGCACGCTCCTCTGCAGTGCGCTGTCTTTGTCGGCGTACCTGCGCTGGCACGCTCGCTACAGGCAGGTTTCGCTGAAACCCTATGATTGTCTGCCGTCGTGCCTTGGGTTGGTTGATTGGGCCAATGTTCGTATAAGAATTTCACAACCTGTTTCAGTTCAGTTTGCTGTTTTGCAAATTGTTCTGTTTTATCAAAGTTCATAAAAAATAACAAATTTCTTTATTGCGTATATTTCTAGTGAGCACAAAACGCGTGCTTTTGCCGCACACATTTGCCAATCGTTCACTGCCAAAGTGACCAGGCGACTGTTGGCTAAGAGTACAGCGAAGTGAGACAGAGAAGGAGAAGCATGATAGCTCACATCATGGACGAACGCAAATGCGTTTTCTGTCCCTCGGACGACTATTTTTCAACCATTCGATTTTATTGTCGTAGCTTTTGCGATGATTCAAGTTCATGAAGCGCCCATTGATGGGATTTCCGTTACTGAACTTGAGCTCAGTCACCTTGACTACCTTGGATATTTGCTGGTCCAGCTTGCTTAAGAGGCTCCTATGGCCACCTTGGCGCCGACACTTTGCTCCCCTATTTCCATGTACACGTTTCGAAGGCAAACAGTTTTTGTTATTCATGCGCACCATGTGCTTCGCTTTGGTCGCCACTTGTCTCCGGCACGCTCTCGTGCGCCACTCTCGTACAATTGTCGCTACGCCAAAAGCGGCATGCGAGCACAGCGAGCCGTTGCGGTGTATGTGCGCGTCGATTGCTGTCGGCGCGGTTTCGATTTCTGTTATCCCCCATTTGGGGTACTACACTTTGCTATGTCTCCACCTCACCGCATCGTACGCGGTCTCCGCGGTCTGGCTCCGCTCTTGCTCATGCAGGCCGCTCAGCGGCGCTGACGTCGCTTGGCGCTCGTCGTCTGTCAGCCATGTGAGCAGTCGTCGTTTTGCGCCTCTCAAATTTTCATTTCTCAATACATTAGGCTTCTTTGTTTATGCTTTAACTTTTTTACTTTGTTACTATTTTTCAGTTTCCCTCGTTTAGTTTTACATAAACATTAACTGTCGTGCACTGTCAGGCCAAGTGGCTTTTTCTTCTTGGCAACACAATAAATGGCCTGCCCGCCGTTCATCGACCACCACTGACCGGGTCTTGTCGCTCTCGCCGTTTAGGCCGGTTTGGCAATTTGCCTTTTCGCAGGCGCTACAGCTTCAGCGCTTGTCTTGAGACTTTGCTCACACAAACCACGTGGTCGCTGACTTTTCGCTTTATGCGCGAGCGTTTCTCGACACTGTCGTTCGCCGCCTCCCGCCCCCACCGACGCACAGCGAACTTGTTTACTTTGTGGCCGTGTAACGTGCGTGTGCCGGCCTTACATGTGTGCTCCGATGTTGATAGCATTTGCGCTGATAGTTGCCGTTGCCGGCGTCATCTCGCAGCGCCGCATGGGCAGTTGTGCCGTAGGCGAATTGATAAGGTAGCGCGGTGCGGAAGCTAGACACATTGCACATGGCTGTACAGATAATTTTTGCATGTATTCGTACCGAAAGGAAAATTCTATTTATTGCGAAATCGACTTAACTAATAAACACAATAATTGGCACGAGTGCACTAATCAATGCTATTTTCATTGTTTCCTTGATAGAAACACAACACGCCAAAGGCGAAAACACTGTGCTGTGAGATCGCCTAAAGCTGGCCAGCTGCGTTTTTCGCGCTGCATTGATGATACTAAACTTTGGTTAAAATAAATTATTGGTCAATACATTGTAAAATCGTAAATTAACTGTTAATGTTAAAATAACAGCAGTTAAATGTATTGAACCATAGAGAAAAGACTCATGTGACCATTTGGCCTTTTTTGCGGCATTTTTGTGGTTATCAGTCTTCAGCCCATGCTCGAAAGAATGCTTTGAATAAGCTTGCATTGTATTGATATTATTTCTCTTATATTTGGTGTTCACTCAAATGGTTCTTCCAGGCCGTAATCTCATCTCAGGCTGTGTTGGTAGTTTCGTAATTTAATAAAATTTCGAAACAATGATCTCTTAATGGTGTTAAATGAAAATCAGTCTACCAATTTTTAATAAATATTTAAATTTTTTGTTTAAGGTATTCGGACCGTACGTGACGGCTGAACTACTGTTGGCCCGGTATACAAACCATTGATCCTCTGGTTATAGTCTACCATACTAAGATCTTGAACCACTGTTGGCGGTACACGCAACTTCAACACGAGCTCGGCATACTCAGTGTGGCTGTTAAAAATGCGCAGTCGGGACATTTTTACATTTCATTATTGCAGTAACTCAAACATTTATTTTCCGTGGAAATTTTCACCATTGAAATTGTATTACTGTAATCGATCGTCTACACGCCATCGTGCTGTCCTTATCAGCGCAGCGAGCACGTTCACGTTCGCATCAGATTTCTCGTCGCTAATGAGATCCCATGAAAATCGATACTGGCATGATGACTGCTAAAACAACATACGCGAAAAAAAAAAACACGAGAACGCGGTGCAGTTGCACTGTTGGTGCACCGTTGTGCAACTCGTGCAGTCTGCATAAAAATCACTTATCAACATTTCGCGAAATGCACTGGAAGTCTCACCTTTTCGACACTCGCTGCATGAATAAGCGCTTTTCGATGGCGTTGTAAGCTGCCGAGCCACAAAACACTGTCTGTCTGTATACAAAAAATTATCTGTTGCAGTGTTGTTCGTAACATTTTGCCGCGTCATTGAAATACTAAACACTGCGGTGTCCGATGGGCGCTTGTGCCATACCCGGCGCTGTGCCGACATAAACAAAGCGACGCCATGTACAATCACAATTCACACCAGGATCTCCAATGTGTGCAGTACATATTCTTTTTTGATTTTTTATAAGCACTTTGTGTTGTAACATACAAAATGATGATTTCTTGAAGAGAGATTTGTGTCGCTAACCTTTTTTCATTGAATTCTTTTTTTGCCGCAGACAGTTTGGCATTGAATTTCGCTGCTTGTGCGAAAAGAAATTTGCAGCTTGTTGAATTTGTTCGAAAACTTTTGTATTGGCTGCTCGTGGCGTAATTCTATTATGCTTCGTTTGGTGTGTGCGCGGGTACACTTGAAAAAGTGGGCATGCAAATTTTGAGTCTATGATATTGCAGAGGAAATTGTCTCTGTCTGATGTACTCAATAACTTTTAATTAATTTATTATCTTTCACAAAGCAATTATTTGATGTGATTTTATTCCTAAACGCTCACAAGCAGAGCAAAAGAAAATAATGAAAAATTGTTTGCCGTGCACCACATAGTTGTCATTGACGCATCTCTGAGCTGCACTTGTATACACATATGTATATATGTATATATACATATATACTATGTGCCTTTATGCATTTTGTACTGTGACATAAATGCAGAGTTATCTCACTGTTGAGAATTTTGGTTTTAATTTTTTTCAATTTGCAGTGTTGTTACTTTTTGAAATGTATGTCGCCTCAAGAGTTTGTCTCATTTCATTTCTTTTAATTTCATTTATTAAAAAATTGATATGCCAATACAACAAGATTCTTTCGAGTCTCATAATTCAAGTATTAGCAACTACGATTCCGAAAAAGCATACAACAATGATCTTAGGTATAGTAAAGAGAAAACTTACAATAAAAAAGAAAACATAACTTATAAAACACCATAAAAAATGGCTGCAGAAGAATTAAGAAACTGTCACATTAAAGATTAATATTATTGCAACGAACAAGAATTCTTAAATAAGATTGATTTGAATCACACAACGTTGCGAGAGCTTTTTAATGCAGGAGGTAACAAGTCTCTTATAATAAATAACAAACCTGAAAGCAATACATTTTCTTTTCGTACGCACGCACACCCACACACACATACACAGATCTATACATATATACTGTTGTGGCGCATTTGGTTAACTCATTCATAGCGAAAGCCAAGGCTCTATATTAATTTCTCTCTTTTCTGCTATTTTTAGATAAGATGTGCGATCAAATCAGTGACGCTATTTTGGATGCACACTTGAGACAGGACCCCAACGCAAAAGTTGCATGTGGTAATTATTTCACTTTACTATGCGTGTTTAAAATATTTCGTTTAGCATGGCAGCAATAATTCGTAACTTTGCAGAGTGCTTAAAGTGCCAGCGCCAAATGTTGATTGCAAAAAAGTAATTGATTAAATGTTAGCGCTAAGTTTGCATAAACTAAACTTTGAAAGTAATTTTATGTGTCTTTTTTAAGAATTTATTTCATTGAATATATTCTATATTTATTTTAAACAAGTTAATACAAGTTAAGGGGGGTTTCTACCTTGTGCGGTCAAAAAAATCGATTTTTTTTTCATGCATTTTTGGGTTAATACATGATTGTAGAATACGCTCCCAAAATTTGAAGTTGAAATCTTTCGAATTACGGAAGCAATTTATCGAAACAGGTAGCGGTGTCGAGCGCGCCGAGCCGCTGAAGCAAAACTTTGAACGCGTTTTTCTCAAAACTACATTTTTTGACCTTGCGGAAGTGATTTAGGCCACACGAGTTGAGCAATAGCTACGAAATTTTAAACAGTCATTTATCAAGGTCTTAGCTATGGCACGAACTAGGATCTTCAAGAAATAATAATTTTTTCTCATTAAAAATAGAAATTTGTATTGAAAAAAGTAGGTAAAAATTGATTTTTTTAGTCAAAATCGCATATTTCCTTCATTTTTCATTTTTTTTTTTTAAATCCTAGTTCCAGCCATAGACAAAAGGATACAGAATAAGAAAAAATTTCATTTTTGTGTTTCAAGTCATCTCAAACAGCGGCAGGACTTCCGCGAGTAAGGAAGTCCTGCCGCCATTGCTCGATGGCCCCCTCCCCCCCTTTGCATATTTTATCTTGAAACTTTTTTTACTTGTACAATAAACATATACCTACATCTGAAAAAATTTTCCAGTGTTTATCTTAAAAACCTTCCCATCAAAAATTTTTCAAAAAAAACATGTTTTCTCGGCCGCACAAGGTAGAAACCTGCCTTAATACAACTATAATACATATTTTCTACTTAATTGCTCATTGTAGCTTTGACGTACTCGTTTTAATGGCAAGTCATATTTGTAATATATCTGTGGTCAAAACCGATAAATACTTAAGATGATTTCACACATACTTATAGACTCAATCGATTATTGCTTTTCACCCAACAGATATAATGTAAATATAAAAAATAAAAAATAAATAAATAAAAATTTTTTTAAATTAATATGTAAAAAAATAAAAAACATATCAAACAGAATATTAACACTCTTAGTGCCGGGCGAAAAAGAGGTGCCTATGCGAGAATAACTGGCCGAATTTCACAGTTTTCTAAGGTTTGGGAAAATGCTCATAAAAAACCAAACGAGAAACAATATTTACATGATTCAAAAAGCAGTATACTAAGGATTTTCAAAATCCTGTATTGCTAATTGTTGGTTTGTCAAAAACAACAATGTTTGACACAAGCGGAAAACAATGGCAATAACAAAAATTACGCTTTCAAACTGCAACTGGGACGAAATATACTGTTCACAACAACGATCAAGGATACACTAAATGATCCTACGTCTCGCTGCGGCAATGCAACGTTATTTCTTAAAACAGTTGTTTACCCAACACGCTGCCGAAAAGTTCCGATAACATAAACGTCTACAAAGAGTTAAAACAAAACACTATTTTTTATTCTCTCGTAATGAAATTAGATCATTTATAACGTATTATAAAATTATTTTGAGATAGAGTTATAAGGCGCGGGCCGATATATCGGCGCTGGCACTTCTCGCTAGTGCAGCAAGAGCCGATATATCAGCCTCCGGTACTAAAAGGGTTACACGAAATATTAAATTTTTTTTTAAAATCAACAACTGAAATTAAAAAAATTAAAAACAAAAATTAAAAAAAAATAAAAATTACAAAAAAATCTTTATAATTTTAATAAGAAATTTGATGTTTAATTAAACAAAATTAACAGAAAAAATAAAGAAATAAAAAAATTAAAAAAATGCAAATAATTTAAACAAAATTAAAAAATTAATTAATGAAAATATAAAAAAATTAAAAATTTGGAATTTACAAGAAAATAAAATAAAAAAAAAAAAAAATTGTTTTTCATAAAACAAAAATATTAAAATCTATAATTAATTAAAACACTAACCGTGGTTATTGTGCCTTAAATCACGATTCGTCTTGTTCTTGCACGAACTTTGAAGTTGTATCCAATAACCATTCAATTAGTCAATTATGATACATCAAAATAAACCCTTTTTTTGCTTGCACTGCACCACATAACATTTTGCCCATTTCATACATCAACATCAACACCAAGTCACCTCGCAGCTGGTGGTACCAAAAACCGATAAAAATTTCAAACAACGCGTGCGCAAAGTGTCCTGGCGACAGCAGAAAAATAAACAATTTAAGTTTGAAATACTTTTGTTTACGCATCACAAGCTGGTCTGCAAAACAATTTGATATGCAAATGTCCATGCATGATACAACAAAAAATATACAATGAAAAAAAATTTTGATTTTATAAAATAAAAGCATTCAGACTTGGCGCTGGCACCATTGGAAATTCGAGTAATTGCTACCGTTGCTATTCCTGTTGTACCGTAAATATTTATTCAATTAAATTGAGACCACTCAACGGCTCAGCGTAGTCTCAGTTTGTGCTGTCTGATTTGTCGATATTTGTTTGTGTGTGTTGTGTGCAATTGTAAACAATTTTTTGAAACTTTGCTGTAACTTGCAGAAACTGTGGCCAAAACCGGCATGATCCTGCTGTGCGGCGAGATTACATCAAAGGCGGTGGTCGACTATCAGCGAGTGGTGCGCGACACGGTCAAACACATTGGCTACGACGACTCGTCGAAAGGTGAGTACTGGTTATCACAGCACCCAAACACATCCAACAAACACTTGTATAATGTTGGTGAATTCATGATGAATGATACGATTTGTAACGTGAATGGTTGGATTTGCTGCACAGTGTGTGAAGCAGCACAACGTTGATAATATTTTCAATACAAATTTAAATCTTTAAATAAAACTTCAAAAGGTTTCGATTGGAAAACACTAAATCTGCTCATTGCACTCGAAGAACAGTCAAACGATATTGCACACGGTGTACACATTAATCGCGAAGAAGACGATCTGGGCGCTGGTGATCAGGTACTGAAAACGAACAAATCCAAAACTACCAAATGAAACGCAACAGAAATGTGTTATTGTGTTATTGTTATACTTACTACTGGCTCGCCTACTACTCCACTCATTGAAAGCAGTAAAAGTTTCCACAACAAAACCAGAAGAGAACTCATATTAAAAGATGTCATCAATCTGACCATTTCGTCTCGAACTCTAACACTGAACGCATGTCACTTGTTTGTTCAAATGGAAATTACAATCGGCAACAAGTGTGGGAAGTAGAAACATAAGAAAACTGATTGTACGCAGTTGCGGCATTAGCTGCAGCCAGGTTGCAAAATTTGGATGCAGCTTTATTTTAAGATTGGTTCATGAATTGCAGTTAGAAAACCAAACGTCATCGCGTTGTCTTTGCATGCTGATATCTATGATATCGTAGGTATCACTCGGACGGGAATTCATATTGGCGTACACTCACCACTTGTTGGGTTAATGTCGTGTTTGTCCATTGAAAGTGCTGCACTATGAGCAATTCAATCAATACATATTGGGTACATTTTAAAACACATATTCACACAACGATATATTATCATCCTATACTGTAGTTTATGGCCAAGACAATTGTTATTACTTTTGTGTGCGCATTTTTCTCTCTTTTCATACGTAAAATGTTAATCGAACAAAAATCGTCCGATCACCCAAAAATGTAAAAAAAACGCACGTAAAATGCACAAAGGTTTCGATTATAAGACATGCAACGTTTTGTTAGCTTTGGACCAACAATCGCCGGAAATTGCAGCTGGAGTGCATATTAATCGTGCCGATGAAGAGATCGGCGCCGGAGATCAGGTGTGAATGTATTAAAAATTAGATATTGGGCGGAATCGATACATAAAGTAGGCATTGCTTCTTGTGTAGCGGTGAATGTAGTACTAGATTTGCCATAAATTGATGATCAGTAGAGAACGGAATTATATGCAAGTGCATATTTTTTTGGAACTTCCGATTTGAACGGGACCAAGACAAAAACAATTTTCATTGAAAAATATTAATAATGAGCTAACATATGCACTGCATACTATTTGCATATGTTTGCATATTTTGCATATTTTTGCATTTTTTGCATAGTTTTTGCATATAATTCCGATACCTAATGATCAGTAGGCAAAATAATCGATTTTAGTGCAACGAAAAAAAGTTACCTATTTTGTTATAAACTTGAATTTGATTTGAACTTTAACTTTATTTCTCCAACACAAATTTATTAATAACGTTTTTTTAAATATAGTTTTATAGAAAAATCCGTCGATTGCTTTAAATTTGTAAGCGCAACAATTTCAGTAAATTTGTTTGCTATAAAATCAAGTCATCTTTGGCACTAGAATCGATCATTTTTAGTGTAACGCTCAGCTCTCTGTGAAATCGATTCCGTCCATCACTGGTTAATATTTTACTAAAATACGTTTAATATTTTTATTAAAAAAATAATTTTTTTTTGAATTTTTGCCTTTGTATCTCATTGTAATTAGAGTGTATAAGAATATTTACTCTTTTCTGTATGAAATCGGCTCTCATAATAACTCTTTGTATAATGTATTGTAGTTGACTTGGCGGCTGTCTGAAGCGCATTTTTCATATTTTGCTAGCGCACGAACACACATTCAGTTAATTGCAATTTGTGACAATTGTGACGTGGAATTTATTGAATTGATGGCCAGCTGTCTCTGTAGCGACTGAAACAACTGTTTTGTAAAATTTGGCAAATAACTGAAAAAACCTACTCACAATTTGGCTAAATTCAATAACAGTGTCGCATGCTTTTTATAGATACAATTAAAAAATTCACCAACTCATTGTAAAGTTTACTTCTACAGTTTTAAATTCACTGAATTAATTGCCAAATTAAAATTTTTAAAAATTACAAGAACATTGAACTCCTTTGGTTTGACGCGATTTGGTCCAATTACTATGGTTAGCTGTAGCGATTTCCCCCTAGAATGTGTTGTTCATTCATATCATTTACCCCGTCGGCTATACTTTTCTTTACTTTAACCAACTTGCGCTTTGCTCTTCATTGCCTGGCTTTGCTTTATTCTATTTGCTTTTGCTTACTAATTTTATTATTTTATAATTGCTTTGGTTTATGTTATGCTGCTTGTTTGCCTAGAGTTGTGTTATATTTTATTTGAAGTTTGTGCACGTTTATTCTGTTTTATGTTACCGTTGTGTAAACTGATGCGTGCACCTGCCTCGATTGATGCATTGCGTAAATAATTGCAGGGTATTATGTTTGGCTATGCCACCGACGAGACCGAGGAATGCATGCCGCTGACTGTCGTCTTGGCGCACAAACTGAACGAGCGTATCGCGCAGCTGCGCCGATCTGGCGATTTTTGGTGGGCGCGTCCCGACTCAAAGACACAGGTGCGTCAGTTTAACTACACTTTGCATTTGAAGGAATTATATATAAATAATTTTATTTCGGTTTGCAGGTCACCTGCGAGTACCTCTTCGATCAGGGTGCTGCCGTGCCGAAACGAGTGCACACCATTGTCGTCTCCATGCAGCATTCGGAAAAGATATCGCTCGAGGATTTGCGTAAGGAAGTCATGAATCGCGTTATCAAAGAAGTCATTCCTCCCAAATATTTCGATGCCAATACAATTGTGCACATAAATCCGTGCGGATTGTTTGTGATCGGCGGTCCGATGGGTGATGCGGGCTTGACCGGACGCAAAATCATTGTCGACACTTATGGTGGTTGGGGCGCCCATGGTGGTGGTGCATTTTCGGGCAAGGACTTCACAAAGGTCGACCGATCGGCGGCGTACGCTGCACGCTGGGTGGCCAAATCGCTGGTAAAGGCCGGCTTGTGCAGGCGCTGTCTGGTGCAGGTCTCATATGCTATTGGACTGGCTGAGCCGCTCTCTATTACCGTATTCGATTATGGCACCTCACACAAGTCACAAAAGGAATTGCTCCAAATCATTCGGCGCAATTTCGATTTGAGGCCCGGCATGATTGTCAAGTGAGTGAAATGGTGTTTTTTGTTTAACAAATTCTTTTAGAATTCTAGTTTAAGGTATCATGGCACGTTAGAAAGGGGAATTTTTAATGATTTACAAAATTATTTATTTTTCAGCGCCTTTATTATCAATCTTTTTGATATTTTTGTTACAATATATTGAAGGTTTAAGGACACACATTTTTTAGCATATTGTCACATCCGGATTGGCTAATCTGAAACAAAAAAACCAAAAATATTCATAATTGTAAAGCTTTCGGACACAGGAATTCACCAGAAAAATAAAAAAACGCTAAAAATAAAAGGATAGGAGCTTTTTGAAAAAAAGTGTCAAAAATTGACTGCGTTTTTCACCTTTTCCCCCAGAAAAAGTACTTTAAATTAAAAATTTTTCTTCAATATTTTGGTGGATTCTTGTAAAAAATAAGTTAATAAAAAGAACTAAAAAAATTTTTTTTAAATCGGTCGATCCAATCCGGAGATTAAGTGTCCGCAATAGAGGATGTGGTTTTTTCTACGCGACTTCAGCTCCACCTACAGTGCCTCACAAAAGTATTCGGAATTTAATATTTCCATTTTCATATTTTTTTTCCGCCATACTTTATTTCCACAATCATGTCCAAAAATGTTAAATATGGTTTCATCGCTAAATATTACTTTGGACATACATACATATAAGAGACAATATGCTAAAAAAAAAAAATTTAATTTGGTGTTCCTTAAACCTTCAATATATTGTAAAAAGATATAAATATATTTTCAAAAAGATTGATAATAAAGGAGCTGAAAAATAAATAATTTTGTAAATCATTAAAAATTCCCCTTTCTAACGTGCCATGATACTTTAAATTAATTTTTAATTATATTTAGTTTAAAAAAATTCTTGTAGTATGTTATAATAGATTTAGTTGACTTATTCGCAATGAACTTTCATTTCGAGACACATAATCTATTCGAAAACTTATAATTTTTATTCAAATTAAGGGCTTCTAAAATTTTATTGTTTCAAAAATACTAGAAAAATGCAAAAACTAATAAATTGTCTTCAAATTAAATATTTTAAAATATACCGTATTCCAAAAATAGTAGAAAAATTTCCATATAAGCTTCCCAAGTAAACAATTATTTGCTTTGCCATGTTTGATCTCAATTTGTTTCAAATTAAGGGCTTAAAAAATTTTATTGCTTCAAAAATATTAGAAAAATGCGAAAACTAATAAATTGCCTCCAAATTAAAGTTTTTAAAAAATACCGTTGGAATACGGTAAATATAAGATATAAATAAATATTAGAAAAATGTCCATATAAGCTTCCCAAGTAAACAAAAATTTGCCATCTAAGTCAGTTTATAGGAGAAAAGTCATCTGCCACTTTGTGAATCTTTTATTTAAATACAAAATAACTTCTTTGTCCAATTTTTAATTTCTTTCTTCATTCGTATATTTAGCAATTATATCATTAATTAATTATTTTGTAAATTCTTGCAGAGATCTCAACCTTAGACAACCCATCTACCAGCGCACAAGTACTTATGGCCACTTTGGACGCGAAGGCTTCTCGTGGGAAGAGGCCAAGCCGCTGCAGATTAACTGACTAGACGCCAATGCCGAGCAACTGCCGCAGCCACCGTGTGCTAAAAAGTGTAAAATCGCGTAATTTTTAGTTGTTAATTTAATTCTCTTATGTTTTTTTTAAAGCAATTTTCATGTTTGCTCTCGAAAACAAAAATGAAGGGAAACGAAAAAACCCAAACCACCGTAGTCGTGGTTTGTAATATTATGCAAATTTTCGTTCCTTTTTTATCATAAATGTAATTTATGTTTAATTACCCACGCAACAAAACAACAAGAGCAACAATATGGAAATGTCCCCATTACCCGATGCTGCAGACATGTCAACTGTTTAATTGTAATCCATTAAGTATGCCAACACTATGCAAAGTCTCCCCTTCCCACCCCCCCACACACATACACACACACACACCTACTCACCTACTCACATACACCTATACCCACATCTGCACATACCCATTTGTAATTTATGTTGAGAATTTGTATAATTGTATTAAGCGCAATAAGCAAAGTGACTGCAAACATGTTTGTCATATTTTTAAATTTATACTTTTTCAAATAGCTAATTGGCAGCAGTAGTTCGAATTTGACCAAATTGTAAAATCCCTAAAATTATCCCAAAAGTTATGTAATCTGTATAATTGAAAGCGATAGCAATGCGTTAACGTGAATGTAGTATAACTTAAAGCCATACATTTTGATGCAGTAAGTCTATAATGTAAAAGCGCCAATCTGTCTGCTAACGTCAGACAAATTTTAAATCTTAATGTAACTCCAAAATGCAAAAAAATACAATAGTAAAGAAACCATTAAGACAGACAAGTGCGTGTGAATGCGCCACAATTATACGCATATAAAGATGAACAACTTAAATAAATAAAGTAAAACAAAATACATAAAATATTTAGCATTACGTATCAAGTTGAAGCATTTCTTCGAAGCCGATTGTGAGTGCCAGTCAGTCATTCTTAGCCTTACGTGAGTGCGTGTAGAATCAGTGCCCGTCTAAGTTGACTTGAATAAACGGTTTTGCGTTTTATGAGGTCAAATTGGCAGTTTCATTATTCAAAATTTACATTGCTAAACAGACTTTTGTTTGCTGACAAAATAGCTTTAAAATTTCTAAACAATTGCATTGTTAGTGCAGTCGCACAACAGTGGGCGGCATTGCGCGCCTCAGTCGACACCATTCTCCATAGCCGAATGGCTTTGTGCTGCGTGTGCTCAGATAGTAGACACCGCTCTTGGGCACTGCCGGATCGCCGCCCATGAACACTTGCGCCTTGCACTGGCGCTGTCCGCAGCCGCACTTTTGCTGCTGCACGCTCGCGTAGTCCGGGCACTTGATTGCGCCGAAAGCTTTAGCGTTGTGCAGCGATTCAACAAAGTAGTAGAGCGAGCCGAAGTGATCGCACGAAAAGTCCGGCTCCATGGTGGTGACATTGGGACAATGCGGCTGGCCCAGGCCCCAGTTGGGAAAGAACGAAGCGTGCGCCAGTCGATCGGAGGCGAAGCCGAACAGTGCCACATCAGTTTGTATGGACTCGACGTAGAGGGCGTCGGTGGGCGCCAGCCGTGCGCTGTCGTCCAGTGCGCGATGTATGGGTCCGGCAGAGTCCAGCGCGTAAATGACGCCGTATTGGTGCGGCTTGAGCAGCTTGCCCGCCACGCCCGCTATGTGACAGCCGACGCTGTGCCCAATCAGATAAATGTCGCGATAGGCAATGCCGGTGCTGTTGTGCAGAAAGCGCACAAACTCGTTTAGCTTGCGTGATATTTCGAAAATTTCCACCACAACGCGCACGTAATTAATGTCCAGCGAGTAGTCGCTCCAGTCGACCAGTATGACATTGTAGTCGCCTTTGGCTACTACCAGCCTGTCCTTTGATAAGGACTATCATGTTTTAATCCCATCTAGAGCCGAATGGGAGCTGGGTGCGCCCCCTGCCAGCGGTGAGATCCATATTTATACGGATGGATCGAAACTGCTTGGTCAGGTGGGCTGTGGTATCTACTCAGAAGGATTAAACCTTAATTTAAAGCTCAGGTTGCCAGATTACTGTAGTGTCTTCCAGGCTGAGGTCACAGCAATCTGTGCAGCCTCCGATTGGCTCAGGGTAAACAGGATATCGGCTAATGGTATCCTTATATTATCGGACAGCCAATCAGCTCTTAGAGCTCTGGATGCGGTCAAAATAACATCAAAGACCGTTCTTAGCTGCAGCAAATCTCTTAACGAGACTGCCAAGCAGCTTCATATCCGCCTATGCTGGGTTCCAGGTCATAGGGATATTCCAGGGAACTGTAGAGCGGACGAGCTCGCGAGACAGGGCACTACTGAGCAGTTAGGCCAGGAGTTGACCACGCTCGGTGTCCCTCTTTTAACTTGTAAGCTTCGTACTCATGCGAGCTCAATACACGACACGAATTTAAGATGGGTTGAAGGCAACACAAGCCTCCTTGCGCGCCAACTTTGGCCTACATTAAATACTCGACGTTCTAAAGAACTCCTCTCACTAAACAGAGCCCAGATCAGAACCATGATCGGTGTCCTTACGGGTCACTGCCTAATCGGTACCCACGCAAAAAGGATGGGGCTGTTTTCAAACGACTTCTGTCGCAGCTGTCTGGACGAGGAGGAGGAAGAAAATATTCCTCACTTCCTATGTTACTGTCCTGCTTTATCCAGAAGAAGGCAAACCCACTTAGGCAACTTCTTCTTCGGAAGTCTAGAAGATCTAGCTGATAAGACCATACGCCGTCTACTAAGCTTCGTTAATAGCTCCAAATGGTTTAACGAGTGAGCGAAATGATGCTCGATCTCATGTGGTATCACAATGGGCCGCCTGGCCTAAGTGAGCTCCTCCTGGAGCAGCCACACCTACCTACCTACCTACCTTGGCTAGGTAGGCGTCTTTGATGGCGGCATTCGAGCACGTTGTCGTCTGACCAGTCCAGCCGTGTATGGTGAATCTGCGCAAAAGGGACAACACAAAACGAACACATTTCAAGCGAGAACTAATCAATGCAAGTTTGTGCTTGCAGTCTTTTGATTTGAGCTGTAAGCGGCAAATGTAAGCTTGCAATTTCAAATTGCAGCAAGTTGAGCAAGTTTTGCTGCCGCAAGCGAATGTCAAGTTCAAATCTGCGCAAAAGTTGAACAACTTATTTCGTGAAGTTCAAGGAAAATGAGTGACTCAACAATGCACTTGAAAGCGGTTGCATCTACCCCTACATACCTCACTGGCCATGTTGCGTTGAAATTGGACTTAAGCAGCCTGTTGTGGTCGCCGGTGAGCAGCAGCTGGCGGCTGTTCGCATTGCGGCGCGTATACAAATCATAGCGCAGCTCTTTGTTTCGCGTACGTGATCCTGGGTCGAGTAGCTGTCGTGCCTCCTTTGTGACCAGGCCGGCAATGAATTCGACGGTCAACGGCTGACAGTGGCCCAACTGGTTCTTGTACTTGGCATTGTCAGGCGCTGCCAGGGGCGGTGCGAGTTTGAAGGGGCGGTGCGCTGAAATGGATTCGTCATATCAGTTAAGGTGAGTTAACAAATTGTCAAAATACTTAAGTTTGTCTTTTGTTATTGCTGTGTTTTATTTGTCTGGCTGGGTCAAAAGTGTTTTGCTAATTACAGAACTGCGTCTTGCTTTCACTTAGATACAGACACAAAACGGTTTTGCTAGAAGGAAGGAAATTAGTCGAAATCGTTTTGTTCATGGCATTAACGCTTTCGACCCCGAATTTCACCCTGTGTCTCGATATTACTTTTTGAATTTAAATTTTGTATTTAAATCGTGAAACACTAAGAAGTGTGCCCACGACATTTGAAGTCGCCACGCCAGTTTGTTAGAGTTCTGGAGCTAATTTACTTTTGAACAATTTTAGCTTAAAACGGGTTAAATAAATACTGTATCAATATTTTTTAATAACAGAATATTTGTGGAAAAATACAAAATTATCACTTTTTGATTTTATTAAACCATTATTATATAAACAGGGTTTTGATCAAACGCGCCCAATTCGTAGACTTCAATTAGAACACAAACTTTCCCTGATATCGCTGCAAATTATTGGAAATTATTTTGGGAATAACAGAACATTTTTGTAATTTTCTTTGAATTCACTTCTAAAAATATTATTTTGTTGGTGCCTACTTAAATTAAACCCATAAATCAATCGTAGCTTTTGCTATAAGATGACAAAGGTGTGAAGTTGCTCTCAGGCAACTTTGGGGTCGAAAGGGTTAAATGTATTTAGTTAGGAAAATTGTGGATGCAAGTGTTTTTATTTTTTTATAATCTGTGAGCTGCAGAGACTTTGAGCAAAAATCTCAAGTACACTGATACAAAATTATGACAAACTTTAACGATGAATTTTTTCAGAACTATTATGACACATCATAGCAATGTAATTTTGTAAAAGAATTTAAATGCCTGTCAACACAACACGGTTGACATAAGTTCTTACTAACCTGCAGCATTTGTCAGCAAAATTATGAACAGGCAAAGTACACATTGGCTCTTAATGTACATTTTAATAAATGCCGTCAGTACACTTTATAACAAAATGACTTTACGAGAAACAACTATTAAAACTGCAGCTAAGCAAACTTAAACTTTAAACAACCGAAACGTATAACTTTCGCTTTGCTACGTTGTACTCGACCGTCGAATGTCCTGCGCACTACTGACGCCACTCGATATGCATTTTCATAAAAGCGTTCGTTTTGAATTGCACGATGGCAGTAACTTCTGAACTAAGAATCAACTCAGTGTGCAATCAAGCAACACTTACTTATTTTTACGAACAAGTTTAATTGTTTTTAATTTCATCTTTTTGCAGCTCCTTTTTTTTATCTCGTTGACTTTATAGTAAACACTTCTACTTGCCGGTGTTTTTATTTTCATTTTTATTCACTGACAGTATTTCATTTAAATAAGATTTCACTTAATTCTGCTTTGTTGTATTCATTTCCAGTTTATCATTGCTGTATGTGCTGCAACGATTCCGATCTGCGCCAATATATTAGTTTGTTAATTCTCGATTTAAATTTTGCATTCTTTCTTATTCATTTCGTTGGTAAACGCAATTTAAGTTAAAGCTGTGTTTTTCCAGTCAATCGGCAGCGCATTGCCAGCAACATGTCACATCTAGGCGGCTGTCATTGGTGATGATTGTAATCGGTGTTTAAAATTTTAGTACCACTGCACTTTGAGTGGCTTTAAAGTGAATGAAGGCATCAATGGGAATTTATTTCTGTTGCCTTGAATATTTAAATGAATATTCAGGAAGTGATATGCTTTATTTGTTAAAGATATTTTTTGGCAGACCAGAGCATTATTTTTAAGATGTCCTGAAGCGTTTTAATCTCTTATTACCTCGTCAGAATATAAAAGAATTGACTATTCATATAAAATAATCCCATATTCTGATCCTTGCTTTATCCTTTTTGACGTTATGTTAATGTTTGCCTGATGCTATTAAGCGATTTGATTTTCTGACTAATTGCAATATGCTTTTTGACATTTTGTTATGACTCGAAGGATGCTATTTAGTGACTTGAGGCATTCTGATTATTAAATGATTTCAGATTATTTCAAAATGTCTTGTTTTTAGTTTGTGGTTGAAGATTGTCATTGACTCAACACTAGATTTCAATCTGACTTTAATAAGTAATTTACTGTCCAAAAATGTTCAGAAATACGAGGGTGGTCTGAAAAGTTGTCGGCCGAACAAAAATACATTTCATATTTTCTTGAATTCTTCTTCAAATTTATATTTATCTTTCTTCATAGTTTCTTCATAGTCTTGTGAATCTACACTCCTCTCCCAGCATTGCTTCCATCTCTTTAACCCATCCAAATAGAGCGTTGGAAATGCTCACTAGAACATATTTTTGGTCTAATGTGAATGAAATCTTGATTCAATATGTACAAGTACGTCCTTTGGACGTTCTCTGGTATCTCTCTCAATTTAATTCGATAGTTGTCTATCAACATTTGGTAAAATTGAACAATGTTATTTTCATTGTTTACAATTTTTGAACGTTTCGAACGTTCATCGCCTCTCAACTTTCAAAGGATGCAGTTTTTGGACGTCCCGAAAGTTCATTGTCTTCCAAACTGGATACGAGTACGTTTAAATTCAACTGCTCAAAATTTCGCGTTGGAAAATAATGATGCAGAGATACTGGACGCTGTATAGTCCAACTCGTCTGAAAGTTTGATGAGTATCTATTAACCCTTTCGGAACTTCTTTTTTGTTTTTAACTTTAAAAATCATTCTTTTCCATTTTATTACTGTTTAAGCCTACATAATGAATAATCAAAAGTCATTTTTTAAAATATTGTTCGAAAAAGTGGTTTTTGGGCATCATGAAATATGGCATAGTAAGAAATACAAAAAATCGTACAGCCTTAGCGAACTACAAGTATATTTGGGATCTAACTTTTTTACACTTACTAAAGCAATAAATACCTTCTAGATCACTTACATAAAGCTATAAAATAAATTGATTTTTGTAATAGAATAAATAAAAGTACGAAGTGACCTCTTTTTGTAAAATACGCAGCACGATAGGACTGCGCACTTTCTGAACCCTTACAATTTACTTGGTACACTAATCAAAATATTTTTTTCATTATTTGGTATAAAAACCTTCACAGAAAAATACAAAAATTGGAAAATATAGTATCCACAAGTTTTTGACCTAAAACAGGCACTAAAAAGAGGCTATGCCATATGGCATAGAATAACCGAAAGGGTTAAAAGAGGCCCCAACAGATTCGCTACCTTTTGATGACGAGTGCTGCCATCTTCATGTTGAGATCGGAAACTTTTCAGACCAGCCCCGTATGGACTTTTGGGATTTGACTAAGGAGGAAATAATACAGGGTGGCGCAAAAGTTGTCACCTGTCATTCATTCTGTGCCTCCCTGCAAAGAATGTAGAATATTTTCGCAGAAACCTGAGAACTGTGGATACAATACTGCTCCCAAAAAAAGTGAAGAAAATTAGAACCTTTAGGACAGATGGAAAAGCGTCCAAGAAATACTTGATCCGCTCTAATCATATTATTGAAGAAAGAAGTCTATGCTTCTAGGTTATTGGTATGCGGAGGCGTAGCCAGGGGCGGGTATTGGGTGTCAAAAAGGTTTTTTCACCTTTAAATAATTAAAAGAAAATAATAACAACAAACTCGATTTATTTTAATCAAAACAGTCCCCTTCGGACTTAAAATCTTCATGTCTAATGAGTTTTTTAGATCTTAGGCCTGGATGTCCTTCAGGGTATTGGTGAAAGCTTTTGGATGGTTCTACTTCCTAAAAATGTGTGTCTTTCATTGACAGGTAAATACGCGGAGTGATTGATGGTTGAATAGGGTTTTTAGTGGAAAAATCAGTCACAATCGATCGATAAAAGGGTGTCGGTCAACTTTTGCGTACACACTTTTCGCTAGCCAAGTGTTCAGATAAAATGTGATAAATTAATGTTATTGAGATGCTTAAATCCAATTTCAAAAATTTTAATAAATATCTTGGCTGATCTTTGATGAACCACCGCACAGTTTCTACAGAATCTGCGGTGATCGCGGAATGCAGTTGCCAACATTTTGGTCATCATTTATGCTGTCGCAATCGTTTTCAAATTTCGCTTATACAACTGATGATCTCTGCCATGGGATAAACAATCATCATTATAAATATAGTTCACGAATTAACCCTTAAATGCATGGGGCAATTTTTTCCGAATCAATCTAGAGCAAGCACAAACATGATTTAAATTGATTCAACAGATGTACGAAGGATTTAGGAACTGTACCATATATGGTACGCCATGCATTTAAGGGTTAACATGTTTTGATTAACACTAGAAAGACCATTTTGCGGTCATTTTGACGCTTTTTCATTTTTAAATATTTGTATTTTCTATATTTTTATTTTTGTCAACTTTTGCTTTGGTGACTTTTATTTTTTTATCGTTAAGAATTTTATATTTTTAAAAAATTTATTTTATGAAAATTCACCGAATCCGATATGCACTTTTCGAGATATCAGCGGATATAATATCGAGTCTTTGTAGGTGTGGAAAACTTGCTGTCTTTCTAAAAAATTTATTTTGTGAAAATTCACCGAATCTCGTATTGTTCTTTTCGAGATATCAGCGGATCGAGTCTTTGTAGGTGTGGAAAACTTGCTGTCTTTCTAGTGTTAAAATTTATGATAATTTTTGTACCGATGAAACAAACATTACTTCAGATGCAATAACTTCGCTTCCAGTGAACCAAATATCATAAATTTTTAGCTCAAAATCGAAGCCACACAAAAATAGCGCTACCAAAATAAGTATGTCCTATTCCAAGAGTCCTGTTTACTTTAGAACGCGTAATACTAAACAATAAAAAATTTTTGTTTAACCCTTCATGTCCAAGTTCTGGCTACGCAGCAGGTTATATGCGTCCATGTCTGGTGTTAAAGACTTTATTCTAGTCACTATTGTGAATGACATTAAAGCTCTGCTAATTGCGAGCTTTATAACTCTGAGTGTTGGATAAATTACAGATGATTTTGAATTCATATTTGAATTACCATTAAAAGTTAATGAATAGTTATGCAATTTGCACAGCAAACTTAAGTTAAGATCTGCAAGTCAAGTGGATAAATGTGGTCCATACATATCAGTAAGTAGCAATAAATATAGTCTTGAATCATTTCATAAGTTATGAATAGTGAATGAATGTTATGAGCAGGGAAAGGATTTTGAGGACCTAAAAACCCATAAAAAAGGCAAAATAAAATAGCAAAAAAGGTACGGAAATGCACTAAATACAAAAAAGACAGAAAAAGGCACTAAAAACTGCATAAAAAGGCAAAATAGGGCATTAAAAACTGTTAAAAAAGCAAAAACAGGCATTTAAAAATAAGAAAAAAATACTACAAAATCTAAAAAAAAGGGAAACGGTATGTATTTTTTAATAATTTTATTTCATCTGACGTATGCAACATAAAATATTTATACCTCGTTTTTTGTAAAAGAAAAGGAGCATCAAGGTTTTCAAAGATAGTTTAAAAACTAAAACTAAGATATTTTTATTGAAATGTTGGCACATATTTTAAATTCATAATTTAACTTCTCATATAAATAAAAGCATAAAAGCCGTACTTGTGTCACAAAAAAATAAATAAAATGTTTGCGCTAACCGAACTTTTTGATTTTGGCATGTTTTTTTTTAATTTTTTTTCTTTAAATTTTCCACTGCACAACAAAAAATAACGGCTTAGGAATGATCAAATCAATGTAAAAACATCGATAAGTCAACGAAATTGCAATGTTGTCACTTACATTTTTTTTAGTTTAAAGGTATTTTTGCAAAACAAAAGGGGGAAAATATTAAAAACGAAAGAAAAATAAAAAGGCGCTCGACAAATCTTGAAAAAGGCATTTTGTGGGATTTATATGTAAAATAGGCACTAAAAAAGGCATTTATGGGTGAAAAAGGCAAACTGCATTTTAAAGGCAAACAAAGGCAAAATAAAAGTGGTATATTTCTAATCAGGAGGACCTAATTCGTGCTCATTTTCAATCAGAAATGCAGCAAACAAAAAAGGCAATTTCCACAAAATCCTTTCCCTGGTTATGAGAGATATATGGAAACATGAAACTTGATCATAAGTTTATACATCATTAACAATTTTACGAGAAACTTGAAGGAAAAATGTGATCAATTTTTTTAACAATCATTATAATTTTTTTCACCTTTGCACAGTGATTCGTTCCATAGACAAAATTCAAAAAATTTATGGCCTCAGAATTTAACGATTTTGATGCCATTTGAAAGAAAAAACTCCAACTAAGAAAACTCCAAAAAATCTGTGCAAAAAATCAATTAGTGTCTGTGCAAAAGCGGCTCAAAGTTGAAACTTTTTTCACAAAAAAATTGAAACTCATATTTTCTGTTTTTTAGTCTATTGAGTACAAAAATTTTTAAAAGTAATTGGTTGGCACGAAGTTGCTTAAACTTTCAATATAGAATAAGAAATAATGTGGCCATTTTCGCTTTTAATGTTTTCCCAAAATTTGCAAAGCTGAAGTTTTTACATCACTTAATTCAAAATATTTTTCTAAGTTAAAAATCTGAAAATTGGCAAAACAGACGAAAATATCTAAAAAGTATGTGAAAGTATGTTCCTGGATTTTTTTTATTTTAAGAAGCATTTTTTCTTTGTCGGATAATGTAATTATATCCTCCGATATCTTCCGATCTCAGAAAATAATTCAATTTGAACAGTGGTCTAAACACGTATTTTTCGACAAAATTTATTTTATTTATGCCTAAAAGTATGCAATTAGCACGAAAAATGATAAAATCTGCAAAAATGCAAAACATACATCTATTATAATCGTTTTTATTGCAAAACCAGAGGGTCCTAAGACAATTTCTGTTACTCTTTGGAATAATCAATGTTGACGTTACCGATTAAATGTAAAATCTGAAAAATCTAGCCAACACATTTGGTGCTATAGCTTTCCAAAAATGACGAAATTTGCAAAATTAAGCCTCAGGCATTGCCAAACTACAACAGTTTAAGGAAAACTAAATGGAGATTTCAATTCAGCAGACCATACTTAACTAGTATACCAAATTTTATGAATAACGGACCACTCCTTCTAATTTTGTCCCGCGGTTGTATGGAGTCGAATCACTGTGCATTGAGTCACTCAAATGCATATTAAATTATTAACCAATTCAATATTCAATTAATTGTATTATTTCATGTTTATTCTATACTCACCAAAGGTTTGTTAATTTTCAGATGCCCAGCACACATTGACACCTTCATTCTTGCGTAAAATTAAAAAGAATTTCAGTGTAACTTATATGTTTTATTCGCAATTACAACTAATATCACTGAAATTCACCGGTACAAACGTTGAAGTACAATCACTTGTAGCTTAAGTTAAAATTTAACAGCTCGATCACAATGGAAATTTCAAATTCGATTGAATGGCAATAAGTATTTAGTATAAATTACCTATGCTCTATAATTCTAGTGCTAGAAATCCAACTCAAAGTGCGCTTAATATCTATATTCCCCCTTGTTGTTCTTGTACAAGTATGTTTTTGTTTTACGTTTTAATAAAAACTCTCCAGATGTGGCAAATCAATTTAAATACCTTTTGTACATAATCGTGAACATGTATGCTTGTTCATGTCCTCATGTATATGTAAGTATAGCTTAAGTCTAGTAGTGATAAGAAGCGAAATTCAGATGCTTCACAAGAAAGCGCGTCACATACTGCACCAGGACATTGCTCGTGGCGTTCAGTGACAGGCGCTGCTTGATCATCACGTAGGCGCCGACGGTGAAGAGCACATAGAACGCCAGCAGACAGCTCACCGAGTACACATAGTTCAGGTTCTCAAAGCCCAGTATCATGAGCAGGAATTGCGACTTCTTGAACATGCAAAAGATCTCGGTGTCCGGGCACTGGGTGTCCTCGCGATTGTACTCGTAGAGCGCCGCCACCAGGCCCTCCATGCCGTGGCGCAGATAGCTGAGCGACATGAGAAAACGCATCAGCGGATGTATGGCCACGTCCTTGCCGTAGCCCATGCCGTAGCAGGAGAGCAAAATGAGCGGCACCGCAACCACTGGACCCATGAACATGGCGTTCTGTGATCAGAAAAGATGCAAACGATTAGAACTATTTGAACATTGGGCAGATGAAAAGCATTTGCTTACCACCAAACTCAGTCGCGAGGAGATTAGAAGACCCAAACTCTCCGAGGTCATGGCGGTTAGGAAGGCGACAAGAAAGAGCATGCAGAAGCGAAACAGCTCCAGCGGCTGACTGGACAGCAGATACACTATGGACAGATAGATGACGGCCAGCAAAAACATGAACGGCAACTTGGAGCATATCAACGCCGCATAGTATGAGCTCAAGTGGTACCACTGATTGAAGTATTCGCGTTTGAGGAATTTCATTTCGGTGGGAACTGTAACAAGAGGCGACAGCAATTACATGTGAACAGAGTAACCGAGTGTAGCGTACTAACATTGCAGCAAGATTGGCATCATGGGCAGGTACAGGTAGGCAATGTTAATGGTAACGGCAAAGCCAAAATTGAACAGCGCCTTTGTGGCATCATTGCCCACACCGTTGTAGATGCTACCCACAGTGAGCGATAGCGCAATGTTCATGAGAAATTTCAATTTAATGTACGACTGCAACGAAAGTGATTGAAAGGAGCCATTTGTTAATATGTATTTATGAAAAAGTAATATGAATTAAATAAATAAAAGAAATAAAAAAACAAATTTTAAAAACATTTAAAAGTAAAAAAATATAAAAAATTATAAAGAAGAAACTATATTATAAAAAAAGTATACAAAAATAAAATAATAATAAAAAGATAATAAAAAAAATTTAAATCATTAAAAACATATAGAAAATTAATATAAAAATTATAATAATAAATAATAATAATAGACAATTTTAATAAATATAATAATAAATATAAATAATAATAATAAATGATAAAAATAAATATAAATACAAAATAACACAAAAAAAAATAAAATATAATAAATAAATACAAAAATAATTAAATAACAAAAATAAATAAATAAAATATAATACAT
This sequence comes from Melieria crassipennis, assembly GCA_963668005.1. NCBI lineage: Eukaryota > Metazoa > Arthropoda > Insecta > Diptera > Ulidiidae > Melieria > Melieria crassipennis. The sequence goes on from OY764961.1 coordinate 15,789,973, forward strand.
AAATAAAAATTAATGAATAAGTAAAAAATTAATGATTGAATAACAAAAATAAAACAAATAAAAAAATTTTATTTATGTAGATATTAAAATTATAAAAAAATAAAAGAATTTAACAGTAAATACAACTAAGTCTATAATATAGTAGTTACAAAAAGAACAAACAAAAATTAAAAATAAAAATATAATGAAGAAACATTACAAAATTATTAAAGAAATACATGAACAACATTAAAAAAAGAAAAACTAAATTCATCTAAAATTAACTAAAATAAAAAAATATTTAATTAAGTAACAAAAAAAAAACAAAGAAATATTTTTACATTATTATATGAAAAAATTATATTAAAATATACAATAATATAAATAATAAAGTAAAAAAAAATAAAAAACAAAATTTTAAACTAAACATAAACAAATCCATTTATATAAACTTAAATAAAACAAAACAAATATTTAATTAGGTACCAATAATATTGGAAAATATATAAAGAAATAAAAAATTAAAAGCAGGATTAAAAGTAAAATTTTAATAAAATAATTAATTAGACAATTTATTAAAAAAATACAAAAAATATTTAATAGAGTTTGAAAAGTATAAAGAAATAAAAAATAATAAAGAAATCATCTTAAAATATAAAAGTACTTAAACAAATTGTTGGAAATAAAAATACAAAAATTTAATACAAAAATTACTAAACAACAAACAAATTTATTTTATAATATAAATAATAAAATATATTAAAGAAATACTAAATAAAATCGAGTATTAAAAATTTTAAGAAATAAAAAACATAAACAATATAAAAAAATAGTAGATGTAAACCAAAACATATTTTGTTAAATATAAAAACATATTACGAAACATTAAAAAATTATATAAACTACCTGACAATTTTAAATAAAAATTAAACAAATTATAAAAAAATTAAAATAAATAAAATTAAAAATTAAAATATATAAAATAAAACAGGTAAAAATATAAAAGCAAAATATATTACAAATATTAAAAAAAATAAAAATAGATTTAAAAAACATAAAAAAAAATATATCAAAATACCCAAAAAAAATTGTAAATTGTAAATATGTAAATGTACATTTTTCATGTTAAAAAAAATTTAAATATTTAAACTAAAACAGGTAAAAATGTAGAAGAAAAAAAATATTATCTATAAACGTCGATATTGGAAAATATTACAAAAATATGTAAAAATAGATATTAACTAAAGACATAAAATATATATTTAAAAATACCCAAAGGTTGTAAAAATATATGTATGTATGTAATTGTACATTTTTCATTCTAAAAAAATATACAGAATGAAAAATATACAAAAAAAAAAATACAAAAAATATACAAAATTAGAAATATTAAACATTTAAGTTGGTATGGGAAAATACTAGAAAAATATTAAAAAAATAAAAATAGATATTCATGACATAAAGAAAATATTCAAAAATATTCAAAATATCCAAAGACTTTAAAATAAAATATAGAAAATGTTAAAAGAAAAATATACAAAATTAAACAAAAAAATTTTTAAATTAGAAATATCGAATATTTAAGTCTATAAAGGAATATATAAAAAAATAATAGTAGATATATATAAAATTTCTTTTAAAAATGAAATGTTTTTTGAGTAATAAAAAAATTTAGATAAAAAAATATTTAAAATAAAAAATGTAAAAATCTGACAGTAAGAAAACTTTTAATTTAAGTGTGCATAAGACAATAATAAATATTAAAAAAGATATACTGGAATATATGCAAAGTAATAAAAAAAATTTTTGAACAAATATAAAAAATATAGATATAATAAAATATAAAATCGTACAAAAACTTCCATATATTTAAACAAAAAAATCAAACCAAAAATTATTAATTATAAATTTAAAAGCGCTAATAAACTTTGTGATACAAAAATTTAATATCAACTTTAATCTTTTGCTGTATTAACTTTCTCTTCCGTCTTACCTTATCGCGCCACATTTGCTGCAACATGCGCATGAGCAACAATTTGTACTGCATGCACCAACTCGATTTCGATTTCAACAATTTCGGATTGATTTCCTCGTCGAACTGTTCCATTTCATCGTAGGACGAGGCGCCGGAGGTGGTATCCGATTTAGTGGCCGTCTCGGCTTTGAGATGATTGTACGCATGCTGCAAGGACCAGCGATATACTTTGCCGTTCTCGATGGCACCAACCATGGTCTGGTGATAATCGTTGCCATATTCGCGTGCAGCAACCTCAATGACTGCAGCGTGTGTTTAATAAAAAGTTTTATTTTTTATTTGATAACAAAGTTAATAAAAATTGACTCACTAAAGTCGGCCGGATTGTAGGTCACCGGACAGGTGAGGCCAATGTGCGCCAGATAGGGGACAATGTTGGCGCCGCTGCCCTGATAGATGCATTCGCCCTCAGCCAGCACGTAGACCTTATCGAACATATCGAAGATCTTTGCTGACGGTGTGTGTATGGAGCAGATGACTGTACGTCCAGTGCGATGGGCAATGCCGCGCAGCATTGTGATGCAATGCGAGCCCGAAAGCTCATCGAGGCCGCTAAAATAATTGAGATATTTATAACAAAGTGCGACAAAAATAAAAAAAAAATTTCCACACCGGAAAAAATCCATATGGGCGTGAAACTAAAGACCAAACATAGTAATACTGCGTACTCAGTTTTTTATTTCTACATCTTTTGTCCTTTTAAAAAGACTTCAAAATTTTGAAGGGGATACAAAATACAAAAAATATAAAGCATACCTAACTTCGTTTGAATATGACGATATGTATCTCAAATGAAAGAGGAATGGCTCAAGAATTTAAATAAAATTGACCTTTTATCTATTTGTGAAAAAAGGATGTGAAAAAAGTCCTTTGAAAATTTTAATCCTTTATATCCTTGAAAATTTATATCGCATTTTCTTGAAAAGTAAGTATGTTAAAACCCAAAATCTCCTTGATCACGTGTAAAAATTTCATTATTCTGGCTTCACTGATTTTGTATCTTTTTATTATTTAACATACCGATACTCAAATAAATTAGAATTTTTGTACTTCATTAGAATTGCAGCTTCCGCTCTTTTTTTAATAACTTTCGAACCAATAAAGTTAGAGCAATGAAATTTTGACACGTGATCAAGGAGATTTTGGGTTTTAACATACTTACTTTTCAGGAAAATTCTATATAATTTTTGAAGGATATAAAGGATTAAAATTTTCAAAGGACTTTTTTCATATCCTTTTTCTACAAACAGACAAAAACTAAATTTGATTTTAATTCTTGAGCTTTTCCTCTTTTATTTGATATACATATCGCCATATTCTAACGAGGTTAAGAATTTTTTATATTTTTTTGTATCCCCTTCAAAATTTTGAAGTCCTTTTAAAAGGACAAAGGATGTAGAAGCGAAAAACTGAGTACGCAGTATTACTATATTTGGTCTCTAGTTTCACGCACATATGGATTTTTTCGGGTGTGAAAAATGCTGTCGCACGGTGTAATGATATGTTGGCATGTCTAATAAATTGGCGGCCATTAAATTTACACAGTGACTACTAAGTAAATACATAAGTAACTGACTAAAGGCACTGTTAGAGCTCTGACTAGCTTTAAAAAAAACAACTGAATATATCAAGTTGCGAGTATTTCTATAAATATTTATGATTTTCATATGATTCATGTGAAATTGAATTCAATTCAATATTTATTTTTACCATTACACTGATTGACAATTTATAAGTGGTTTTTAATAAAACGTGCAGTTTACTTACGTTGTGGGCTCGTCGAGAAAAATCACCGGCGGATTGTTGACCAGCTCGAGCGCAATGCAGAGACGTTTCTTCTCGCCGCCCGACAATCGCAGCGTGGTGGTGTTTTGTACCTTTTTCAAGCGCAGCATGCCAAGTATCTCGTCGATCTGTAACAGCAGAAAGCCATGCCTTGTGATACCAAACACATTTGAGTGAGCAGCCAGCACGCTTACCACTTCCAGCTTCTGTGCAGCGCTGAGCTCGTGGCCCAGCTTCAAGTTGGCTGCCAGCATCATTATCTCCATCACAGTGAAATGCGGGTCCAACACATCGTTTTGCATAATGTAACGTGACATTTTGCGAAATACTTTCATATCACGTGGACTATGATTGACGGTTATTTCGCCCGATGTTTTTTTCGCGCTGCAATTAGATAAATAAACGTCCATAATGCAATCGCTGAAACGAAGTTGATTGCCAAGTCGAAGTTGACTTACCCATAGCCGGCGAGAAGATTGAGCAGCGTGGTCTTGCCCGCCCCCGATGGCCCCATGATGGCGGTGAGTTCGCCGGAACGAAATTGCCCGTTAATGGCGCGCAATAGCTGCTTGTTGCCTGATCAATGAGATGAAAATGTAATATGCGTGTTTAGTATCGCAATTAATGGGTGCAACAAATAATTATTGTTATCAACAGATTTTGTTATTGATTGACCAGTTGATCGGCCCGTTTTTGTCGATGACATGCCACAGTTTGCAGTTTGCAGTTTGCACCTGTAAGCTTTGAGCGTTGACTGACTGCACTGACAGGTCATCAATTCATTTCACTGTTTTCTTATGTCTAACAATTTGTGATGCTATAAGTTTTGCATGCACTGATTTCAGCCGTTTTCCCTTCACTTCAGACATTCAATGCCTTTTTCAGTTCATTGCAATGCAATTTCATATAGCTTTTTATATAGTTTTCGATAACTTTGTTGCCGCAATTTGTCGCTGCCCACAGAGCTACTGTCTTCTGTGTAGTGGCCAGAAAAATGCCAGTCATTAATCAGCACTCGCTTGCTCCCTATTCTCCTTTTTCAGTTCGCTGCCGGCTGCGCGTTGCCATTTTAAAGCCACAACCAGGTCATTAGCATGCAAACGCCTACACGTGCTGCGCGCCTAATGGCCAGTTTGTGCTTCCAGTGCCAGCGCCCTGCTCGCAGCATCCACTTCGGTAAGATTTATTCATAGGAATTGAAATGCTTTAGGTTTTTTATGGAAACTTGGCTCCAGTGAATTGTTACAAAGTACTTGCAGGTAAAAGGCACAAACCACATTTACATATTATATAAAAAAAGCAGACGTGATGTAACCAAATGACATACTTAGTTGTGTTCAGTTGATTACACCGTGCGACAAAAATTAAAAAAAATTTTCACACCGGGAAAAATCTATAAGGGCGTGAAACTAGAGACCAAACATAGTAATACTGCGTACTCAGTTTGTTATTTCTACATCCTTTGTCCGTTTAAAAGGACTTCAAAATTTTGAAAGGGATAAAAAATAAAAAAAATGTAAGAAATACTTAACCTCGTTAAAATATGTCGATGTGCATATTAAATAAAAGAGGAAAAAATAAAATTAATTTTTTATCTATTTGTAAAAAAGGATATAAAAAAGGACCTTTGAAAATTTTAATCCTTTATGTCCTTGAAAATTTACATCGCATTTTCTTGAAAAGTAAGTAATTAAACCCACCCAATCTCTTTGATCACTTGTCTAAATTTCACTATTCTCGCTTCATAGATTTTGTTCTTTTTATTATTTACTAAAATAAATTAGAATTTTTGTACTTCATTAGAATTGCAGCTTCCGCCTTTTTTTTAATAACTTTCGAACTAATAAAGTTAGAGTAATGAAATTTTGACACCTAATAAGGGAGATTTTGGGTTTTAATATACTTTTTATTCAAGAAAATTCTATATAAATTTTCAAGGATATAAAGAATTAAAATTTTCAAAGGACCTTTTTCATATCCTTTTTTTGCAAATAGATAAACAATTAATTTTATTTAAATTCTTTAGCCTTTCCTCTTTCATTTGGTATACATATCGAAATATTCTCACGAGGTTAAGTATTTTTTATTTTTTTTTATTTTTATCCCTTTAGAAATTTTGAAGTAATTTTAAAAGGACAAGGGATGTAGAAATGAAAAACTGAGTACGCAGTATTACATATTTGGTCTAGTCTACTATAGTTTCACGCCCATATAGATTTTTTCCGGTGTGAAAATTTATTTAATTTTTGTTGCACGGTGTTATAGGCCAATTTGATGTGCAAATAAAATTTGTAATATTATCAAGTTTTTATATTTCCACTTTTTCTAACCATAACTATTTTAAATATCCCTTAATAACTCATTACTTTTAATAGTTCAAGGGCCGAGAACTGGTTTCTTTTGAAATACGTTTTCCTCCCCCTAATTGCGCTGATAGTACGTGACAAGTATTAACATTGTATTTGCTTTTAGCGCAAATGATGGCAAGTTGTTCAATAAACTTTTTAATTTGGTAGAGCTCAGAGAGATGAATTATAATGTAAGATGATTATTTCACTTTTTTCTTTTAAAATTTTCGCAGGAGCTCACATAGAACATGAGTTCTCCTTTAACGTCGAATGAAGGTTTTTTAAGACTTATAGTGGAAATGTTAAAAAGTTGTACTATGAGTGGAACATGAGTTCTCCTTTAGCGTTGAACGAAGGTTTTTTAAGACTTTTAGTGGAAATGTTAGAAAGTTGTACTATAAACATTTGAGTTGGCAGAGTTCAGGGAGAGAGTAAAGATCTGGTTGCATTAAAAAATGATTATTTAATTCTTCTTTTGATATTTCGCAGGAGCTCACATAAAACATTAGTTCACCATTATCGTTGAACGAAGTTTTTTTAAGACTTTTAGTGGAAATGATGTGAAGTTATACTATAAACTTTTGAGCTGGAAGAGTTAAGGGAGAGGACAAAGATCTGACTTCATTTATATTACAAGACGAACGAAGGTTTTTCTTTGAATTTTTAGCGGAAATGATGGCAAGTTGTTCTATAAACTTTTGAGTTTGTAGAGTTTAGAGAGATGAATTATAATGTAAGATGATTATTTCACTTTTTTCTTTTAAAATTTTCGCACGAGCTCACATAGAACATGAGTTCCCCTTTAGCGTGGAATGAAGGTTTTTTAAGACTTTTAGTGGAAATGATAGAAAGTTGTTCTATAAACATTTGAGTTGGCAGAGTTCAGGGAGAGAACAAAGATCTGCATTATAAACTTTTGAGCTGGCAAAGTTCTGACTTCATTAAACATTTATTATTTAATTTATTTTTTAGTGAAATTTCGCACGAGCCCTCGTAGAACATGAGTTTTCTTTTAGCTTTGAACGAAGGTTTTTTTTTAACTTTTAGTGGAAATGATGGTAAGTTGTACTATACACTTTTGAACTGGCAGAGTTCAGGGAGAGGTCTCATTTATATGATGAACGAATGTTTTCTAAGACTTTTAGTGGAAGTGGTGGGATAAACTTTTGAACTGGCAGAGTTCAGAGATGGGACAAAGATCTGGTTTCATTAAAAAAATATTAATTATTTCTTCTTTTGAAATTTCGCTCAAGTAGAACTTGAGTTCTGTATTAGCGCTTAAGGGGGGTTTCTACCTTGTGCGGTAAAAAAAATCGATTTTTTTTTTCATGCATTTTTGGATTAATACATGATTGTAGAATACGCTCCCAAAATTTGAAATTGAAAGTTGAAATCTTTCGAATTACGGAAGCAATTTATAGAAACAGGTAGCGGTGTCGAGCGCGCCGACCTGCTGAAGCAAAACTTTGAACGCGTTTTTCTCAAAACTACATTTTTTGACCTGGCGGAAGTGATTTAGGCCACACGAGTTGAGCAATAGCTACGAAATTTTAAACAGTAATTTATCAAGGTCTTAGCTATGGCACGAACAAGGATCTTCAAGAAATAATAATTTTTTCTCATTAAAAATAGAAATTTGTATTGAAAAAAGTAGGTAAAAATTGAGTTTTTTAGTCAAAATCGCATATATCCTTCATTTTTCATTTGTTTTTTAAAATCCTAGTTCCTGCCATAGACAAAAGGATACAGAATAAGAAAAAATTTCATTTTTGTGTTTCAAGTCATCTCAAACAGCGGCAGGACTTCCGCGAGTAAGGAAGTCCTGCCGCCATTGCTCGATGGCCCCCTCCCCCCCTTTGCATATTTTATCTTGAAACTTTTTTTACTTGTACAATAAACATATACCTACATCTGAAAAGTGTTCCAGTGTTTATCTTAAAAACCTTCCCATTAAAAATGTTTCAAAAAAACATGTTTTCTCGGCCGCACAAGGTAGAAACCTGCCTTAAACGAATTTTTTTTTTTAAATTTTTTTTAAGATATTCTTTAAGAAGAAAAATTAGCAATAAGTTGTAAAGTGGCTACCTTTGAAGAAACAGTTAGTAAAATTTATTTATTTTTGACCTAAAGTTCGAACCAAAGATCTGGCCTTTCTGTTACTCGCGCGTAGTGGAATGGCCATCACTGCTTTAATTGCTTAGCAACAATGGACAAACTTGAAACATTTAACTTGAAATCTGAAAGATTTTGTTTGTAATTAAGTGTTGGCTAACAACGAATTCCTTTTTCCATGGCAAATTATTTAATGTCAGCTAACTAATTTATCAACATATAACAAAAAAAAATAAATATAAAAATTGCAAACTATTTCAAAGTACCGTTAAGCGTTTAAACTCACCCTTGCTGTCCACATCGGGCACTTCATATGTCAAATCTCGAAACTCTAAATTAACCGCTGGCCATGTCGGCAAATACTTTAGGCCATTGCATGAGATGTTGTCCGTCTCGTCGTCATAATCGTCGTCTCGGTGGTTGCGGTTGTGGTTGCGGCCGTTTCGATGCGCCAAATCAACGCTAATCGCATTGATGTCGCTGCTGTAGTTGAGCGACGAGTCGCTCGAGTGCGATTTGTAGCTGTTGAACGTATCACTGCAGCCAGTGTCCGTTGAGTCCATTTTGGCGTCAAATTGGGATATCGTTGCAGTTGTTGTTGTTTGTGGTGCTGCAGTTGTTATGGCGACTGTTGTGTTGCTGATTGTTGATTGCTGTTGATGCTGTTCGATACACAATTATTAACAAAGTTGCTTTTGTTGTTATTGTTGGTTATTGTTGGTGCTGCTGTTGTTGTTGCAATCGCTGCTTTCAATGTGGCATTTCGTTGTTTCTTCTATGTGTATGTGTGTGTGTGTCTCAGTGTTTTGTCATAATTTGGCCCAACTTGAATGTTGACACGTGTGTGATTGTTGCTTGTTATTGTTGTTGCTGGGGCCGGTTTGGCTGAATTTAACTACAGGATTGTGTGCTGTAATTGATAAAAACAAAGTGTGCGACATGATAATTTGCGTTTTGTTTATTGTTAAGTTGAGGTATGCAAAATGGAGCGATTGAATGTAAATTAAGATACAATTTCTTTTTTTAATCAATTTAAACAATTTCTTTTATATCAGTTAATATATCAGTTAAACCAGTTCTACTAGATGTAATGCAAATATAAAAAATATACTTAACAAATGTTAGAAAATATTCTGTTTTTGGTTTTTTCAAACGCTTAAACTGAAAAAGTGATGCAATTCGGTTGGTTTGTACTTTGGTTTTGTTTTTGCAACTGTCAAAGGTGGACTAATGAAAACAAACCCTAATCTCTAAAGGACAGACATCTAAGTGCGTTCAAATAATATTTGCAGTAAATACATATTAGTCAAGGTAAATATTTATTTAAGAATTCATTAGTTATTATTATTCTAAAGTAATGTCGCATAGCGACATAGAAATGAAATTCAGTTGAATGTAAAACATTATATAATAGTTAAATATTTGCCCAACTCGATGCTCAGTAAGCAAAATCATTTGAAGATATCGCACACGCACTACAAAAGTGACACAACTCAAAATTTTTGATTTTTCAGGAAACGCAAAAACTGTTTTTGAGGTAAATAAACATTTTTTTAAAATAACGTATAGACCGTTCAGTAGAAAATCCTTACAGATTATGATTTAGGATAAGTTACAAGAATTTTTTTTTCTTTTACACTAGAAAATCCAAAATTTTGAGTTGTGACTGTTTTGATGATATTTTAATTCAATAATTACGAAATTATTTTAAGTTATGTCACTTTTGCTGAGTTTTATAATTATAATTTACAGTTAAAAAGTCGAAAGAAAAATTTTGAGAATTCGAAATTAATTTTTTTATTTGAAAATATATACTAAAATTGTCAGAACTTTGCTTAAAATTAACTTCAACAAAAATTTATTTCGTCAAAAGTGTCACAATTTGAGTTAGGACACTTTTGCATTGAGCTTCAGCGATCAAATAGCATCAAATTTCTGACATAAAGAGAGACCTAACTGTATTTTTGCAACAGTTAACAACAACAAAATATACTGAGCTTTTGCTTATTGGTAGATTGATGCATTGTGCACAGTATTGACACATGAACCCGAAAATTAAAAATTTTGAGTTGTGTCACTTTTGTAGTGCGTGTGCGATATGTTACTTTGCTTCGCTGACAAATGCACTGTGATGCTGAATGCTAGTCAGCGTGATTAACAAACATTTCTGAGAAAAATGCGGGGAAAAAAAATTAGCCATTAAAAGTTAATCAAACACTTTACTGGGAATCGTAGGCAATTTGCTAGTTAAACCGGCCTTTTGACTGCTAACAGGTTTAGGTGCTTATGGATTTTGAATAAAAGCAACCAAATAGAAATATTTAAATATAAACAATTTAAATATAAAATTAAACTAACAATTGAAAAAGACAGAAAAGGCTCAACTTAACGAAAAATAAATTTGAATAAATGACAAATAATTTGAATAAGCAATAAATGGGGAAAAGTATTAAAAAGCAAAAGTCTAATTAATTAAAAAATTACAATAATAATAAAAATCAATTGTTACAACTGCAATAACCAGTTTTGTTACTAACCATTTTATTAGAAACAAATTTTGCTTCGTTTCAATTGCTGTATGAGTAACTTTGTTGCGTATACGACACGTTGTGCCATGACTCATTAAATGAATCTAATAAGTTATTTAAGAAAACATATTTTCATTGTACTATATTGGCAGCTGCAAAATAGAACAATGCGTTCTAATTTGTGCAGTACAACCAGTTTGCCTGACTGTAATTGGAAAACAACAACTAACTACGTTTTTTTTTGTATTCTTGGCATTGCATATTTCTGTTCAATGAAATTCGGTAGATGCAACCACGTGTGTGTGTAATTGTTGTACATGCAGTTGTAAAACAAAAGGTAAATGCATATGTTTTCGATGAACCTTAACATTGTTGCTGAAAGTTCTAATAGTTAATAGTGAATAGCTGAGCGTTAGAAAAACTGGCAAGTGTCACATTGAACACGCTTTTTTAACAATGGAGTGCGCGCTGGCAGTTAATTCCGCCATAATTTATGATTAATTTGTATTCTATTTACAGTGATTAAGGTATAATTGTCAGCATGTGTCGTAGTTTTTTATGAATGCGGTAATGCGTCGCTGTTGAAAGCAATGCCCTGCGGACAATTGCATTGCATTTCATTGGGTTTATTTAAATGTTAATTTATGGTAATTGCTATGCTTAAAGCAAAATAAGGCAATATTTTTCTATTATTATTGATTTATAATTATTAAACTAAATGTTGTCGTGAGCGTGGACTGGCAGTTTTGCATTTATTAATGGTTAGCTGAATGGTTTTTTATATTTTAAATACAGCATTTAGTAACAAAGTGTCTTGGCGATAAAAAATGTTTAGCTCTTTAGAAAAAATTGTTCTTTCTGTAATTACTAATAATTTGTTTTTTAGAGATTTAGAGATTTACTGCACGCCCTTTCATCGTTAAATCGTTTGCAAGAATGTAGTAGAAGTAGAAATATTTTTTTATCCCATATATTATGACTTTTAAAGCGCAAATTCAACACACTTTGCACACGCATAGCAATTCTTTACAGCGTTACTGTATCGCGTGTTTAGTGCCTAAAGAAATCACAGAGATATGCACATCGAAGTGGAAAAATAAGCGCATTCAATTGTTGCTACAATCAGGCGGCTATTGCCATTTGCACTTGAATTGAGAATGCTGCACAAAGCAAGCAAACCGTAGTAAACCAATGCGCTGCATGCAACAATAAATGGGTTAAAGGCCTGCGAAGAAAAAAACAACAAAACATACACAAAGCAAATTGTATACTGTTCTGATGAACTCTCAGCACGTTTAATCTTTGCTTGAAAAGTAAAAACACGCAAAACATCAGAGAAGCTGACTTTATTTTTGTCTATTTTACATGAAATTTACTCATGTATTGTAAAAAAGGTTTCAAATAAAAGGGAAAATATGAAACAAAAAAAAAATTATGCAAATATTTTGTATTAGGGATGTCAGTCTGGGGAATCATAAATGTTTATTTTTTTTCAAAAATACTAAAATACCAAAAATGGTATTGTTTCGATTAAAATGAGAAAATTGAGGGGGCAAAAATTAATAAACAAAAAATAAAAAAAATTATAATATTTTAAATATTTATATTAAACCTAAAAAATAAATATCTTTTAAAGAAAAATGTTTTAATATTTTTCCATCAATTTATTAAATTTTTTTCTCATCTTCTCTAAAATTTGGGCAATTAACCAAGGATTCTCAGAATATTCTCAAGGAATATCAGCATCTCGAATTTGCTAACAAATTTATAAACAAAAATACAAGAAATATTATGAATATTAACATTAAAAGTACACAAGTACAATTTTAGGAAATACAACTAAATACTTTTTAAAGAAAAATTTTTTAATATTTTTTTAATTATATTTTTAAACCCTATGCATATTCGCATAAATAAAAAAATGTTTTAAATATTCATATTAAATATAAAAAATAAAGATTTTTTAAAGAATTTTTTAAAGAATTTGTTTAAATTTTTTGTAATATCTATTTTATTCAATTTATTAAATTATTGTTCATCTTTTCTAAAATTTGGGAAATTAACCAAGGATTTTAATATCAGCATCTTTAATTTTCTAACAAATTTATAAACAAAAAATACAACAAATACTATGAATATTAACCCTTTCCGACATGAAAATAAACCCGTTCTGTATGAATTGTATGGGCTGTAGTCCAATATATTGGACATTGTGACTGAAAGGGTTAATATTAAAAGTAAAAAATATTTAGCAAATAGAACTAAATATTTTGTAAAGAAAAATTTTTCAATATTTTTTAATTATTTTTTAAACCCTATGCATATTTGCTTCAATGAAAAATGTTTTAGATATTCATACTAAATATGAAAAATAAATTTTTTGTAAAAAACATTTTTTAATATTTTTTGATGTTTTTTTATTCAATTTATAAAACTATTTTTCATCTTTTCTAAAATTTGGGAAATTAACCAAGGATTCTTATATCAGCATCTCTAATTTGCTAACAATTTTATAAACAGAAAATACAATATGAATATTAATATTGAAAGTAAAAAATATTTAGCAAATAAAACTAAATATTTTTTTAAGAAACATTTTTAAATATTTTTTAATTATTTTTGTAAACCCTATGCATATTTGCTTCTATAAGAAATGTTTTAAATATTCATATGAAATATGAAAAATAATTTTTTTGTAAAAAACATTTTTTAATATTTTTTGATGTTTTTTATTCAATTTATAAAATCATTTTTCATCTTCTCTAAAATTTGGGAAATTAACCAAGGATTCTAATATCAGCATCTCTAAATTGCTAACAATTTTATAAACAAAAAATACAAAAAATATTATGAATATTTATATTAAAAGTAAAAAAGTTTAGCAAACAAAACTAAATAGTTTTTAAAGAAAAATTTTTTAATATTTTTTAATTAAATTTTTAAGCCCTATGCATATTTGCATCAATACAAAAATGTTTTAAATATTCATTTTAAATATAAAAAATAAATATTTTTTTAAGAAAAATTTTTTAATATTTTTTATTTAATTTAAAAAATTTTTTTTAATAAAACTAAATATTTTTTAAAGAAAAATTGTTTTAATATTTTTTAATTACATATATTTTCAAACCCTATGCATCTTCACATCAATACAAAATTTCCACAATTATTTTTCACCTTCTCTAAAATCATTAAAATTAGCCAAGGATTCCAATGTCAACATCTCTAATTTTCTTGTGTGTGTGTGCGTGCGCATGTAAGCATGAACTAAGTACGAATTGTCGCTCATGAAAAAACAAATCAAAGCGCATCGCTTCCCAAAGCGGCATCATTACGCTCGATTGTTTTACATCATGGTTCGTGTTGTTGCGATGCAACTCGATGCGAGGTGCCGTAGTCTGACTGGCGTAAATGACAGCGTTTGTCATGCTTGCTGTATGCCGTAATTACTGTCAGCATTGTCAACAATTAATGCACTCTAAATTTTAGCCAAGCTACATGTGGCTTTGTTTTTGTTCTGTAGGCAGTGTCTGATGCGAAATGATAAAAAGCAGTAATGATACAAGCGGCCAACAGTTGGCGCCGAATGTGCGTTCGAATGCAATAACACGTTGGGCGTATAACAAACGTGAGCAAAGTCGTATCGGTTGTAATTTGATTTGTGGGGAAAATTAAATTTGTTGCCGTCATCTAGCATACACATCGCTACATAGCATATTTGGTATGAATCGAGTGGATGTAGCGTTGGCTTGGCGTGCTCCGCGCACTTTAGTCGCTTACAAGTATTAATAGTTAGGTGAGCTACTGCTGAGCTTGACAACGTAAACAAGCTGCAGTGCAAAGTTTACATTCATTTGCATGTATTGCAGTATTTGTAGTAATTTGCATTGAACACGTTGAGTTGTGAGGATTTCATATGAAATGAACCATCGATGACGTTTGTAGGCAATAACGAGTATGTATGAGAATTGAGGTGTAAAGGTAAATGAGACTGGAATAAAAAAAAACAGATGAGTACTTAGAGTAATGGCGGTACAGATTAATAGAGAAGTGTAGCCAGAACTTAGTCATGAAGATGTTTGACCAAATTTTTTTTATTAAATTTAGCATTAACATTGGTAAAGAATCCTGATTGCAGCACAGGCCGGGCACCATGACTTTTCCTGTCCATGAGGAATTTGTACCATTACTGAGTCGATCTTCCATTCGGCAGCTTCGTGGAGTCACCACCGGACACTAAGCAGTTGGGTCTATGCTCATCAAATGATGTCTCCTGTCCAGTGATGTCAGCAGAAGCTGTTGCAATGAGGAACAGTCAGAAACGATACAACAATTTCTGTGCCATTGTTTCGTTCTGTATGAACGCTGACTTTTGGCTGTGGGATCAAGATTTCTGATGGACCTGCCTTCTTCTTCTTCTTCTTCTCAACTGGCTATAAAAACTCGTTACCGGGTTATGGTCTGCCACGAAAGCTTTGTCCAGGCACCTCTGCCTTGCGCGCGTCTTCTCCAGTTGGTCACACTAAGTGATGATAGGGCCTCCTCAACTTGGTCCTTCCAGCAGAGACAAGACCTTCTTCATCGCCGTCGTGGGTGGAAGTGCGGTCTGTGCTGTATATACCATTTCTTACTTAACCTAACTTAAACTAGCATTGAAATTAAGAGATACAGAAAATTTTATATTAGATAATGTACCACTTCGTGCAATTAATTAGATCAATTAATGAAAATGTTCCAGAATATTCAGAATATTCAGTTCAGAATATTTAACTTTCATCCACTTTATCCATTTCTAAAAAAAACAGGAACAAATAATTCCTATGATGAAAGTATCTGCAAGATTACCATCAGTCTACCGAACAATTGAAGCGTCTACTACCTGTCTACATTTTTTGATAAGTAAATAAAAATTGTTATGCAAATAAACAAAGTTGTAAATACTGATTGTAGTACAAAGTGTGGTTTAGCATAAATTTGAGAAAATAAGCTTTGATTCAATAAAAACAGAGCATTATAAAAAAAAATTACAAACCTGTTTTCATTGCGTCTATCCACACATCTAAAATAATTCTCATGTTTTTATACATAAAACTGAAAAAGACTTTTAGTTAGGCAATTTGGCATTCAATATGATTAAACGTGGTTAAGACAAGTGGTTAGCGAATATTTGTAACTCAACGGAGACATCGTAGCAATTGAATGCTCATCACTTTCGTATTCAATACTGTACTATTGAGAACTATGATGGTACTAAAAAGTTTGGTGGATACCACAGAGTTGTTTCCACTTACTGAACTAATTAGAGTACAGGTCTCCCTCGTATAACGCGGTGGTTACGTTCCAGGAAAATTCCGCGTTATGTGATTCGCGTTATAGAAGACTTAACTTTCATATAAATTTTAGGGTTATGTTCCAATTAGCTTTTTCCAAAATAAAATAGGTACTAAATTAAAGATGTATGTACATTCCAACTAAAAATCAAAATTCATACCTTATTTAAAAAATTAAAAACATAATGAAAAAAACAGTTATTTTTTAAATCGCGTTATATCGAAAACGCGTTGTAGAAGTACCGCGCTATACGAGGGAGACCTGTATTGATAAAAATTTAGAAGACCACGAATAGCCAAGTCAGCAACCTTGGTAGTTTCCCTAGATTGTCAAAAATAAAGTCTTGAGTGTTGGGTTTTTATTCTCTGAAGAGTCAAGGCCAGGAAGAATTGTTACTTTCGTTTCTAGGGTCTTTGACTACTTGACTATTTTATTTCATGTTATATTCTCATATTTTTGTATGAACTCCTGTCAGGTAATGATCAGTAAAAGTGCCTCTCCTTGATTAAAAAAAATTTTCCATTTTGGAAGAAGAGTTCTACTTCCTAAGCGAAATTTGTGTGCTTGTCAAAAATAAAGTCTTTAGTGTTGGGTTTTTATTCTCTGAAGAGTCAAGGCCAGGTAGAATGGTTACTTTCGTTCCTAGGGTCTTTGACTACTTGACTATTTTATTTCGTGCTATACTCTGATATTTTTGTATGAGCTCCTGTCAGGTAATGATCAGTAAAAGTGCCTTTCATTGATTAAAAAAAATTTTCCATTTTGGAGGAAGAGTTCTCCTTCGTAAGCGAAATTTGTGTGCTTGTCAGGTTCACATGCACCTTACAACCGATTTTACAGTCCACCTGAGGCTAGTATCTTGTATCAAGTTTGTGTTTATACTAATCTAACAAATAAAACGAAAGATTTTCAGAAGGAAGAAAGGAGACTTTAAAAAGATAGCACTTCCAGAGCTTCAAATTCCAGTTGAAAATTTATATTCAATCTTTACGTTTTGGATCTAAAAGAGTAATTTGTTCGAAAATTTGTTTGCCAAAATATTGAAAATTCAATGAAGGGAATTCTGCTAAGACAAGAAAACCTCAGACTAACTATTAATTTTTTTTAGCTTTCAATCTATGCAAAAGTTAGGTTTGGGGTTTCTTTTCAAATTTTATTTCGTAACTAAAATTTTTAATTTTTCAATGGATTTAATTCACATTCAATCTCTCTCTCTTTTCCCTCTTCCCTCCTCCAAATATTTGTTGGTTACGAAAACTGTGGGTGGCAAATATGATTTCCACAATAACCAACAGATCAGTTGTAGAGTGTTTTTAATGCATCAAATTTACTGTTGCGATTTTGTACTTGTATTATTATTGTTGTTGTTAAACCAACAGACCAGTTGTAGAGTATTTTTATAGCGTCAAATTTACTGCTGCGATTTTGTACTTTTATTATTATTGTTGTTGTTAAATCAACAGACCAGTTGTAGAGTATTTTTATAGCGTCAAATTTACTGCTGCGATTTTGTACTTTTATTATTATTGTTGTTGTTAAAGCAGCCGGTAAATGAGTTCTTTGCCTTTTTGCCCTTTGAATAACAACAAAAACATTGTAGCAATGTGTCATACGGCAGATTAGTCAGATCAGCAAGAATATAGTAAGTGCCGTAATTAATCTGACTTTTTGCGGTTTCCACTTACTTTGCGAACAATATTTTATGTAAGTTTTAATGAAGCCCCTTAATTTGCCATTTTCTGTGACGTGCGGCATTTTTGTTTTAAGTTTATCTCAAAGTAATTTCAATGCATGTTGCACTTTCGGTGTCTCTATGGAAGTCGCCCTAACAATTTTGTGCTGATGAGATTATTTACTATAAATATTTATTAGGGCTAATAAAAATATTTAAGGAAATTGCTGAGATATTGGAATAAGGTCATCAAAAGTTGCTGATCATGAAGTTGATAAACGATAGTA
Source organism: Melieria crassipennis (assembly GCA_963668005.1). Classification (NCBI taxonomy): domain Eukaryota; kingdom Metazoa; phylum Arthropoda; class Insecta; order Diptera; family Ulidiidae; genus Melieria; species Melieria crassipennis. The sequence goes on from OY764961.1 coordinate 15,808,050, forward strand.
AAACAGAATCAACCAGTAAGCTCATTTATATTCCACTCACAGAGATGAGCTCAGCTTTGGTCAGACATCCAACAACGATTACAAGACAAGTTATTTGAATTACTTAAAATTGTTTATCAAACAAGTTGCGCCGAAAAAATAGCTCGCGGCAGTTGAGGAAATGCGCAACTAAATGAAAATAAAATAAAAATCTAAAAATACAAAAATAAAAACATGGTGTTTCATAACACTGCCAACAAGTAGCTACAAATATATACAAATAAAGAATTTTTTATTTTAAATTTTTGTTGATTTTTTGCTATTTTGGTTATTGGTTATTTTAAGCTAAACGCTAATACGAAATTTGTTCTGTGCTGCTCAGAACTTCCTTTTCAAAACTAATCAATCTTGAAGGCATAAACAAAAAGCTAATATAACAAAAGAACAACAACAACATGAATTCGTTTGATGCAAGCAACATTCAACACTTCAATGTTCCGGTCATTTATCATCCGCAGTTGCGTTTAGTGAGAGCTAATATTTTCTGTTTCCATTAGCTTCCAGCAGATCTAAAGCTGAAATTTTGCTATCCAGCACGTACGTCTAACTTCCGTTCATCTGCATTGGACGCTTGGACGTGTTTTCCAGTTGGATTTTACATCGACTGATTACATAGAATTTTGACATTTTTTTGCGCGTTTTGTTTTTTTAAAGCAAACAGCAGCTCGACTACGATGCAAATATAAATTTGTATGTTGTTAGATATGGGCGGCGAATGCAAACAACATAGCGCCATGACTGTCAGTTCAGTGTGAACGCCAAAGTATTGAAAAACAATGAGTGTTCTCACAAGTTGGAAAACAACAACAACAAATGCCATTTTCAAATGCACAGCGCATCGGTGTGGAACGCACAACTTGCAATGCAACCACTCGAACCTAACACAATTGCCTATTTATTAAATGTGTGTGTGTGTGTGTGTGAACTTTAGAGTCTACGGCGACTGCCTCCGTGGGGCTTCAGGTGCTGTTGACTGCATTTGCAAGGCGCTTTCGTTGTTTACAGTAAATATGTCGCCTTTATATGACACAAGTTAATTGTGCATTGAAAGTTGTATGCGTGTTGCTATTGAAAAAAATTTACTACATTGTTATATAGAATTTTACGATTTTGTTTTTGGCATAAATCGTGACGTATGACAGCTGAGAAAGTAGCGATACAAGTGAAATAGCGCACATAATTGAATTAAATTGACCGCACTGTCGGTCAGTGTCTGCTGTTGGGTGACGTATGGAAAGAATTTTTAGATCAACGTTCGAGTGGATATGTAGAAATAATTAAACCAAAGAATGAATAAGAAGGAGAAAGGAAAATAAAAGTCATGTTGAAATTTGCATGTACTGCGCTACACAGTGAAAAAAACTCTATAACCAAATTTATGTTTTATATCACACAAACTGAATGTTTAAAATTATTGTAGATTACAATGGGTACTTGAGACGAAAAAAAATTACCTGAAAAGACAAGTATTTTCTGAAATAATTTTGGGGCTTTTAAGGTGCACGCAATGAGGCTATTATTTTGTAGAAAAGTGCTATTGAGTCAGATGTCTAAAAAGAAAGAAGTGCTCTGCTCTACTGCTGGTTTGTGGACGTCCAACCTCTCTATGGTTCCAAGAGTTGAGTTTTTCTGTTGGTCATTAGAATAGTTTGAAGTTTTAGCAATAATACGAAATTAATAAAATTATTATTTAAGTTTAAAGAAGAGAAGTATGCACGTTTTTACATAGTAAAGAAAGAAGAAGCAGAAACAAATTAAAGAAATTTTTAATTTGACTTTTTATTTCTATTTAAATAATGATATTATTATTTAAATAATAATATCTTATTTTTTAAATTTTTATAAATAATACTAATAATTTTTATTATTATATTATTTTTAAAATAATTTTAGCTGAAGTAAATGAAGAATGAAGCAGTATATGTAGAATGTAGAATAAAACCTCACAGAAGACTAAATCGATAAATTAAAAATTTCAACTTTCCCCTGTAGCGAAAGGGTTAATGAACTCACCAGTTTTGAAGCAAAAACTTATAATTTATAACCCATCTTGTTTAACCCATTAACACCTGTCCCCAGAAAGGCTTGTGCGATTTCCATAAAATTTTACACAATCTTATTAATTGACCTAATCAAGAAAAAAAATCAAGCAAAAAATTCATATCATGTTTTTTTGTCGCAAACATTACACAAATAAACAAAATCAAACATTTGCGGAAAATAAAATGTGCCAATAAAATATCAGCTGCTTGGATTTTGACATTTTCACGCATTGCGTTGTATGAAAATTGGCAGTGTTTAGGCCCAACGTTGCATTCGCGCAACACAAAACTTGAAGCATAATTTTTGTTTAAAAAATCAAAAAAAAAAATTTCAAAACTTATTTTTAAATAGTTAAGCATTGCAAAATGCAGCCCACTAAGGGATTTTGATTGGTTTGAAGAATAAGTATTTTTGATTGAATTTCAAAAATTCCCCAAAAAACCTTTGACTTTGGATCGAAAAAAACGTTTGAATATTTAAATAATTTTGAAATTTGAGTATGGCAGAATCTAAAACGATCAATTCTAATCCAATTCTACCCATTTTCAAGTCTTATGTCTTTATAAATTACTTAATATAGCGAAATTCCCAAACGTTGCGCAAACGCAACGTTCAGGGCTTAATGGGTTAATTCCGTTTAAAAAAATCTGCGCAACTGCCCCGAAATAGAACTGTTGAACGTAATTTATCGGTTTGAATGTCTTCGGTTGAAAACTGGTGTCAATATTTATTTGTTGTCTGTTTGCATAAATGTTTAGTGTATAAATGTTAAGTTGCGGGCATAAACCGATGATGTCAAATTGGCGGAGTTCGTAGTTCGAGTGCTCAGCGGACGCGCAAAAGCTTCCTTCGGCATGTCCCGGGTTGCCACACGTACATAATTTTAAGTACAATAATATTGACAAAAGTGATTTCTAGCGACCTAAACACATCGGAAAGTTTTAAAGCAAAGGCCATACAGCCACATAATAGGTCGAAGACATTCTGTATCAGTAAACCGAACTTAATCTTTCAGTTCCATTCAGAGAATACTTGAACTTTTTCACTGGATTCATATCAATAGAAGCTTTTTGTTGCTACAGTTTTTGTTACTATATATTTTACTCTCGAAAGTTATTCTTGGACCTAATAAAAACATAGCTAATCATAGAATAGTGCAGAGTTTGTGTTATTTGAACGAATCTCGAACTAAACAAAGGTTACACTAAGCCATTCTGTCGAAGTAAGCTAAACTTCACAATTGGATTTTGAATTGATTTGCTTTTTTGCAGTACTGTCGTACTATAAGTCGTGAGTGTTTTACTGTTTGCAGTTCAACTTAACACGTTCGCGAACGTGAATGCCAAAGCATTCATTGTATATAATGGTTAAAATATGATATTCAGACTACTCTTACAATATTTGTCTAAGCAGATTTTTGCAGCTCACTAAAATTGTTACTGTTCAACTTACTTATTAATGTCATTAGAGACTTACGATTGTTATCAGTTATGTTAAGGTTAAGTTATTTTATGTTTGTTAGGTTAAGATATGCATATGTTAACTTTTTATTGTTGTAAGTGATAGGTTCTTCTAATCTGCCTATGCATAAAAAACTTCTGGAGCACAGGTATTATATAGTATCTGACAGTCAAGCGACCTCAAAGGATCTACAAGCGTACGCGTGCTCCTCAAAACTGGTCAAAGACTGCCGTTAACTTTTGAATGAACTGGGAGGCCGTAACTCTGTAAAGATATGATTTGATCCCAGGACAAAAGGGTCATGAAGATAACGAAAAAGCTTACTGCTTTGCCAATGCCAGATTCAATGCACCCACTGGTAGGCTCCGAACCACTTTGTGGACTTCCTAGTGAACTCATATAAGAATGGCTAAGAAATTTTGACAAGTCAATGTACCAACAGTATGGGACAAATGATTCCTAAAATATTCCATGCTAAAGAGGGATGACCTTCGCACTCTCACTGAATATGTGATTGGTACTGTCCCCTCGGGTATCTATTAAAATAGAGTTTCATAACCAGAACCTTTTTTCATTCAATCTGAAAATTTTATATACTATATGTTCTTTGGGACTACTCTGCACAGAAAGAGATTTCTTCAGTTAGGAGGCACTTTACCACCGGAGAAGATGTAAAACTGAAAACCCCAAGAAGTGCTGAAACTATATTAATAAAAAGCCTCAATTTAGAGGGTTAAATCAATGCTGGCATAAAATATCAACACTAGTCGCGGTGCTTAATAAACAGTAATAATAAATTCTCCTAAAAAATTGGACTTAAACAGACAAAAGTTATATATTTGTTTTGTTTAGTTAAGTTGAGAAAAGAGGGTAGAGGGTAGTAAAATTTACACTCGGATGTCACCTAAGAGTCAATTTTGAGTTCTTCCATAAAGAATGTATAACTTTGATCTCGAATTGTAAGGCACTTTTACTCAAATTTGCCGCAAAACTGTTTTTTTTTTCAAATTTTGCGAGAACACTTTTTGAGCGATTCGAGGTGAAGCATAATTGAAACATTTACATTTTTTGAGTGTATGTTTATTGTAACCATATGGTAACGCTAGGCGCTACCAGGTTAACTTAAAATGTAAAAATGCATAAAAACGCAGCTAATAAAAAAGAAATATATTTTTATATGGAAGCTCTCTGAAAGAAAAATTTTTGCAATAGAAAAAAAAATTAAAAATTAAAATTAAAAAATATAAAAATATAAATTAAAATTAGAATAGAAATTAATGGAATAGAATTTATAAGATTCAATGGTTGTTATAGTTTTATAAGATTTAATGTTTATGTTTGGATCTTAAACCGAGCTGCCCCTATTCATACATTTAGAATAGAAAACAATATAATAGAATTTAAAAATATAAATTAAAATTAGAATAGAAATGTATAAAATAGGATTTATAAAGAGCAGCCATCTTAGGGTCTTAAACCAAGCTGCTCTCAATCATAGATTTATGTTTAGGCAGTTTTAGGTTAGGTTAGGTTAGGTTGGAATGGCAGCCTTGTGGATGAAATCACACATAGGCGGTTCATTGTGATACCACAATTTTCATAGTGAAACTCCCACTAAACGCTGGGAACCACAAAAGTGCAGCTTTGAGGTGCGAAAGAAATTGATCTACAATTTTGTGCTGATTTCTTCACATGGAAATTTATTTTACTTTCGTCTGTGAAGTATAAATATTGTTCAACATATAAATAAAGTTGACATATGTAACTACAATGCGTTCAACAAGAATGTTGCAAATGTCAAAGTAGAGGGATTTATATAAATTGACTAGTCTTATAAAAGAACTCCTTGAGCCTATTTCCTCTTCTTATTGACTTCTTTGAGGCGGTTCTAAAAGAGCTTTGGATCTATGCATTGAATTATATAAAAATTATGAATATTATAGAGAAGACCATAATACGAAATTAATAAAAGTAACGTTGTATTGGTGATATCTTATTCACTATCCTTGCATACAGAGGCACATACAGAATTTTATTTTGGAGGCTCCGTACATAATTTGTGAGCTCAATGCCATTTGAAACTTTATCTGCCAACCACAATCGTTGTATCTGTTCAATATTTTGTAAAACCCCCAAAAACTTAGATTCCCTTGAAATTGAGTGTTGGCAGTATCAAGAAATTTCCTTCTAGATTTATGAGATTCTTGGCCTTTTAGGAGAGATTTTAGGAGGAAAAATTGTTTAAGAGAAAGTTTAGGAGATTGTGATGGTGATATATTTGACATCATTAGTGGCACTGAAGCCTTGAATATTGAAAGCTGAAGTGTCTAATATAGTTTAATTAAATTCTATGCTTCAAAGTGTATAATTAATGCAATTAATGAAGAAGGTTCGAAATTCGAATTCGAAAATCGAATCGGTATACCAATCTCATTTTTAAAAAAATATTTTGTTTGTATTAAATTGTTCTAAAGCTGAATGAATAAAAAGGCTAAAATATAATAAATGTTTTTTTATTAGAAGTTTAATTGCTTAGTTTATAATTATAATTAATTCCTGAGTTTATAATATAAACTTTTCATATAAAAAATAAAAATATATTTATTTTATTTTAGCCTTTTTAAACAAAATAAAAAAAAAACAATTTTATAATTTTTGTAATTTTTTGGAAGGAAATTTTAGCTCTTTAAGATTTAGGCGAAAGTAATTTCAGGTATCTGGCAACACTGTATTCCCTAGTATTGCCCAAGGCGAATTGATACAGATGATAGCGTAAGGGCAACAACAAAATTTCAATGTATTTTGTTTTTGTTTTCTGGGTATAGATTGTCAAAATCAACCAATCAGAACAAAGCTTGCTTTTATCATTTTTAAACTGTCAAAGTTTTACACAGGCATTTTGACAATCTAGACCTTTTCCACCAGAAAAAAATCAATTCGCCTCATCCAACGTGGTCACCTGTATTAATTCGCCTTGGTATTGCCCAACGATGCACAAATATATATTTCACATTTTCAAGTCATTGGAATTTTTTATATGTGAATTATTTAACCTCACTGTGTGACAATCGCAACATTTGTTTTTTTTTGGTAAGCAATTTTTTTTCGGTGTACTTTCCTATCAGTTCACAGCAACAATAAAAAGAAGCTTTAGTCAAGTTGGTTCAATTGAATTCACTTTAATTTAATTCATTAACCATACAATGCAAAATAATGAGCCTTCAGCAGGTAGCAAATAATTTATGTCATTTTGTCAAAACTGAAATTCACTCAACTTACACTGTGTTATGAGAATGATTTGTTTACTTGACTTTTCTCTTTGAGTTTTCAAACAAAATCGCATTTATGTAAATTATGTATGAAGGTTTTTACGGCACCGTTTGCCGCGTTTGCTGATAATCACTGCACAAAGTCTGGAACTTGTTAGATTAGATTTAAACAATTTTGATATTTGTAAGCATTTCTATGTTGTTTACGGAATTTCATGTAATCGCGCACATCCGTGTTGCTGCTTCCGTTCTTAATCACTGCTCAAGTCAAACTCTTTTAATGTTGTTAAACGATATTTTGTTCGCAGCGAGCACCAAGAAATTTGTTAAAAACGATTTAATTGCACTTGAAGAATCGTTGCAGCAGACTTTTGGCAATTCTTCGCACAATGGCGCCGAAACACATGTCGTGCGAGTTAAGTTTGAATTTGTGTTGAGGAAAACGCGCGCGTCGTCAGCGATTTTCCCCGCCGCTGTCACTCGATGAGGCACCGCCCACAATCAGTCGGTGGCAAGCGCCCAACTAGCAGCAAAAGTCGCAAGAAATTATCGGCATGATGCGGGCACTTTTGTTGTTGTGCAGTACGCGAGTCGTTGTTGTGTTCGGTTCTACTGAAATATTCTCGCGTCGCGCACTTTTGGTTGCTGTGTTGGGTGCTGGTCCGCGGTTGCGATACGATCGGTCGCGCACTATGCCGCTACATTCGAGTCGGTGGAATGAGAACGCTGGGATTTGTGTGGCAGTTTTTATATTGAACATACAAATGAGCGGCCGCGAGCGAGCAGCCGAGCATTTGCGGCCTGGGTGCAGGCGTTGTGGAGCCACGCTCAAAGTGAATGTGCGGCACAGCTGGGCTGCTCGACGAGTGGGCTTCAGAATTAAGGGAATAAGGTAATTGGCCGAGTGTGGAAGTGCAATACGTAATGGACGAAATTGTGGCGGAAAACGCGTGAAAGCGGAAAAGCGGCGAGAGCTTGAGTAGAGAGTTGGGGAAAATGTTCATGTTCAGTTTTGGTTAGTTGCAGGCAAAGCGAAAATGATTTCAAAGTAACCAAATGACAAATTCTACATGAAATAAAAATACAGTTTGTCAAGTAAATGTTTGCAAACTTAAAAAAGATAGACAAATTATTTTGAAAAGCTTATAAATATAACAGAAGTTGCAATATTTGAAATTTTTTAAGATATATATTTATAGTAATGTCTATTTGATACGCGAAAACAGTGTAAAAAATCAAAAAAGGAAATGAAGCTATACTTCCAACTGTCAAAAAATTCGTCTTCTTTCAAAACCAACATTGCATTGAAAATTTGGCACCGTACAGTTCCGAACAGTTTCATGAGATACATCAGTTCCTCATTCTATTTTTATATCCAAAGCCATTTCCCTTATTGAGATACGGGGGTTTTCACGAACTTTTCGGATGATTTTTCTTCCTTCTCTGTCAGACAGTTTTCTGGGTCGTCCAGGAGATACTTTCAAATCAATTCGCCCTTCAATACGCGAATCAAATAGACATTACTTTGATATTATATGAGAGTGAAATATTCAATTAATCTATATTTTTCAAATAATTTCAAAATATTGCAATTTCTGTTATATTATAAGCTTTTCAAAGTAATTTTCTACCTTCTTTAAATTTGCAAACATTTACTTGACAAACTGTATGTATTTTTGAAAATTGAGTTTTCAATATTTAACTCTAACTATAATTATTCAAAATCTGATTTTGTAAACATAGCTATGAGTTGAAGAAGTTTGTCAGTTTTGGTTAGTTGCAGTGAAAGGAAAGAATAACTGATTTCAAAGCAATCAGAAGATTTTGGTGTTCTCATATTCAGCTCTCGCTATGATTATTCAAAATCGGACATTGTAAACATAAACCCAAACATTATTGGGAATTTAACCCTGAAGCTCCCAGCGTGACCATATGGTCACACTAAACAAACACTCAAAATATGTAATTTTTCAATTACATTTTATATGAAATCGCTCAAAAAAGGTTTTCTCAAAATTCAGAGAGATTTGGTTTAATTTGGTTGTTTAACCCTTTCGGGACTACTGGGATAATACGTCCCAGCAAGTTTTTAATGCCCCTCAAAACAATTATCAAATCTTACGACCCACGCAAAATATTTCGATCGATTTCGGTGTTCCCGCATAAAAGGATGATTTCAGAATTTGTGAGCATCCAATATAATTTTCTAACCCCAACATTCATAGCATGAGAATATTTCTACTGAGAGTATTTTGGATTTAAAAATTAAACTCCGTCCTGAAAGGGTTAAAGCTTTATACAAATAAGAACATAGTAGTCGAAAGAAGTCAAATTGTCTTCAGTAACAAATCCTTGAAAAAACCCAAAAGGCGGCCTCGACAGTCCAACGGGTAGCGCGCTGGCTTTTCATACCGAGGCCCTAGGTTCGATTCCTAGCTCGGGCTGGTGAAACGCTCATCTATTTCTATCGCTATCCACATGAACCAGATGAGAATTACAAGTGCGCTCTTGGCAGGCAATGGCAAAATCAAGAAAAGTGTGCAAAAAAAACTGCCAATTGCCGTTCGGATTCGGCGTTAAACTGTAGGTCCCCTCCCCTCGCCCTTTCCCCATCCGCTTGAAATGTGTGCTGTAACAATTATTGGAAAAAAACAGTGTTGAATACACATTTCAAAACGGGTGAATTATGAGATATCACTGTCCTCTCCTTCCCTATCCCCCATGGGTATAGTACAATAGTCCAAATGCCCTTAAGAAAAAAAAAACAAAACTTTTTGCACAGTGGCGCACACAAGATCTCATTTTGAGTCGGAAATATTTCATTTCGAACCAAATATCATTTGAAACCATACCTGCCATCCAACATTTTTGTAACAACCAGATATTTGAGTGAGTTTTCAAATCCTAAAACCTTAAATCCTAAATCCTTAATTTTGCCAATCTTTTTTACTGTGGCGAAAATCGTGGAAAAAAAGATAAACACTCGTTTAGCCCAAACATTTGGCCTGAGTGTTTTTACCGAGCTGTGGTTAACCTAAGTTAATCTAAGCTTAACCTAAGCTGAGACTAGAAAATAATGTCAAATATTGCAGCTTAACTGTTTTTGTAACACCTGGCCATCTGTAAGGACCCACAACCGACCCAAAATATGAAAAACCCATAGAATACAGAGGAAGAAAATAAGAAGAAACGGGGGCAGTGTCAAAGATATTTGAGACAGAAAAAATCGCATTATTTATGTATGTGGAAAGGTCAAAACTTGTTGGAAGCTCAGACATGCTTTTTAGGTTATCAAGATTAAATATTCCAGAAATAAAAATACTAATTAACCCTTGCGCTATTTTGTTGCCATAAGGCAACATGCTACTTTGTGGACGTCTGCATCCTCTATGGTTGCAGGAATAAATTTTTTTATTGGTCTCTAGAATAGTTTGAAGTTTTTGGAAAAATACGAAATTAATAAACTGAATATTTAAGTTTAAAGAAGAGAAGTATACACGTTATTTTAATGGTATATCTTGACATAGTAAAGGAAGAAGAAGCAGACAAAATTGGAGAACTTTTTAATGTGACATTTTCTTTCAATATAGATATATATTTTTTTTAATTTTGGCTGAAGTAAATGAAGAAACATTCAAATTTTTGTTATGCGTAAAAAGTTTTATGGTTAAGTAATTATTACAGCCACAACGAAGTGGTTGCCCTCACAGAAAAACACTCTAAAATACAGGGTCCGAGTATAAAAATTAAAAAATTTCTTATGGAATGTTAACCACATAGAAGCCTAAGACGAAAAATTTAAAATTTTAACTTTCCCCCAGTAAAAACCTGTAGCGAAAGGGTTAAGGGGTCAAAATACTAGCGGCTGAAAAAAGGCCAAATTTTAATGACTATTTTTGCAGCCAGTAAAACAAAAGGATTTCTTGCAGAAGTTTGGTTATTATTATACACATTGAAGTATAGAAAACCATACAAAAGTATAATAGTCCTTATAGGAAACAATGGTGTATCTATAACCCATGTAAAAGCGTTGGAAATGGCGTTGGAAGCGTTACTGATTTCAAAGGGTCTTTTTCAAAGGACCTTCTGTTTGAAGAGATTTCCAAACACACCGGGAAAAATCCAAATGTGCGTGAAACTATAGACCAAATACTATATAGTAATACTGCGTACTCAGTTTTTCATTTCTACATCCTTTGTCCTTTTAAAAGTAATTCAAAATTTTGAAGGGGATAAAAAATAAAAAAAATATTACAAATACTTAACTTCGTTAGAAAGTGACGTTATGTATATCAAATGAAAGAGGAAAGGCTCAAGAATTTAAATAAAATTGACTTTTTACCTATTTGTAAAAAAAGGATATGAAAAAGGTCCTTGAAAATTTTAATCCTTTATATCCTCGAAAATTTACATAGAATTTTCTTGAAAAGTAATTATGTCAAAACCCAAAATCTCCCTGATCAGGTGTCAAAATTTCATTACTCTAACTTTATTACTTCGAAAGTTATTAAAAAAAGGCGGAAGCTGCAATTCTAATGAAGTAGGTACAAAAATTATAATTTATTTGAGTATCAGTATTTTAAATAATACAAAGATACAAAATAAATGAAGCTATTGTAATCAATCCAAACAGTTCGAGTAATCTGTACATCCAGTTTTGAAAACGCAGCTTCAAGAGAAATGCGTTTAAAATTTTACTATTTTGTTCAATATTTAAAACCACTTCTTAAGCCGTCTATCAAAGCCTATCACCTTCTACTGATACTTCGATGAAAACAAATACGCCTGAAGCATATAGAAATTGGCTTTCGTTGAAAAAAAATCTTAGAAATTTTGACCCGAAAAATCAGAATTTTTTACAATGCACCAATTTGTTTTTAACTGAAACATTTCCAAAAAATTCTTGAAAACTGCTTCACTACTTTTCACACTGACTGTGCGCTGTGTTTGGCGCTTCTTCGGCTCGAACTAACTCAAATTGTATGTGTGTATGTATTTGTAGATTTGTATTGAAAACAAAACAAACTGAATAACACTCATTGCTAACAAGCCGGCTTTTTGCCGTTTGAGTGGCTTTTCGGCGGTCGCAATTACCATACACACACACACACACATGCACCCATATGACTCGTTAACGCTCGTATTTGCTCTATTTTGCCGGTCGTTAGTGGACGTTTTTGTGCGCTGCTCTCGCTCTCTGTCTGGATGCGTGTTCGAGCGGAAGTGGCAGCCATGTGTTGCATGCAACACACACATGCTGTTCGATTTAATTGGATTATGACGCTGTCGCTACAGTTGTAGACTCGTTGCCATTGCTTGGCCGAGCGATAATGTGGGCCACTCGCTTTCCACATGCAGTAAAAACGCAGTTTGCACAGTCAATTGTACAATTACGCCTTAAAGAGGCAATAAACTTTGCGTTTGTATTATGTATGTGTATGTGTGTGTGTGTGTGTTTGCTGTTATATTACGAATATTTGCATGTGGCTGCTACTGTGAGGGTTATTCATTGCCATTGTGATATTTAACATATGACGTGCCCAAAGTATTTTTATTTTATTTTTTTCGAGGTGTTAAACATTTTGTTTAGCAGTTTTGGGTTCGTTTTCAATTAAACAATATTCGATATTTTAATATTGCTTCTTTGACAAGAGTGACACTGTTATTTATAAAAACCATTTTTAAAACTTAATTAGCTGTTCTACCTTAAAAGTTCTTAGTTGCAGAATTTGCAGACTGTTTAATTAAGCTTCACACCGACACCAATTTTTATATACGGAAACCGACACTATTAACATCTTCTTCTTCTTATATAGATATATAAAAAAGAAAAAAATATATATAAAAGAAAGCTGATGTATGTGTGTAAGCGCATCACGCTAAAACGGACGCGGCCGATTTCCATGGGGTTTTTTCTGTTGGGTTCGCCTTGAGTCAGTTCAGGTGTATGCGAAAAGAAAATTCCGCAAAATCTATTGGAAAAGTCGGAAAATCTTTGCACTGTTTGACCGTGAATTCTGAAAATTTTCAGACCATAACTTTGGAATCATAAGTCACACATCAATTAAATTCACTACGAACTTACTATTTAGTCATGTGCGGGAACAAGGGGGCGTGGTATCGCCTATTTAACTTAAATCTGGTCCATTTTTTTACTGAAACTAAGCGGCAACATTGCTGATTTGCGGGCCTCAATTATGTTAATAAGTAGTTCTTCTTCTTCCTTTAGTTGGTTTTCTTCGTCAATTTGCATTGCAAAAACAAATGTTGTGCGAAACGAAGTTCGCCGGGTCAGCTGGTATGTTAATATTTTTCTTCTCATCCGTTTTATAAGAACATTTTTAATTTTTTGAGCTAAGTTAGCTAAGTAAGCAAAATCAGGAAATGGACTGTTCTTAAGAGATTTCAGGTCCAAACGTGGAAGGGGCTAAAGGGATCAATGCGGTTTTAGCCCCCACAAAGTGGTGGACGAATTAGTAGATTTTTTAAAAGAAATGCCATAAAAAGTGCAATTTCAAATATATTCTCAAATTAAATAAAAATTTTCATTTGTAAAAAAAGATGGATAAAATTCAAATTTCAGTTTTCTGATTCCATATTTAGAAAGATGTTGAGATATTAGTCACTGAGCCGAAACTGCATGAAAATCGGACTTAAAACTAAAAAGTTATAACAACATTTAAATTGAAATATTAACCCTTTCCGGTCAATTTCCGCATTTCTTGAGATCAAAGTTTTTGTTTCAAAACATTGACTCTCATTGAACATTTTAGCAATAAAATGCAACAAAATATCATAAAAGTAATTTAAGTTAAAACTCACAGCTCAATCAATTTTGTACGATATATCGTACAAAGCTTTGCCATCATTTGTATGATATATCGTACAATTTTTTTAAACACTCGGGAAAAATATTTAGATGCAAACAATTTTAAATTTAATACGTTTTATAAATTAACTGAGATTCAAACTTTGAAATTGTTTAGGTTTTTGCTAACAAAAAGGATTACATATTTAAAATTCCTTCGCAGAAGCACCGTCATTTGCTAGTTTTTCAAATTCTTGCAAAGAGTTGCTTACAAAACTCATTCATACTGTGTAGCCACGGCTATTACGATTTATATTTTTAAACAGAATGATACAACACAGTCTACTTAATGAAAATTAAAAAGTGCGTTCGCTGTCATATAAAAAAATCTTCCAAAAAATTGTACGATATATCGTACAAATTTCCGGAAAGGGTTAACATTAGTTAATAGTGTCGGTGTGAAGGTTAGTGCAACTGACAAGAGGTCAACAAGTGCTGTGAAAAAATAATTACACCGCTAATAACTTTTTGACTGTCTGCTGTTAGCATTCACAATTCACATTTTGCTTTTCGGAATTCCTAATAGTTGATAGTAAAATGTTCAAGTAATGGATTAGTCATTTAAAATATACTTTGTAAAGATACAAAAATATTAATAAATTAGAAATTTTCTGTGTGCAAATTATTGCATTTATAGTTTGTTTTTAATTAGTAAATTGCTAATATTAAAAAAATTAGCTTTTTTTCAAAAAAACATATGTATTGTGTGTGAAATATATCATAGAAACAAAATGTTTTTTAAATATTTTCCAAAAATATGTTTTAAAAAGTTTAAAAATATAATACATATATAAATATATACATATGTATATAAGCCATTTATATATATATTATATATCATTTTATCATATATATATATTATATAGTAAATCATATTGTTTATTTATTTTTCAGTAAAAATGATTTTTGAATTAAAAAAATGTTGTAATTAAAATAAAACATATTTATGTAACTGACCAAAACTAATAAAAAAAATGTTTTCGCTTTCCTATTAATAAAAAAATGTTTTCAGTATTGAACGCATATATATATGTATGTATATTCTTTTTAATACGATTTTTTTTAGTAAAAATGTGTATATATTTTTTTTCAATAGAAAATATTTTTGTAATTTATTAAAACTAACTAAAAATTTACTTTTTGTTTTCTTACTAATTAAAAAAAATTTTAAATACCAAAGCACATAATATTAATTTTTGTATGTATATATTTTTTAAGAAGAACTACTTTATAATTAGTTGTTTCTATTTTTGTTAAATAAACCATATTTTTGTTATTAACTAAAAATTATGAAAATTACATTATTTAATAATTAATAATAATTAATTAATAAAAATTAATTAACCATAATTAATTAATAATAATTAATTATATATAATTATGAAATATTTGTATATAAATTTTTTTCTAGGACATGTGTTTAGATATTTAGAATTTAGTATTGAATAGTTTTAAAAAAAAAAAATATTTTGTAATTAATTCAAAATAGTTAAAAATAAATAACATATTTCTTATAACTAAAAACTTAAAATATAGAATTTATATTATAAGTTATATAGTAATTATAATAAATAAAAACTTACACTAACACATTTTTTACTACATGTTTTAAATAAGATTTTTTATTATTAGAATCTATTTTATAATTTTTTTCAATATAAAATTTTTTGTATTTATTAAAACTAATTAAAATAAAAAAAATAAAATTTAAGCTAATTAAATTGAAACTAATTCAAATTTAATTTTTTCTTTTCTTAATAATAAAAAATTTTTTCAAAATACCAACACACATCATTATAAATAAATAAATATTTTTTTTATATACAAAATATTTATGTAAATAATTGAAAGTGCTCAAAATGAATTTATTTAAATTCTTAAATAAAAAAGTTTTAAATGCCAACACACTTTATTTTATTTTATATATGTATATATATTTGTTTATAGGAAATTTTTTTCATTAAAAAAATTTATTTTACATTCTTTTCAAGAAACAATATTTTTGTAATTAATGAAAAATAATTCAAATAAAATTACATATTTTCTTAATATTCAAATAAAAAAGTTGTTGAAAGTATAAAAATACTTCATATTAATTATTGAAAATTTATTTTTTTCTTTAGAATTTGTTCTCAAGGCAAAACATTGTTTTATAATTGTCTAAACAATTATTTTCACAAAATAATTAAAATTAATTAGAATGCAATTTTTTATTTTTGTGTTTAACAATATTTCTACTCTGACTTTTGTATTTTTTCATAGCCTTAAATTCTCAGAACTGAATAAATTTTCTTAAAAAAACAGTGAAACGAGTTTAAAAGTAAATTTATAAAAAACTAAACTATTACAAAAAACTAAACTCACCCGTAAATATTCAGGAATGACTATCGCCAACCGGTATTCAAATTCAAATCCATTCAATGCCTGACATCGTTTGTTGGTAGTTATTCTGTTTTTTTTTTTAATTTTTTTATTCCTTTTAATTTTGTTTCACTTTCGTGTGGCGGCGTACTGCAGCAGTGACATTTACACATTGGTTTACTCACTGTCAGTGTCAGAGAAATGCTTTAAAAATGTTGCTGCATTTCAAATGCAGCGCACTACGTATTGACGCAGTTGAATGAACTCGTTTGGACACAAAAAGCGCCAACAGCAAAAACAACAACACTGCCTCTGGTGCTAATAAAATGATAAATAATCGTACACAGAAATATAAGCAGCGCAGTATTTCAATACACAAATGTATGTAAATCGTTATGTGTGGCCACTTTTCCGCTAATTGCAACGCACTTTTCTACAATTCTTCGAAAGCAATGCACTGAGGATCCATCAATGCTCGACTTCCACACGCAAGCAAACCGACTTGTTGCACTGGCAAACGAATTTCAACTGAAGACACTCGAGGCGGCTGACATAAAAAAGTCAAAAAACAGGAAAAGAAGAGAAGTGGCAGCGATGAAAGAATGAGGAACGTTGAACAAAGAATTAGAGAAGAAAGCAGCAGAAGAAGGTGTAGACACGGAAAACATGCAGGAATTGTTCTTGTTGCACAGTGGATATGCCGCTTCGATGCAAGACTTGAGCCAGTTCCTTCTCTGCGGGTCGTTGAGTAGCAAAACGAGTTTGTGCACAGAGGGAAGCGACTGGAATGAGCAATGAGAAAAATTCGTGGTATGCAGCGTCGAAGAGTGAATGCTTTGTATTTGCGTCAAATTGTACAAAAACAATGACGCAGATAACACTACTCGACACGAAAAATTCTCCTAAAAATAAAAGTCTTTTTTAGACTAATCTTCGGCTGCTGAACACGAAACTGAAAATCAAAAAATTTAATAAGCGTTTTCGAAAAATCTTCGTAGAATACGTTTTTTCCCTCTTATTTCAGTTGTGAGCTCTTATTTCTCGTAAACTAACCACTCGACTGACAAAAGCCCAAGCCCATAAAAAAACCATTCGAAAATGTATAATTTTTGAAAATGGTCGAAAAATTCAATTTTTTACAATTTTCATCGTCAGTAACTTCCCCAAATCTCATCTGATTTCAATCTATATATCGTTGGAAAGGTTAGTTAATTACCTTCTGAACGACGGGCCAGTCGTGTTGTGTTAGTCGGATGGTTGGTTTACGAGATATGTGCTCATAACTGAAAAAAGAGGGGAAAAACGTGAACATTTTTTTTTTGATTTTCAGTTTCGTGTTCAGCAGCCGAAGATTGTCTAAAAAAATACTTTTGTTTTTAGGAGCACGCGATGAACCCATTTTTTGTCGAGTAGTGTAATGTTTGACGAAGAGGACAGTGTGGTACGTTATGCAAAGTTATGAAGAATTGATATTGAAAAAATTTACAAAATTGATGTCATATATTTTGAAATTATTTCGATAACAGTTTTGTAAATTTGATAAAATGAAATGATAATGAAAAATGTATAAAATTGATGTCATATATTTAGAAATTGTTTTCATAAAATTTTGGTCAATTTAAAAGTTATATTTTGGAAGGAAGGGGTTCAAGTTCCTTCTTGGCCCAGAAAAGTTAGTAAGTAAGGCAATATTTGTGTTTCTAATAATGAAAAATGATAGTAATGTTACATCAATGATTTCATAATAATTTAAAAAAAATTCATACTTTTTTATTTTATTTTCCTAAATACAAATACAATTTTTTAGTTCGGCATATCAAAATGACTTTTTCCCATTTCGATAAGATTTGAAGCAAATTCTGTCCTCTTCTGTTCTGTCTGTCCTTTTGTTCTTTACTCCTGAGTGTACAAACCGATCCTTTAATTGTTTCCTTTTCATCTCTTCGCTTTTATCTCAGACTCTTTTTTATGCTTTTCTGGATAAGCGGCCATTTCTGGAGAAAACTAAAATCCTTTAGACATGCGACATCAGTCTTTCAAGATTTTGAGATGCCATTTTTTGCCATTTGCCACCTTCTTTTTTTTGGGAATATGTTTTTAATCCTATCCACAATATTAATTCAGATAACAATGCTATAGATATGCGGTGATGGATCTATTTGGATAAAAATAGCACCCACTTCTTGTCAATTTAAAAATAATTCCCACTTTTTCAACCGCAAAGTTTTCTAAAGAAATATTCATGATTGCTTTTCAATTCTTTCATACGACAGACGAAAAATTTGCTTTCGACGATTCTCTCGCTTTGTGTACATGAGAGTTGGTTTTGGATGGAAATCTGATTTGGGTACTAATTCTTTTTGATTCTCTTTGGGTTTTTCCTAAAGATGGACTGTTAATATTTAATATTAAAATAATATGAGAATGAATGGGAATTGAAATAATGTTAGAATGGGGATTCAATTTACTTGTAAGAAGACCAATTGTCGACCACTATGAAATGACAGTTTTTCACTGAACTTAAATTTTAGGAGCTGTATGACTGTACCAAAGACACTTCAACTGAAAGGTATGATGAATATGTATACAAAATATTATGTTGTTGGGAAAGAATTGTGAAGAACTCGGGTCTGCCATAAATAATGTTTAAATTCGAGAAAGGTAACAGTTGTCATGTTTGGTTTTCCCTCTTTTGAACTATTTTAACCCTCTAGTTCCCAAGAAGGCCTGTAAACATCCTAAGCTTAAAAAAATTCTGTAAATTACACCTTATGATTTTTTTAGCTGATTTTACACGTATGGAAAGGGGAATCTCCATTTTATACAATAAATGTTGTCAGATAACGCTGGCACATGCACGACGTCAGTAATTGTAAGACAAAGTTGAAGTTTTGTGAGAAAGTAAGCAAATAATTATTTTTGAAATTGTGTGAGAAACAAAAATTGTTTTAAATAAATTGTGAGCCTCAATAAAACTAAAAAAATTATTTATGAGTAGCTGTTAATGTGTTCTTTGAGAAAATAAAAAAAAAAATTATGAAAAAAGTTGTTACACTCCCCCTACCTAACCCAAGCCCGAGAGTGTCTGTAGGCCTGCTTGGGACGATAAGCGTAAATAATTAACTGTCATTGATGATATTTTTTCGCTATTTAAGCCTTATTTTTAAATTTGAACCGACATTTTGATAAACCGCAATGTAAAAAAGACCATGTCACTGCACAAATTTATACTAAGGCATAGTCCGCGGGGGTAGATGAGAGAACTAGTCTCCCCTAGTCCTTTTTTTTCATGGAGTAGATTTGTCGACATCGGTGTGAAAAGATAACAAGGCATTAAAAAATAATAAGAACCGCCATATATATACACCTATACCGATTTTTTTTAGTTTACCTAGTTTCTACACCCCCCAAAAGCAGTATATAAACTACCCCTCGCCTTACCCCCACCGCTTTTAATTTATTGTCTATTGCCCGCAGAACTGAAACTGTTACCCGTTATTTATGTTTGCATATATTTAAAAAAAAATTAAAAATTTAAATTAATTTAAAAAAAAAATTTTCATATGAACTTTTTTTTGGCTTTGTTTCCCAAGCAGGCCTGTAGGCCTGCTACTTTCTACACCCTCTATCACGCCTCCTATTGACATGACATTTTTTTCCCCGAACAAACATTGCTTCTCCACCACAAAACTATCACTGGTAATTTTTTCAACAAGATTAAAAACTTGGGTACTAGAGGGTTAACTGATGACAATATTCTTAGTGGAAACCGGATCTGTTAAAGACATTTGAGATTTAATTAAAAAACAATCTAAGAAGGTGAAATGAGAAATGAGTGATCTGTCGATCCCTTCTATTATCTCATCCTTTTCTTCTCATTCTGTACTTATGTATGTTCCCCCTGTTTCTGCTGCCCGGTGTCGGCTGTCGGCCTTGTGTATTCCTTGTATCATTCAATCATCATCGAATAAATAAATTATAAAAAATAAATAAATTATTATCCAGTGTGAAAGTTAATTTCAAAGCGTATTTTTTCTTCTTCTTTTTGTTTTTGTTTTCTGTTTTCTTTTTCACAACATCGCTTTTGAAGTCTGACAACCTTTTTGCCTGTAAACTGAGTAAAAGTAGAATGGAATACTCCCGAACGTACTTAAGCAAGCAATCACCCCTTTTTTGATGCGCAATTCTTGTTATCTAAAAAAGAGAAACGAGTCTACCAAAAAAATCATACAGTGAGAATGAGTAATATAAACAAAAAGTATATCTGTACCGATGTATTACTCGTACCATGCTAATTTCAATATACTGCCAAATGTTCCCATTTTTATTTGGGCATTCGTTATGTGTACAAGTCACGTATTTATATTGTTTTGCAGCTAATGCTTAGTCATAAGTGATAAAAATATATATATATAATTGCGTTTCATTTTATGGGCTTTTTTATCAGCCCTTTTTTGTTTTGTTCTGTTTGCAATATCGTTTTTGTGAGCACGAACTTGCACTTGCATTGGACTTTGAAGCTTGGTTCACAATACTTAGAATAAATAAATACTTAGAAATAACAATACATTTATACCAACAAAGTATGTGCATACACTTTCAGTAAATTAAATTGAAATTACTTTATGCCTTCACCACAGGAAACTCCAATTAAGTTGTCGTTAATAGTTTCATAAAAAATGGAAACTAAAATTCTAAGATTTCATTTAGGATGTTTTTTATGTTTGTAATTTGCATTTTTGCTTGGTTATTATTTACTTTGAATTTTTATAATTTTTTTTTATTATTTTCTCTTAAATTCTGTTTATTTATTTTCTTAATTTTTTCACTCTCTGGTCACTGTGCAACGGATTTGACTGCGTTTGTAAACAGTTGTAGACATAAACACATTTCCACACACTCACTTTATCCCCCCTCTCCCTGCACCAACGGCTTTCCCAACAACTTCATCCACTCCATTCCCTTCTTCGGCGTCATCAACAATTTGCGTCGCGCAAAAATTTGCTCGCCTCTGCTGGCTGCGTAGTTGGCCGACTGGTTGGCTGGTTCTTGCCAATGCTTCGTGGTCGGACTCTGCGCATGTAAACAATAACTGACCTATGTTAACCACGTCAAGACGAGCTGGTTTATTTTAGTGCTTTTCATTTTTGTTTACGTTTTCGTATAGTTGCCGCAGGCATTGCTGAATATTCGCTATAATTTTTTTTAGGTTTTGCTGATAATGGTGCGACTGACTCAGCATGCAGCCGTGCAGTTGATTCGTTGTGGTTTTTGTTGTTGTTGTCGTTGGCTGTGAAAGCTGATCTCTCTTCGTTTAGCGGCGAGTGAGTGAGTGCTTTGTTGGCTCAATGCGCTGGTAATAACTTTTTCAATTTATTTTCCATTATCTTGTTTGGACTTTTTTAAGAGCGGCAACTGTACTGCTCAAAGGCAGCTAAACGTGCCGTTAGAAAACTTAGTGTACATACATTCATACATCTGTCGATGGATGGGTTTAAAGTTGGCTCGAATGAGGTCAGTTTTCAAAGCGAAAGGGATTTTGTGCATTTAGAAACAAATTTTTTATCATAAATAATAAAAAAAAATTAAATACAAGATGTAAGCTAAAAAGGACTTTTTAAAAGTAATAACAATTTTATTTTATTTATTTTATTTTATTTTATTTTGTTTTATTTTATTTTATTTTATTTTATTTTATTTTATTTTATTTTATTTTATTTTATTTTATTTTATTTTATTTTATTTTCTTTTATTTTCTTTTATTTGATTTTATGTGATTTTATTTGATTTTATTTGATTTTATTTGATTTGATTTGATTTGATTTAATTTGATTTGATTTGATTTGATTTGATTTGATTTGATTTGATTTGATTTGATTTGATTTGATTTGATTTGATTTGATTTGATTTGATTTGATTTGATTTGATTTGATTTGATTTGATTTGATTTGATTTGATTTGATTTGATTTGATTTGAATTGATTTGATTTGATTTGATTTGATTTGATTTGATTTGATTTGATTTGATTTGATTTGATTTGATTTGATTTGATTTGATTTGATTTGATTTGATTTGATTTGATTTGATTTGATTTTATTTGATTTGATTTTATTTTATTTTATTTTATTTTATTTTATTTTATTTTATTTTATTTTATTTTATTTTATTTTATTTTATTTTATTTTTTTGTTTTATTTTATATTTTATTTTATTTTATTTTATTTTATTTTATTTTATTTTATTTTATTTTATGTGATATTTTATTTTATTTTATTTTATGTGATTTTATTTGATTTTATTTGATTTTATTTTATTTTATTTTATTTTATTTTATTTTATTTTATTTTATTTTATTTTAATTGATTTCATTTTCTTTTATTTTGTTTTATTTTCTTTTATTTTATTTTATTTTATTTTATTTTATTTTATTTTATTTTATTTTATTTTGTTTTATTTTCTTTTATTTTCTTTTATTTTCTTTTCTTTTCTTTTCTTTTCTTTTCTTTTCTTTTCTTTTCTTTTCTTTTCTTTTCTTTTCTTTTCTTTTCTTTTCTTTTCTTTTCTTTTCTTTTCTTTTCTTTTCTTTTCTTTTCTTTTCTTTTCTTTTCTTTTCTTTTCTTTTCTTTTCTTTTCTTTTCTTTTCTTTTCTTTTCTTTTCTTTTCTTTTCTTTTCTTTTCTTTTCTTTTCTTTTCTTTTCTTTTCTTTTCTTTTCTTTTCTTTTCTTTTCTTTTCTTTTCTTTTCTTTTCTTTTCTTTTCTTTTCTTTTCTTTTCTTTTCTTTTCTTTTCTTTTCTTTTCTTTTATTTTATTTTATTTTATTTTATTTTATTTTATGTTATTTGATTTTATTATAGGTATTTATTATTTATTTTATTTACAATAGTCGTGACTTCGTTAAATATTTATGTTGCGTAAAAATTGACGCACACATTGGCCGACTGGGCTCAATGAAGCGTTTTGCAGGGTCTAAAACCATGTCGGATGAGTGTTGGGATGGGTTGGGACGGTTGGGATGCCCTTCCTTTTCTTTCATCGGTAAATGCATTTTTCTGAAAAGATAAAAGTCGCCCAGTGCCAGATAAGGGGGAGTAGTTGGCGGTTGAAAAGCAACATTCAGTCAAGAAATCGGTCACAATTGTCTATCGATGAGATGATATCAGTCGACTTGTGTAGAATAAACAGTGTACACACTTTTCTGTAGTCAAAATGTTCAGTTCAATGCTATAAATTGATATTAGTGAGATGATTGAGTCCAATTTTAAGAATTTCAATGAAGATTTACTATAGGTTGATCTTTGATGAATTTACAAACAGTTTTGATGGAATTACGGATTTCGGTTGGTCAATTCTCATCATTTATGTGCTCAGGATCGTTTTTAAATCGCATTTACAACTAATGAACTCTGCTACGATATAAACAATCATTGCCATGAATTGATATGATTATTATTTTTTACAAAGTTTAAAAAACTCAATATTGACTCTTTGCTCAATGCTAATTTTTGTACCCATTATACAAACATATTGTCACTTTAGACGCAATAACTTCGTTTTCAGTGAACCGAATGTCATGAAATTTTGACTGAAAATCTGGAAAGCATGTATTTTTCAAAAGCATTAAATCAGATTTGGGTAGCACCACCAAAAAATGTATGTTTTTAAAGTCCTATTTACTTGGAAACGCATCTTGTAGAAGTGATCTGAAACTAATCTGTACACTGAAATACAATTCTTGATAACTTTATAACTTTTATGTAACTGCTCTCAAGCTTTTAGTTATATTCTGCTATAGTTAATATAAAAAATTATATAAAGCTGTTCAAATTAAGTTCTTACAACTAAAATGGGCCCAATGGTTTCATTATTTAAACTCTGTTTACTGTGGAACAAGATTTGATTTATTTTATTTATTGCTATAAACTTTTAAACACATTCCCTTTTTTATTATTCTTATTAATTTATAGATTTATTTACACTGTGCAACATAAAATAGTCACAAAAACAACTGCAAAAAATTTATAAGTTATTTGCATTTGCATTGCAAAGTGCATTGAATTTAATTGCTATTATTGTCTTGCAAGCAACTATTCATATTATTGTTCAATCATTTCATTGGCGATAGTAAGAATGTGAAAAAATCACGTCACAATCATCAGCACTTTCAATACTTTGTTGAGTACCTGACTGAACTCACATCGAAGTCATTTCTATTAGGTAGGTATCTATTTTATTATTTCCTCACGACACGTGTCTAATCGTTCGAATCCCAGGCAGCGTTGTTCACCGAGTCAACTCAATTAGATATGTAAATGTTGGTCAACGCAAATGCATTCTTCAATCCAATTAATTGTGGCAAACATTTCATAGAAATATCAAAAATCTGACTTGCCGCCTATCACCAATGCAATTAGAGGCAATTAGAAAATCCGTATTAATTATATAATTCGATTGTATCTGTGACGGACCTTGTGACAAGTTCATTGCACCTATCGCTCTGCGCAATTGCATGGACGCGAATATTGACTACATTTTGCAGTTGTTAAAAGTTGTTAGAAACGTAGATTCGAATGCAAATTGAATTGGAAATGAGTAGTTGGAAACCGCTAATGATAGTTGAGTTGCAACGCCCAGTGTTAGTCGGTAGCCCTTTGAGCAGCCAAACACACACACACACACACACACACACATGACAACTCGTTATCCCTAGCTGAGTGTGCAATTTTGTAAATTGCTGTAATTATTGCCATTGTTACGTTTTATTATTCTTATGCTACGCGATGTCGCGATTAGCTGACAATGCACATCGAGATTCAAATGTTTGCAGCTTGCGCGCTTTCAATCGGAGTCTGTGTAATAATGGATTCTTATCGGCTGTAATTACGCCACATTGTTGTCCTGGCATTCTAATTAAAGCGACAATTATTGGCAGCACGTATCCGCATCAGGTGTGAGCAATGGAAATGAGTCAATTGGAACAGCAGACGTGTGCAATTGTCGTCACACAATGGCGATATGTGGGTCACATGTTGCAAAAAGGGGACCACGTGCGCCAACGGAAATGCGATCTGTAGGTGGTTAGAATTTTCATTTTACCATTGAAAGTAGCTTAAATTCAAAAGTAAATAATATTTCTAATTTTTTCATTTTAATAATGCAATAATTGTTGTTAGCATATTTTAAAAACTTGATTTTAGAACATGATTTTTAAAACTTTTTTTGTTTTAACATTTATTTCACAAAATAAAAAAAACATGACATTTGCCCTAAAAAAGTATTGAAATGTTTAATGTTCAGGTTTGATAAAATATTCATTTAGCAAAATACAAAAATAACCGTTTAGTAGGTTAGGTTTGGTTTTGCCAAGGCACCGCTTAGGTTCTAATGGGTTCCCTCTACAAGTAATTGAATTAGAATCTGTTAAATTCACTGTTAGATCCATTACAATACTAGTGAATTTTACGAACTTTCAAAGAGGTGGTTTGATGCCGTGCTTCGATACTGGTTTGAGTACTGAAAAGGTTTTTTGTTTGTTACAACAATTGTTGATGGTAGTTACGGTTTCAAGTAGTATTGGTGGAATACCGATTGATATTAAATAAACTAAAATAAAATAAAATAAAATAAAATAAAATAAAATAAAATAAAATAAAATAAAATAAAATAAAGTAAAATAAAATAAAATAAAATAAAATAAAATAAAATAAAATAATAAAATAAAATAAAATAAAATAAAATAAAATAAAATAAAACAAAATTAAATAAAATAAAGCAAAATAAAATAAAATAAAATGAAATGAAATGAAATAAAGTAAAATAAAATAAAAAATCGAATAAAATAAAACAAATAAAATAAAATAAAAAATAAAATAAAATAAAATAAAGCAAAATAAAATAAAATAAAATAAAATAAAATAAAATAAAATAAAATAAAATAAAATAAAATAAAATAAAATGAAATGAAATGAAATGAAATGAAATGAAAAAAATAAAATAAAATAAAATAATATAAAATAAAATAAAATAAAATGAAATGAAATAAAATAATATAAAATAAAATAAAATAAAAAAAATAAAATAAAATAACAAAAATAAAATAAAATAAAATAAAATAAAATAAATAGAATAAAATAAAATAAAATAAATAGAATAAAATAAAATCACCATAAATTGATGATGATTCTTTTTTACATAGTTTAAAAAACTTAAGTTTTTGTTCGATGTTAATTTTTTACCCATGACACATACTGTCACTTCAGATAACTTCGTTTTCAGTGGATCGAATGTCGTGAAATTTTGAATGAAAATTGGGAAAGCATGTATTTTCCAAAAACATTAAGTCCGATATGGGTGGCACCGCCAAAAAATGTTTTTTTTAAAGTCCTATTTACTTGGAAACGTACCTTGTAGAAGTGATCTGAAACTAATCTTTGCACTGAAATAAAATTCTGTATAACTTTATAACTTTTATGTAACTGCTCCCAAGCTTTTAATTATGTTCTGCTATAGTTAATATAAAAAATTATATAAAAAAAAATAAAATAAAATAAAATAAAATAAAATGAAATTAAATAAAATTAAATAAATTTAAATTAAATAAAAAAGGTGTAATCTAGTTTAACGTGCTCAGATCTTCTACTATTTTTTTGCTTTATAGCAACTTTCAACTTGTTTGGATTCCTGACCTCTCTATGGGTTCAGGAATCGAATATATTTTTGGCCTTTAAATTCGTTTAAAATCTTAAAAACTAAAAAAAGCATATTAGGTGTATTGGGAATTATGATTATTGATGAGTGGGTTAAGAACAACCAAGTTGGGTTAGACCGGCAGCTCATTTGAATGGTACACTCGAAGGCCATTATGGTTCATATTGCCTAAATATGTCGAAAGCTTTCGACGTCGTCTCTGCGTTGATGGTCAAAATCACTCTGATCCTTTAGTGCATTTCATGATCGCCTAAACTGGAAAACTATGCACCATCTTAAATTCATTAGAGATTCTAGTACCTAAGAAAAGTTGTTGTATGCTTTGAAGTGCGCGATCTTCTCATGAGAGCCTTTGAAATTGAAATTTTTTTTAGTTTTTTTTGAAGATACGTTTTCAATAAACTTCGTGTGAAAGCATAGGAAGTTTGAAAAAGTTTTGTGATGTACTGCTAAAAAATTAGAGCTTCCTTATGAAAGCAATAAATAATTTGAAAATCTAGTAATTTTAACCAAATTTATTATGAGTTATATAAAAAGTCTTCGATTTTTGAGAAACTTAGGAAAATTATTTGCCCTTTGTAGCTGTCCAGCTCTCGTATAAGTCTACTATAAGACTACTGGCCCTTTTCGCAAGTCTGAGTGAACTCTTAAGCATTGAGAAACACAAAATAGAATCCTTTCTAAAACCAAATGGATGTAACTCTAAATACTAACCCGAAATTCTAACTCTTTGTAAGGTTAATTAAGCTTTTGTGGGATCAAAATGGCACTAAAGAGGTAATTGGCGTTGCCCGATCCAGCCAGATTTCCATTCATTACTCTAACTAACTAACTGATCTAATAATCGACCTTTTATTAAGGAAGGTTGTTCCTTTGAGTGATAATTGGCGTTGCCCGATCCAGCTTGATTTCCCTTCATTACTTTAACTAACTAAAGCGCACGAACGAAATTAAAAGCCTCATTCAAAGGCGACCGAAATTTGCTGAAATTTTCAACACATCAGCTTTCAAATTAACCCATTAAAAACTGACCCCAGAAAGGCTTGTGCGATTTCCATAAAATTTTACACAATCTTATTAATTACCTAATCAAGAAAAAAAATCAAGCAAAAAATTCATACCATGTTTTTTTTTTGTCATGTTTTTCGCAAACATTACACAAATAAACAAAATCAAACATTTGCGGAAAATAAAATGTGCCAATAAAATATCAGCTGCTTGGATTTTGACATTTTCACGCGTTGCGTTGTATGGAAATTGGCAGTGTTTAGGCCCAACGTTGCATTCGCGCAACACAAAACTTAAAGCATATTTTTTGTTTAAAAAATTAAAAAAAAAAAATTTTCAAAACTTATTTTTAAATAGTTTAGCATTGCAAAATGCAGCCCACTAAGGGATTTTGATATGTTTGAAGAATAAGTATTTTTGATTGAATTTCAAAAATTCCCAAAAAAAACCTTTGACTTTGGATCGAAAAAACGTATGAATATTTAAATAATTTTGAAATTTGAGTATCGCAGAATCTAAAACGATTAATTCTAATCCAATTCTACCGATTTTCAAGTCTTATGTCTTTATGAATTACTTAATATAGCGAAATTCCCAAACGTTGCGCAAACGCAACGCTCAGGGCTTAATGGGTTAAATACTGTGGTTTAATGAATAAAGCATAATGTGCCAGTCGATAATTAAAACAAAAAGAAACACCCATACAAATGAGAAGAACTCCACTAATGGAAAAATGCCCGCCTTATATGTTGAACGATATTCAATGTGCTTATGGACACATGCGTCAATTCACAACACTATTCCATTGTCGTGTATAGATTTTCATGAATAATACTGTCAGTCATTGGCGCATATTTAATCCAATTCACTTTCCATTTGTGCATATCGGAACGACATAAATCGCATTCGCCACCTCCAGGTCGCACACAACACAAATATGGGTGTGCACTCTGTAGCTGAAGTAAAGTGAGTTACATATCTGACAGCTCATGTTTGCAGTACATACATGCCATATATGTATGATTTCCATTGTTGTTGTCTTGCACATACATATATAATTTACATTATTCAGTGTACATGCAGCATGAAGCGCTTCGCTGGTGGTTGCATTGCGTGCTGTACGTTTCGATTTGTTCCAATTAAATTGCTGCACTTTAACACTGCCAACTCACAACTTACCCCATCAACTTTAGCCTTAACATTAAATCAAATATGTTTCCGTTTATTACCAAAAAATACAAGTTTTATTCAACAATACTATAAATGTTTCATTGCTCTTTTGCCTAAGTTATCGTGCCGGTCTGCATGACCGATTCTAGCAAAATGTCTATTTGTATATCATTTAAAAAACCCCTATATATAAAAAAAAGTGTGTTTCATAAATTAGAAACATATGTACCAATGCAAATGTATGTTGCGTTGCTCAAATTATTGTTTGATTCCTTTGATTTCATGATTCAAACATTTAATTTGCTCTGTTTCAATGTGTTTTCAAATATTTGTATTTATTTGATTTTCGTTTGACAAAAATGAAATTTCGCAATAAATTCTCATAAATTTGCTAAAATGCGCCACATCTTTATAAAATGTTTTTATTGATAGTTTTCGTTTTTTGTTTTACTTTTTGTTATGCATATTTTCAATAAAAAACAGCCTTTTTGGTATTCACATGAATTGCTAAAATTTTTATAAATGTTTTTAGTTATGGTTTTTTATTTGTATTGGTATAAAAGCTGTTAATCAAATGGTTTTTGTATGCTTTGTGTTTAGTTATATGTTTTTTTTCTCGATCTATATAAATATAACTTAGCCTAATTTGTTTCCAAAATTGTTCATTGTTGTATGTTTCTCTAAAAAAATTTATATTGGCGGCATTGGCATTGAAGATGCAGACATATGTATCTATATCTATGTATATGCTCATGTGTTTCATTGTTGGTATGTATATTGTGCACTTCTCATGCGGTTATTGTAGATACCATGTCTACATATGCAATTTGCATCCTTAAACATTCCCTTTTGCAATATAACTACAACTAGATCAAAAATCGTAAATCACTTTCTTTTGCATCACTTAAGCAGATAACAAAACTTTAACGAATAGCATAGAGTACAGACTATAGAAAGGCAATTTGAATATTGAGTCTCCTATGATATCGATTTCACACTACCGAAACAGTATCAATCATGGAACGCTTAAATAAAAGATCGCTGTAGAGTAACATGTTCGCACTCTCAGCCAATTCATCGCGTGGTCTTCAATTTCCAGCGCAAGAAGAGATATGCCGAGACTCGCAGCACCACGAAAATCACAATGAGCGCCACAATGTCGAGCGTAAAGTTCGCATTGACCATGTCCAACTCCTCGAGTGTGGTGAGCGGCGACTTGAAGTGACAATAGGTCTGGAAGCACTTGAGCTTCTCGCGTGCGTAGCCGTAGGTGGCCAGCGCGGTGCCCTCGAAGCCGTAGCGTATGTAGGAGAGATAGGTGATCCAGCGCAGGTACACCGGTATGGCGTCGAAGGAGACAAAGAAGCCGGAGAAGAGCAGGAACGGCACCGACATGACGGGCGCCAAGAAGACGCCGTTCTGCACATTCATGGCAGCGCCCACCACCAGACCCACCGATTGCGCAACAAAGGATATCATGAGGCAAGCGCCCAAGAACATCGAATACCGAAACAGTTCCCATGGTTGAGAGGTGAAATAGTAGACAATGCTCACGTAGATAACGCAGAATATGGCCTGAAATAAGAAGCGGAGAGTTGATATTTAAATTGAGTTCTTTGTTGGTGGTTGTAAGTCAAGTTTACCTGAAATGGTAGATCAGCAACGGAAATGGCTAAATAGTAGGACTTTAGCGAGTACCAACGATTGAAGTTCTCCTTAAGCAGCACAGGCATTTCCAGTGGAACTGCAAAAGTTGAATCAAGTAAATTTTAGTGAAATGAACTTTACGCATGCTTCGAGTGCCCACTTACATGAGAGAATGGTAATGGTCATTGAGGTGTACATAAGGAACAGCATGTTGAAGAAGAGGAAACCCAGATTACTCAGCACCTTGGCGCCATCGTTGCCAATATCGTAGTAGAGTGCACCGATCAGGAAACCGACCAGCAGATGCGCAAACAAACGCAAATACATGAGCGTCTACAAACAACAAATTACAGAGAGATAACATTAGCGCCTCAAAGTATGCACTACAATTGCACACTTACCCAATCGCGATAACTGAAGAGCAGCGTTCGTTTCAGTACAATCCAAAACTGATGAAACTGCGAGGTGGGATAGCGTTCCGGCGAGGCAATCTCCTCGGACAGCAGCGCCGTAGTGCAGTTGTCTGTCTTCTCCACATCGATCATGGCATCGCCCTTCTCATTGGTACTCACCGCCGTCGACACGTTCGAGCTCTTGACAATGTCGTTCACCAAATTGCCATTGAGAATGCCATTGTTGAGCGTCAGATTCTCCTCGTACTTGCCGCTGGTCACGTTGGCGGCGGCGTTCTTGTCCAGCATCGCTTTCAGATTGTGCACCTTGACGAGATCGTTGCGCGCCTTGAGGCCCGCATAGTCGGCCGCGGTGCGCATGTCCTTCTTGCCATTGTCAATGGCGTCGACCAGTTTGCGTGTGTGATCGCCGTGTTCGCCGCACGCCACCTCGATCACGTAGCTGGCCGGATTGTGATAACTGGGACATTCCAAATTGAGCGTCGACAGGAACGGCACCAGCTGCCGGGTGCTGCCCTGATAGACGCACTGCCCATCGGCGAGCGTGTACAGCTGATCGAACATCTCGAAGAGACGCGCCGACGGCTGATGAATGGTGCAGATGATGGTGCGACCGCCAGCGGCCAACATCTTCAGCAAGTGTATGCACTGGAAACAGGTGGAACTGTCCAGGCCGGAGGTGGGCTCGTCGAAGAACATAATGGGCGGATTGCTGACCAATTCCAGTGCAATAGAGAGACGTTTCTTCTGGCCGCCGGACAGGTTGCGGGTCAGAGTGTTGCGGTGCTCGCTCAAGCTCAGCGTCAACAGGATATCATCGATCTGTGAAGGGGGGAAGAATGCAAGATGTTGAAATTAGTGAGGTGCGGAAATTAACTTTCGAAAGAAAAGAAGGTCTTAGAGACGAAAACGTATGGTTAGATTTTATATGTGTAAAACTAGAGGCAAAGAAAATATTTGTGTGCATAAAGAAATATTTAAATTTCAGTTGGAACTTGAGAAACCAACCACAGCAAGACAGATCTGGCCAACAACCGACCTGAGCCGATCCAGGGAACTGATCCTGCTAAATAAAATTTGTCGTAGGAGTCATAATTGGACACTGCCCCATCGGTCAATACGCCAGAAGACTAGGCCTGCTGTACAGTGACTTCTGCAGAAGCTGTAGAAACAAAGACTGCGAGGAATCTGTTGAGCACTTCCTCTGTGAATGCACGGTGCTTGCAAGAACATGCCTATGTCTCTTGGAACAGCAATTCTTCAGCTACTTAGCAGATCTAGAGAGGATGCCCCCAAGCAATCTCAACAAATTTACCAAAGCCACTAGATGACTCTCCCCTTAGGGAAGTAGGCGGAGCCATCCCCCACCACGTGGTAACACAATGGGCCACTAGGCCTAACTGATGTCCTTGAAGCGGCGACTTATCCTGCCTATTTACCTACCTAAGAAATCAAAATATCATCAGAAGAAGGCTCGGAAGCCTAATCAAATGCCCATTGTGATACCACATATTTCATCCGTTTTTGAAATGTGTATAAATGACTGATTTTTCCAACATCTGTTACAACATACATTTCAAGCGGATGGGGAAAGGGGTGTTGGGGACCTACAGTTTAACGCCGAGCGATTCTTGTAATTCTCATTTGCTTCATGTGGATAGCAATAGAAGTAGATGAGCGTTTTACCAGACCAAGCTGGGATTCGAACCTGGGGCCTCGGTTTGAGAAGCCAGCGCGCGCGCCTCACGCGACTATTAAGGCCGGCATGATCAGAAGAAGATCTCATAGTTTTTTGTGAAGATTTATTTTAATTACTGCGATAAAAAATATCACGTTTTCTGACATGTTTCGTAGAAATTATCTCCACGCGAACAATAAAAAAAATACTATACAAAACTAAGTAGCAATGTTGAAAATCAACATCGGTTTGGGTTTAGTGCTTTGTAATTAATAATAAAAATGTCCAAACTTGCCACGTCATTCACACGCTTATGGAACGTTTTGTAATTATTTGACTGGACATGGTAACACGTGATTGTAAATAAGAAAATTGCTATCCATAAGCGGACATGTTCAATATTTGGGACAGAGAGTGTAAATATGTGCGATTCTGTCGTACAAGTTTTGAGATGTTTAGCACAGATAGGAGGCTGGAGTACCTCGTTATCTGTCAGTATGTTGGACTTGGGACATTGGACTTGACTTGAATTGAATTGTGTCATATAGTAATTTTGTTTTTTGTTTTTAATTTTGTCATATAGTAATTTTTTTTGAATACTTAATATTAAAGTTATTGATTCCGACAGACGGTTTGGTTTTGAAGGAGTTCTACATACATGAATGGTTGGATTAAAATATGGTTACTGCTAGCCACACGCTTGCAATATTAAGTAAATGTTGTCATTTCACTATTCTGTTGACAATAATGTGCTAAATGTGTTGCATTGTAGCGAGCGACAATCGCGAAATCACGCATTTGAAGCATTGCAATGGCGTTTGTCTGCGCTAACTGGTTCTGGTCTGAAAGCCATTAGAGCCAGCAGCGAGCGGCGAGCGACGCAAAAACAAAATGCTAATCATTTAAATAATTTTTAATTGGCAGTATTGCGATGCTATGCTCGAGAAGATTAATTATTTCGACAGGTGTTGGAGGAAGGAAAAATGATGAAATATTCTGTTGAAATTTTTATAAGCGGATATACATAAATGACGGAAATATGAGATATTCGGGAAGTGGTGAGATAATCAGAAGTTTTAATGGATAGATATTGAATACAGAATGAAGTGAAATAATGTGCGTTCATTGGTGAATAAGTTTTTAAAATAAGAAAGAAATAAATTACTAATTTTTTCAATAGATGGCTTAAGAAATCTGTTGTATGTATAACTGCTATCGGTTTATGCAAGATGACATTAGAAAGATAAGATTTCGTACTAAAAACTTTTCGGACAGTTTTGAAATTGCTTGACCCCCTTCTTTTTTTTAGAACGCTCGTCAAAGATGAACAACAGCAAAGAGAAATACATCACATTTTACAGTTTCCCTTCGATATATATTTTAGTTACTTAACTGGCCAGAACTGATAATATATATTTTATATATTTTACATTAAATAAATAAGTAAATTAAATAAATAAAGAAATCACATAAACTTAATAAAATCAATTAATTAAATCCAATAAATTAAATAAATATAACTTAAATTGTAAAAATTCATTACACTTACCATTGAATTCTTTTCGGGTTTTGTAAATTTCTCGCTCAATTTTAAATTGGTGGCAACGGTCATTGCCTCTTGGACGGTCAAATTGCCATGCAATTGATTGTCTTGCATAATGTAAGCGGATAATTTGCGAAAGGCGCTCAAGTTGCGTTCATGCCCGTTCATTGTTACCACGCCTTCGATATTTGTGGTTCTAAAAAAAGAGTAAAATAAAACAATGACATTTATTGATTTGAAATATTGTGCAATTTGATTCATAAAATTATGAAAATTGGAACAATATGTGGTACATTTATTTTAAAAAACTTACTAAGAAATTAGATTGCAAATTAATAAATCAAAACAGCGATTGGGACTGTAATCGTACCCAAGGCTTGTAGGTTTGGTTAGGTTAGAGTGGATTGGTTTTTTTTGGTTGGCTTCGTACATAGATAACCATGGGATCCTATAGTGACTACACAATCGGGTGGCGATAGTGGCCGCGATTGAAAATCCTCTTCTAAACTTTCGTCATTCAACCTGCAAAAGGAGCCAAAGAAGCTTTGCACCTCAAGTAAAGAGCTTCCGCCCTTTCTTCGAGTAGTTCTACCATCATTAGTCCAACTGGGCCGCGTGATAGGACAGTACGCTCTAGGCCAGTGTTTGCTCAAAGAAAGGGAAAGGTTTTGGTAAGTACTTAAGTCAGCCCCGTGGTCCCGTAAGAGTGTAGTGAAGTTTGTCAACTCCACAAAAGGACCCCAAGATTTCGGATTCTCCTTCGAGTCAGGGCTGTACAGTGGCACAACATTTCTTCTTGAGGCCTTTAGAAATTCTTTG
This sequence comes from Melieria crassipennis, assembly GCA_963668005.1. NCBI lineage: Eukaryota > Metazoa > Arthropoda > Insecta > Diptera > Ulidiidae > Melieria > Melieria crassipennis. Next base: position 15,843,074 of record OY764961.1, read on the forward strand.
ACATTCAACAGTTTTATTGTGTCTTTACTTTTAGCCCTCTTCTCGTAAAATTAGTAGATATATATTCAACAACATTTTCGTATCGAGAGAGTTGGTCAGAGAAAAAAATTATCTTTTTCTTTTGCAATATTAAATTAATCTCAAAAATATAATTTATATAATAAATATATAAATATATAATTTTATTTATAACTAGTTGTTTTTTTTAATGTTTATTTATACTAAGCTGACAACATTATTTTCCGATTATGCACTGAATTTTGCATATCACAGCTAAATGTTACGCCAACGCAACGAGCTTGCTCAGTCAATTGCGAGTCTATTCAATCGGTTTGACATATCTGTCATTATGATTGGTCACGTTTGTTGTGCATGTGTTGTGCACACGTGACTGTCATATCAAATTCGAAATGGGTCATTATTGTTGTGTGCATACATTTAATTGCATTGCATTGTTGCATCGAATTATTTCTATTACAGATAAATTTAATTACTGAGTCGGCTTGGATTTTAATTGTTCGGCTGGAAATTGATTTTGATTGAAATTGATTTTAAATGAGGGATACGATTTTGTAACTATAAAGGATCAGTAATAATATGGATTATGAAACATTGATCATTAAGAAACATGAATGAAGTTTCTGAAGTCTTTTGTAGCACTTTTTTCCCGGTAACGAACGAGAGAGTTTGAAAAGTTTTTGGCTTGAACCATCGACTCGTATTCTACCGACTATCCCTGACATGATTTGGAGTATAGATACGTTCAACTCGATTGCACTGCTGGTACATGAACCGTTTTCTTATTTCGTTTTGACCATGGATCAAGTTTTTGAAATGTTTTGTAACACTTTTTTTTCGGTAATGAAGGAAACTGTTTGAAAAATTTTCGTCCTGAACCATCCTAGTTCACAGTACTATCTCTGACTAGCTGCAAAGTTTGATTACTTTCAGGTCAATTGCTGCTAGTTCATTAATTTTTTTTAATTATAATTACATCATTCTTGAACCAATTCCTATTTCTATGGATTTCTGGGTAATACAATTTCTCATTGATTTTTTCATCACATCAAATTTTTGCTCATAACTTTAGCTTTAAGATTAGTCATAGAATAGAACAAATAAATTTATGGAGTGAAGTCCCGTTGGGGAAAATGTTGTTGTTTACTCAATAGAGGACCAAAGTTCTATGAAAAAGTTGTAACAAAACGAGTTTGGGCAGATCTTAAAATTCCTTTCAAAAGCTTCTCATTAACAATTTTTACACCTTTCTGTAAACAAAATTTTTAATTTCTCTTTCTTTTTGTTCATTCGTTGTTGTGGTTTCTGTATTCTGTGAGGTATTAATTAATGTGATTTGCACACTTTTAAAAATCTTATTCAGTCAAGCTGTGCTTTGATGTTTTTGTACTTGAGTACTTTTTATTTATTTGTTTTTATTTTATTTTTTTTATATTTTTTTAATTTATTTTTTATTTGTTTTATTACAGCTACAAAATATTGTATACAAGTATATGTTTTAAAAAGATACAAAGTCAACAAGCAAAAAGGAGAACAAGCAGTCGCCACATTTTGCACGCAAAGAAATTCGAATTAATTACGGGTTTTGCGTTGAAATTTAATTGAAGCCTGTTCAGTGGCGCTTTCGTGCTGCCTGTCGCATATAACTTAAGTGTTTTTAAGCGCTTTTCTTGTTTGCTTAAGGTTGTTTTTAATTAGGTAAAGAGACGAACAAAACCAAAAAGTCGCAATGGGCAAAGAGGTTGAATTGAATTCTTACTGAAAAGCTTTAGAAACGCGAATTGGGTTAGTGGCGATAAGTGTTCGGCACATTTTAGTCTGAAGCGAGAATTGAGTTCATTGCATTTTTTAATGAAACTTGTATGTATGAGCTTTGATGTTAATGCTTAAATTTTGAAGGACTTTAGTTTGTGTGTGACAGTTTGCGATACTCGACAGAAGAAATTTCTTAGATACAACGCATATTTATTTTGATTAATATATTAAAAATTTGTTAAAAATTATTATAATAAAAAAACTGTTTCATTAAAAAAATTATATTATAGTACAAGAAATTAAAAATTATTTTTGAAAAAATTGTATTATATTGTATAAAAATACGAAAATGTTTCATAATTTGATCACAAAAATATAAGAAAAAATTATAGAATTAAAAAATTTAATATACATAATTTTCTTCTGTTTCTTCATAGAAAGTTTTTTTTTAAAATAATTCTATTAATTACTTCTAACGAAAAATTGTTGTTTTTTATTTTGTTCAAGAATTAAAATAATTAATGAATTTTTGAAGAAATTGTATTGGTACACAAAAAACAAGAAACATTTTTCAACATTTGATCACAAAAATATAAGAAAAAAATGATCAAAAAAAAAATTTACATAATTTTCTTTTGTTTATTTATCGAAAGTTTGTTTTTTTTTTTTAATTTTTACTAATTTCTTTTAACGGAAAATTGTTGTTTTTTAGTTTGTTCAAGAACTAAATTAATTCATTGTAGAATTAAAAACCTCATAATTTTGTTTGTTTATTTAGAGAAATTTTTAATTTTTTTTATTTATTTTATTGTTTATATAAAAAAATTTTTTGTTATGTTTTCTTTAAGGTTTAATTGCAAGAATATAAAAAGAAATGTATAGTATAGTAAAATAACAATAAATATTTCCATATTGTATAGAAAATTGATTTATTGAAGATTATTTTACTATTTTTTCCAACAAAAAGTTGTTGTTTTATATTTTTGTTTTTTAGTTTGTTCAAGAACTAAATTATTAATTATAGAATTTAAAATTTCATAATTTTTTTTTTTATTTAGAGAAATTTTAATTTTTTTTAATTATTTTATTGTTTATATAAACACATTTTTTCTTATGTTTTGTTTAAGGTTTAATTGCAAGAATATAAAAAGAAATGTATAGTATAGTAAAATAACAATAAATATTTTTTTATTGTATGAACAATTGATTTTTTTTTTTATTATTTTACAAATTTTTTCCAACAATTTTTTGTTGTTTTATATTGTTGTTTTTTTATTTCGTTCAAGAATTAAAATAATTAATTAAATATAGAATTAAAAACTTCATAACTTTTTTGTTTATTGAGAGCAATTTTGATTTTTAAAAATTATTTTATTGTTTATATAAAAAAAATGTTTCTTATGTTTTGTTTAAGTTTTAATTGCAAGAATATAGAAAGAAATTTATAGTATAGTAAAATAACAATAAATATTTATTTATTGTATAGAAAATTTATTTTTTTTTAAATTATTTTACTAATTTTTTCCAACAAAAACTTGTTGTTTTATATTTTGTTTAAGAATTAAGTTAATTATAGAACTAAAAACTTCATAAATTGTTTGTTTTATTTTTAGAAATTAATATTTTTTTTATTATTTTACTAAATATTTCTAACAAAAAAGGGTTTGTTTTATATTTTGCTTAAGGTTTGATTGCAATTAAATATATAAACAGAAATGTATAGAATAGTAAATTTACAATACATATTGTTTTTAAAGAAATTTTCATATTTTTTTACCAATTATTTTTATAAAAAATTGTTGTTTTATATTTTGTTTGTTTGATTACAAAAATATAAAAAGAAATGTATAGAATAAAAAATTCAGAATTTTTTTTTTATTTTAAAGAAATTAAATTTTTCTGAGGCTATTTTAATAATTAAGTAGTTAAATAAACAAAATGTTTGTATTAATTTTTTTTAAGTTTAAATTTGCTTTTGCATTTTTGTGAACAAACAACATTTTTGTGAATGAACAAATTAATCACAAACATTTGTAATTATAAAAAAATCTCAAAAATGCATGAAATATTTGCGTCTGGAAACTTTGACGTAAATATAAAACAAATGTGCTGGGTTTATTTCCATTCGAAGCCAATTTGCCATTGCCTGTGCAGTAAGTGTGATTACAAGCAAATACCCCAATAAATAAATACATAACGTAATGTGCACAACAATACATAACTGATAGCGTGTGTATTCGTGTAACAAATAAGTCTAAAGTCCAAATGACTAAAGCTACTAAAGCCATGAAATTAATCGAAATCCGTTGAAGCAAACTAAGTAATTAAGAAAACATATCAAAGTGTGTTTTAGTCGGTCGTGATGGTCTCATTACTGCAGCTACTTATAATTTTTGTTCAAAGCTAATGTAAAAATTGGTTCTAAATGAAGAATAAATAATGAAGAACGAATGGTTAAGGTGGTCTATAATGAAAAACAGACGAATAGATCAGGAAAGTTCAGATGGTTAAATCAGTTCAGGGTTTATCGAGTGCCATAACCAAATTTTTAAGCTCCTGTAGACAAAAACAGTGTGCAAAATCTACACATAAGTTGTGGGTCAAGTAAAATGTACCAATAAACACATTTGTTGTAGCATTTAATAGTTTCGAAATGGCTTGACGCACGAGGGTTAACATGTGCGTGTTCGTAGCCAATTCTAATTATCATTTAATGAATTGGCAAAAAGCAAAAAGCAATATTTATATACATTCAACAACAAGAAACGATAACTCGAATGCACTACAAATCAAATATGGGTTCTTTAGGTTTCTAGAACAACAACAAAAATCAATTTTTCATGACATAAAAAGCGGGGCAACTCTGTACTGCGCACACAAGAAACTTGACCCGCGTTGCTTATCAGCAAACGCTTGCTCCCCATACAGGAATTGTTCTCTTGTTTGTCATACAATCAGTCATAGAGCACAACTTGTGCCACATGTTTTAATTGCATGCTATAGTTTTGTTGTTGTTGTTGTTTTTTTTGGTATTGATAAGAACACATATACAGTGTGCAGTATAGTATTTTTTATGGCTTGCACAAGGCTGAATAAAATGAGTTTATTGTTATTGGTAAGCGATTAACTTCCTTTTGGTTACCGCTAACAGTAAATTGCTTCGTTTTGTTCTTTTTGGTTTCTGCTACAATTTGCGCGATGTTGGCCACTGCTGTAGCGAATGAGTTTACGACGCAGTCAGAGTTTTGTTGGCGCGAAAAAAACTTAAAACAGCGCCGCGAGGTCCTAACGTTGATTATTAACGTTTATTAGAAATCTGGTGTCATGTGTTTTTGAAAAGACATGTCTTGTTCCTTGGAAAGAGAGCAAAAAATTGGGAATACAAGTTTCAAGAATATTTGGCAATAGCTTTACCAAAGATGAGTTCAGTTTAGGATCCATAAAAATATATTTAATTCACATTGAAAAATAATTTTTATTTATCCAATAGAATCGATATTTTTTATTCAAACTATCGAAAATAACGAATCAAACTATCGATAGTTTCCCATCTCTATGACTTAGTTCATTGTTGAAGCCCATATCGCACACGCACTACAAAAGTGACACAACTCAAAATTTTTGATTTTTCAGGAAACGCAAAAAACTGTTTTTGAGGTAAATAAACATTTTTTTAAAATAACGTTTAGACCGTTCAGTAGAAAATCCTTACAGATTATGCGTTAGGATAAGTTACAAGAATTTTTTTTTTATTTTACACTAGAAAATCCAAAATTTTGAGTTGTGAGTATTTTGATGATATTTTAATTCAATAATTACGGAATTATTTTAAGTTATGTCACTTTTGCTGAGTTTTATAATTATAAATTACAGTTAAAAAGTCGAAAGAAAAATTTTGAGAATTCGAAATGAATTTTTTTATTTGAAAATATATACTAAAATTGTCAGAACTTTGCTTAGAATTAACTTCAACAAAAATTTATTTCGTCAAAAGTGTCACAATTTGAGTTAGGACACTTTTGCATTGAGCTTCAGCGATCAAATAGCATCAAACTTCTGACATAAACAGAGACTAACTGTATTTTTGCAACAGTTAACAACAACAAAATATACTGAGCTTTTGCTTATTGGTAGATTGATGCATTGTGCACAGTATTAACACATAAACCCGAAAATTAAAAATTTTGAGTTGTGTCACTTTTGTAGTGCGTGTGCGATATGGTAAACTTTTAACTCAATTACTTACTTGTAACCGGACAGTATGTTGAGAAGCGTACTTTTGCCGGCGCCTGATGGTCCCATAATGGCAGTGAGTTCGCCGGAGCGTAAACGCCCGCTGACGCCTTTGAGTATAGTTTTGGCATCTGCAAAAAGATAAATTTTGTTTTTAATTTTGTATATAAAATAAAGTTTTAAGTAATAAATTAATAATTTTAGTTTTCCTTTTCACTTTTAAAATAAGGTAGTGTTTCCAAAGTAAAAACAAAAAAACCTAAAAATTGAAAAAGCTTAAACAATGTGGAACAATTATACAAATAATATTTTTTAAGGTGATTGAAAGTATTTTTTTTTATTAGTATTGTTCTCTTTGTTTTGGGTCACTGGTTGAATTTCTCAACTGTCCTATTGTTTAAAAATTGCTTTTAAAACAAGTCTGGGAAAACTGTTGAAATGTTTGAACCAGCAAACTAAAAAGTTCTATGCATATGGATTCATGGATTTGTAAACCAACGAAACAAAACGAGGTCACATAAATTGGTTCATTTCGTATGAATACATTTTCTTATGCATATAAAAAGAACTGACTTTTTAACAGTAGGTATACAAAAAATTGGTTCAATTTGTTTGAATAAATTTTTTCGCAAAAAGGTGACTTTTTATTTTGCTCGAAAAATGTTTGTTTATGAATAAATATTTGTTCGTCCCTTTGAAAGTAATTTTCTAGCGTTGCGGTCTTTTTTCATCAACCGTGGCAAATCTCCGTGCTTTCAAGCGCCTTTTTGGTTCTAGGAACAAGAAAAAGATACAGGGGACAAAATTCCGTGAATACGGAGGCCTGATTACTGTTTTGTTTTTGACCAAAAGTATCAGAACCAAAAGTATCAGCGAAAAATAGCCAAGCACACTAAAACACGTTCAATTTTTATATCCATCAAAAATCGACTGAATATAGAAAATGGCTGATAATTTCAAGCTATGTTGTTGTCCATATTGTGTACCAAAAAAAGAAAAATATTAAATTTTAAAATTGCATGGTCACTAGACATGGTTTAGTGCACGATTTTTCGATTTCGATGCTCCGCAACCTCTCATTTTATGCGGTGTGGTGAAAAAGTGCATGAGCCAAAAAATTTTGGGGCTAGAGTGGGGCTAAATGGCGTCGAATCGAGGTCAAAGTTCACAAAAAAGCTGGGAAATTAGACAAATTGCTCCATAGTTGGTCAGAAGTTGTTCTTAGAGGGTTAAGATCTATGACCGACCCCACTAGTTTTCCTTACTGAACATTTCTTTCACACATACTTACCCCCTATCTCCAACCCTTAATGGGGCTCCCATACAAAATGGTCGTTTTTATAAAATAGGCTCCCACTGCTCCCAGGTTGCCCCTAGATGTGTCAAATGTATGACCGACACCCATTTATTTTCTCTTCCAAATATTTCTTCCAAACATACCTACCCGCTAACTCCAAGTCTTAAGGGGGCTGCCATACAAAACTGGCCATTTTCTATGCCATTGGCTCCCCACTTGCAAATGTAGTAGTTAAGTAAGCGAGAAAACATCGTATCTCGGAAACTACTGAACCGATTTAAATTATTTATTCAGCGATCACCATCTTGAGTACAAAAAATACAAAATTAATTAAGGTTCAGAAATTCACCACCAGAGGGCGTCTCCCATAAGATCGGATTTGTGACGTTGTCAACTTTTGGGTTTCTACAAAGCAAAAATCAAAATGTATTGTCGAAACCCCACTAACCTCCCTACTTTGAATATAATTGCATTCGTAATTGAGTGTTAAGAAGAAATCATTAGATTTTTGTGAGAAACTGTGAATTTTTAATTCAATCGGTTCGTTGCGTAGGCAGCTTGGAGCAAACCTTGTTTTGTATATCACAAGCCGTCATTATAGTCTCTGATGAGTTTCACGCCCCTTCCGACAGCATAACACTAAATCATGTCTACAACACTAAATCATGTCTAATGGTCACCTTATTTTACAGACCTCGTACAATGGATACTTTATGCCACAGAAAAGCGTTTCTTATAGATCAATAGTTCAAAAGAATTGCTCCATATTGCACAATAAAGCAGAGAAAGTAGGATGTATTATAGAATCTTAAGAATATTCAACTATTCAGAGTGGGATTAACAACGATCTGTGGAACTATTGATCACCTAAAGAGGAAACATTTGCTCACAAGATCAGCACCATCGAGTAAACTTTGATAAGGTTTAATACATTTCCATGAATTGTGAATGGAAGACTTTAAATAGTTTCCTTCTCCAAAAAGTGTGTTAACTTTCTTTGAGAATTTCATATTTTACTTTTTAAAGTGGAATAAATTATGGAACTATAGGTCACCTAAGGAAGGACTATTCACTTTCAATATCATAAAATCAGCACCATCGACTAAACCATACTAAATTTAAATACATTTTAACAAATTGTTAATGAAAAACTTTTAAAAATTTCTTTCCAAAAGGAGTGTAACCCTTATCTGAGCATTTCATATTTTACTATATAAAGTTGAATAAATGATGGTCTATGGAACCATAGCTCAGGAGTATTCACTCTCAATATCTACTAAACTATACTAAACGACTAAACTATACTAAAGCTTAATACATTTCAACAAAATTTTGATGAAAAATTTTGATTAATTACCTGCTCGGAAAGGTACTTTAACCGTCCCTGAACATTTGCGTGGACACCGTCAAGCCGCACGTGCTGTGACACCCACTGACCGCCCCCCAAGCATTTACATGTGACGTGCTCGTCATCGTCTCTTCTTTTCATAGCGTCGACGCGTTCCTACGTGCGCGCACAGCTCACTCGACAAATACTTGAAAACTTAATGAAATTTGCAGTTGGCAACAGCAAAGTCTGTGCACTGCTGATAAACAATGAATTTGTGCGCTGACTATTTAAACCAACACTAATCTGCAGCTCTGCCCAGCTGCATATTTACAAAGTTTATTTACTTTACTTAAACAACAAATGAAACTAATTAAAATTGGTGACACAGAGCGGCAGTCTGTCTGTCATTTTAATGCGAACGGCAGCGGTGGTTGGTGGCACCCGCAGTGCGCACGCATCGCCAAATGAAAAGCCGCCAAATGTGCCGGCAAGCACGTCAAATTTCAACACTTTAACCGCATTCAAGGTTTGGCAACAATCAACAAAACTTTGTTGAAAAAATACACAAAACCCAAATATTGCCTTAAGTTGTGTGCGATTGAACGAACTGCAGTGCGCACTTTTACCATCATCACACTTTAGTGACAACGAAGTGCAACGATTAACATTTTGTTGTTGTATTATTATTTATGTATTTATTGCAATTTTTTAAAATTCTTGTTTCCTGCTTATGGCATCAAAAAAGCAAAATACGCAATGCAATTTTTGCGTGAAGCTGATTTTGTTTTGCTTTATTTTTGGTGACACGTTTTATTTTCCTGCTCATTGGTTGCTTTTCGCAATGCAACACTACCAGTTGAGGGCACTGACCGGTTGATATTTGCGCATTATTGGCTTTCGGTTATATACCGTTTAATTCATAGCCGTCATTGGGCCATTGAGGCCTCACATACGACAGCGGAGAAAAATTTGCAGCAAGTGTTGAGTTTTGTTGATGGAGTACGAAAGCTTTGTTACTTTTCTACAAGTCAAACTCTAGTAAATAGATTAGCACTTTCCAAGTAGACATTTTGGAATCTTGAATTTTCTATTTTTTTGGAGAGTATCGACATGTTTTCATAGATATCAGTGGCTGAAGCGTTGGATCTTAGTATCAAAGGGTTTGAAATTCGGCTCAAATAAAACGGCTAGTTTTCTATTGCTGGTTGTCCCATGGGCAGAAAAACCTCTGAGTAGAAAATAATAACCTATGAAACGAATAGAACCAAACATTAACTCAGGAAATTACTTAACTACAAGGTGCAACCCAAAGTAAACAGGACTTTTATAAAATAAAGAAAACGGATGATTATTTTGGTATAATTCTTTTTATTTATTAAAAATACTCTCCTTCTGCTTCGATACAACGTTTTGCACGGTCCAAAAGCATTAGGAATGAGTGTTTTAGGTCATCGGCCGGCATCGCCTTCAGAATTTTGGTACAAGCCTTTTGGATGTCCTCAACGTCCTTATAACGGTTTCCTTTCATCGGCAAATGCAACTGACCGAATAAGTAGAAGTCACAGGGAGCCATATCAGGCGAATACGGTGAATGATTGATGGTAAAAATTAGATTTTTGGTCAAATAATCGGTCGTAACTAGGGCTCTGTGAGCCGGTGCATTATCATGCAATAAACGCCAACTTCCTTCCTCGCGATATTCTGGCCGAATACGACGAATGCGATGCACCAAACGCTTCAAAACTTCAACATAAAACAAAGCGTTAATTGTTTTTCCCGGTGGAACAAACTCTCGATGAATTATTTCCTTTGAATCGTAGAAACAAATGAGATGAGTTTTGATTTTTGACTTCTCACGGCGGGTTTTTTTCGGATTTGGCTCATCTGGGTGCTTCCATTCGGCACTTTGACGCTTTGTTTCGGGATCATATTGAAAGCACCACGTTTCGTCACCGGTTACGATGTTGAACAAGAAATTTGGATCACGTCTGGCTTCCCGAACGATGTCTTTTGCGTGCTCAATTCTCTGCGCTTTTTGGTCGTCGGTTAAAGTGTGCGGAATGAAGCGAGAACACACTTTACGGAGACCCAAATGTTCGGTTAAAATGCAATCAATTGATGTTTTGGAGATGTTCAATTCCATTTCCATCAATTCCAATGATGATTTTGGCTGCATTTTGATAAAATCACGCACAGTTTTGATGGCATCGTCAGTAATCACAAATTTCGACTGGCCGACGTGTTCGTCGTCATTCAAGTCTTCACGACCATTCTTGAATCGATTCAACCATTAACACGGCCACGGGATAAACAATCATCACCATAAACTTGCTTTAACAATTTAAACGTTTCGGTAAAAGTTTTACCAAGTTTAAAACAGAACTTAATATTAGCTCTTTGTTCGATCGACATTCTCGTACCAAAGTTAAAAACATACTGTCACATTGAGCGGGATATTTCGGCGTCTACTAGACCAAATGTCATGAAATTTAGACAGTATGTGAATGAAAGATGTACCTTTCCAACGCATGTCCTCACACATAGATGGCGCCACCAGAAACGTCCCTATTGCAAAAGTCCTGTTTACTTTGGGACGCACCTTGTACTAGCTTTCCTGGGGTTATTGATTTGTTCTTAGGGCGTTTTCTGATTTAAAAACTAATTAAATTAGTTGACTTTTATATAAAGCAGGTATTTTATTTATTGACGGCTGTCGTCTGAGCAGAAAAACCTATGAAAACAAATTAATAACCTATGGACCTTTGAATTTAGTTCTTCTATCAAATCATTAACAAATATGTTTCTCAAAGGTTTTCCTGTTTGTAGCTGAAATTAGTAGCTTTTCAGAGGCTATTATTTTGTTTTAGAGGTTTTTCTGCTCTATAAACCTCAGAGAACAAAATAATAACCTATGAAAAGCTAATTATTTCAAAGTGTGTTATTTTTTTCTACTAATTTTAATGGTTTTTAATTAGTTCTTAGAGGCTTTCCTGCTTTAAAAATTTTTTAATTAGTAGCTTTTACTTTTATATTATTATTTTTTTCTGCTGTTAAAACCTCTGAGAACAAAATGATAAACTATAAAGAGTTACTAATCTCATATTATGTCATTTTGTTCTCAGAGATTTGTCTGTTCAGAGGACAAAATTGATTTAAGATTGAAGACAGCAAACGTAAATAATTGCGGAAATTGCGAAATTGCGGTTTTAGAACCACATTTCTTTATTTATGAACTAAAGGTATCATAAAGAATGTAAACCTTTAGATTTGTTGTTAGTTAAAATTTTTTTATTAATTTCGATAATAATATAAGACAAATAATAAGAAATCAAAATTGAATAACATTTTATTATTATTAAATAAAATACTTGGACTTGTAATATTTTAATAAAACGAGAATATTTCACAATCTGAACCGCCGAGGCCGGGATGCAGAAATAAGAGGAACATAAGTACGGAAGGAGACGAAATGTATTGAATTAGCGATGGGATCGAGAGATCACTAAACACATAAATCATTTAGCCAATTAGAATACCTAAGACAAGGCAAACTATTGGGTACATTTTATAGAGAAAGCAGAAATGGGTCTTAGAAAGGATTGAAGCTCTTAATATTGGTATTAAAATATAATTATTTCTGATCTGATGGACTTCAAAAAGCTAAGCTTTAGTTGAATAAGTGGTCAAGTGATCGATGCCAGTACAATAAAAATTATTTTTTTGCCGGTCTATTAATATTAGAATTTTTTTTTAAGTGCTGAAAATATTCGCTGATAAGTTCAGCGGGCCTCTCGACTCGTGTGTGCTGTGCATTTAATGAATTAAAAAAATTTTGGTATACCTGTTTGTTTGGCATAAGAAAAAAATTAAATATCCCATATTTATATTTACCCACCAGACATTTTTGTTGCCGGCAATAAGAAAACGAGTCGCCCCCGGCAACAAATTTATCGCCGGTAATATCGCCAGCGTATCGATTTCGTATCACCAGTCGTTCTAAAACGTCCGCCGAAAGCAACTCGCCGTGACGAGTCGTTTTCTTATCGCCTTGACGAGTTGTTTTCATATCGCCTGGACGATTCATTTTCAAATCTAAATACATTATATTGTTTGGAACATGGATGGAAATTCATTTGCATAAAAAAATTAAATGTTGCTCTCAATGTTTGAGCTTGAATCAATGCTGTTGATCAATGAATCGTCGACGAATGAATAAAAATTTTTTAAATGCGATCAATCTCACTGAAATACAAAGCATATCAATTCGATATTTCAAAGTCCTGGAAAACAACGTGTTTTTGGGACATGTTGCTAATTTGTCGCTGCGGCAATAAATCGGCGAGTCGCCAATTTATTGCCACTGACGATTGTTGCCTATTTCTCACATTTTGCTTGGTGGGTATGAAAAAATAAACAAAAACATCAATGTGTGTGTGTGTGTGTATGTGAGAAATAAAAAAAATCAAAGCAAATGATAAAAAAATATAAAAAAAAAAATAAGATAGTTATGTTCGCACGAAAACAAGTCACCAAAGACGCGGAAGCGTCAAGTGTTGAATTCCGATACCGCACACGGAGCAGCAACAACCAAACAAATTCGTGAAAACTAGATGCTATTGTAAATGAATAAAATACATAAGCATACACATACACATACATAAATGTTGAGCATGCGAATTGCATGGACAAGCAAATTAATGTTAATTATGTTAAAAGTAATAAAATCAAAAGCAAAGAGGCAGCAACTTTGGCTGGGTGTGTGTGTTAGGCATTTAAACAATCGATTGGCTTGTTTGGAGCGCAGGTGTGAAGCCGGTAGAAGCGGCTGAGCGCGGAAGCGGCGCACCAACAGCTGATAACTGCTTGTCACACATTCGCTGCATTCAAGCAAACTTTAGTGAAACCGCAAACATGTGCTTTGTTTTTGGGCAAAAAATAATTTTTGTATTTTTTGTTTGTGTCTTTAGTGTTATTTCTTGTACAAAAAAGTATACACGATTAATTTTTCAAAACTTGGCAATCGTTTAGAAGTCACATCCCAAAGGCGGCGCGTGTCGATTTTTTGGCTTTTGCTTTATTGTTCAAGACGAACGATTAGAAAATGTCCAGTTTTCTTTAAATATTTGGCCATTAAATAAATTAAATGCTTTAAAGGAAAACAGTTTTAGCAAATATGTAGAAATTAATGCAAATTATGAGAAATTTAAATGCTGACTTGGAGTTAAATGCTGTTTTCGAGCATTTTTTTAGTCATAAAAACAATTCTTTGGAAATAATTTTAAATATAACAGGTAATTGAGTTCAAATTCAAAGACAATAATGCAAAATTTTTTAGTACCAAAGTAAACAAATTTAATGAAGTTACTTTATAATCCAAAACATTTAGACACTTAACCCGTTCGCTATTTTGTTGCCATATGGCAACATGCTACTTTGTGGACGTCTGCATCCTCTATGGTTGCAAGAATACATTTTTTTGTTGGTCTCTAGAATAGTTTGAAGTTTTAGGAAAAATACGAAATTAATAAACTGAATATTTAAGTTTAAAGAAGAGAAGTATACACATTTTTTTGATGGTATATCTTGACATAGTAAAGGAAGAAGAAGCAGACAAATTTGAGAACTTTTTAAATTGACGTTTTCTTTCAATTTAGATAGGTTTTTTTTTTAATTTTGGCTGAAGTAAATGAAGAAATATTCAAATTTTCGTTATGCGTAAAAAGTTTTATGTTTAAGTAATTATTACAGCCACAACGATTAGGTTGCTCTCATAGAAAAACACTCTAAAATACAGGGTCCGAGTATAAAAATTAAAAAATTTCTTATGGAATGTTGCTAATATTATAATCAACATAGTAGCCTAAGACGTAAAATTTACAATTTTAACTTTCTCCAGTAAAAACGTGTAGCGAAAGGGTTAAGTATTTTAACACCTCTTTAAACCGTTTTTGTTTGGTTAAAATAAAGAACGCACAACCTTCTTTCAACAACTGCATTACAACACCATTTCAATGCTAATGTTTTGGTAAATTAGAAAAAAATAAAAAAAAACCCAAAAAAAACACTCAGCCACGGCAACGCGCAGCACATAAAATTCGCATAGTGCACGAGCTGCTGCCAGCAATTAACGTTTACGTGCATTTTAAGAAGCTGAACAATAAAAACAGCAACAAAAAACTATGTGCGTTGAAAAATTGAAACTTGTTTTCAAATGCGCCACATTCTGTATGCGGCTATATTCAGTAATTTGACTGCCAAACTGGCCACAATTAAAAGCTGAAATCTGTAAAGTTTTTCATGGTACAAATACAGCAGCAGCAGCAGCACAGTGGGCCGTCATTATAATTACGTGCTCAACTGGAAAAATCTGTTATGTTCAAATGTGCGCATAAGCCAAGGTCGCTGCGACTCTGCTCTTTCAATGGTCTGGTTTTTGTAATTTCAATTTTCGAGACGCATTTGCGCTTTGTGCGCATGCGCGCAATTTCCAACGCCACATCGCGTTGGCCTCAAGCCATCCATTAAAGACACAAGACTGGTACAGACACAAGTTGGATGAGGCAATATCGAGCGTAATGTATTTGAACAGCATCACTGTAGCTATTTGTAAAAATTTACGCCTTTTGCATAGTGAAAATTGAGGGGAATTTCAACTGAGTTTCGATCAGTGACACTTCATCAAAAGGGGTTGTGTACTTCAAAAGAAATTCCGAAGTGGTTTGTTAAGGTTGCTCATAAAATCAAGGTCCCTATTGGCTGACAGTCCCAAGCTGACCTACTCTTAACTTGATGAGATGGCTGAGCAGCTTAACATAAAATTAATATGGGTTCCAGGTCACAGAGGCATGCCAGAAAACTGTAGCGTAGCCCAATAGGCCAGACTAGGCACAACTAAGAAGGTGTCCTCAGAAATCCCTGGGTTAGGTATTTCACTGAATACCTGCAAGCTGGCGATGGGGGAAATCGTGACTGAAGCCGCCCAGATTGTCTGAGACAGACAAGACAGCGCAACAGATCTCGCCAAAGCTGAACTGGAAGAGTACCAAAAGTGTACTGAACCTCAAAAGGGGCACGTTGGAGTGAAGGAGTTGTTGGGGTACTCACTGGTCACTGTAACCTTGGCAGCGGCTCTAGAAAACAAGGGTTGTGTCATTTGGCCAACGATTTCTGCCAAAGCTGTGGACGAAGAAAAAGAAAAAGCTAGATATTCTCTACATACTTTACCTGCCTTGTGCCGGAAGATCAGGTAGATCTAAGTACGCTTCATAATTTTTTTTTTAAGAATGAACAAACGCGCAGGGGCTATCCCTATCAAAGCAATCCATTGCGTTGGTTTAGGAAGGACATTAAGGTTAGGGAACAGGATTACGAGTGTAGTAGGGGGATGAACTCTTGTCTGGAACCCATCAAGAAAATGAAATTGTGCAGGATGGTTCGCAATCGACTCATCTCACTCATCTCAACAGTCGTAAATTGTTGAGTATGGTTTCAGAAATACTAACTTGAAGGGGCTCACGATCCATTTATCACAATGAGCCTAAATTGTTCAGGATAGTTTCAGGCCTAAGTATTACACCTTGCGACAGCATTTTTCACACCGGAAAAAATCCATATGTGCGTGAAACTAGAGACCAAATATAGTAATACTGCGTACTCAGTTTTTCATTTCTACATCCTCTGTCATTTTAAAAGGACTTCCACATTTTGAAGGGGATAAAAAATAAAAAAAATATAAAAAATATTTAACCGTGTTAGAATATGGCGATATGTATATCAAATGAAAGAGGAAAGGCTCAAGAATATAAATAAAATTAATTGTTTATCTATTTGTAAAAAAAGGGTATGAAAAACGTCCTTTGAAAATTTTAATCCTTTATATCCTTGAAAATTTACATAGTATTTTCTTGAAAAGTAAGTATGTATGTAAAAACCTCAAAATCTCAAACCTCTCAAATCAAAATTTCAGTACTCTAACTTTATTAGTTCGAAAGTTATTAAAATAAAGGCGGAAGCTGCAATTCTAATGAAGTACAAAAATTCTAATTTATTTGAGTATCAGTATTTTAAATAATAAAAAGATACATAATCAATGAAGAGAGAATAATGAAATTTTCACATACTTACTTTTCAAGAAAATTCTATGTACATTTTTTAAGGATATAAAGGATTAAAATTTTCAATATCTTTCTTTTTCTCATATCCTTTTTTTACAAATAGATTAAAAATAACTTTATTAAAATTCTTGAACCTTTCCTCTTTCATTTGGTATACATATCGCCATATTTTAACGAGGTTAAGTATTTTCAAATCAAAATCAAAATTCTTCAAAATTTTGAAGTCCTTTTAAAAGGACAAAGGATGTAGAAATAAAAAACTGAGTACGCAGTATTACTATGTTTTGTCTCTAGTTTCACGCCCGTATGGATTTTTTCGGTGTGAAAATTTTTTTTAATTATAGAATTAGAATAGAATATAATTATTCTATAGAAAACTAAAAATATTGAGTCCCACATGCGATTCTACTATACAATAAGCATTTATAAGAAGAAAACATTTTAATCACCAATTTCTAATTTTTAAAACGTAAGCGAGCCAACCCATTCTAAACTTAGTCGTTAGTTGAAATCGAAAAGTCTATAAAAACTAAAAATACTGGGTCCCACATGCGATCCTAGAAGGCGTTTATTGACGAGAAAGTTCAAATCGATACGACTTAACTTTTGAGATTCACAAAACATGAAATATTCAGTTTTAATTTGCCATCAAAAAGACCAACTAAATCGCAGTTCTAGCATAACTTATCCCCTTATATCCCTTATCCCCTTAGAACCAGATCTTAGTAAATTTGATTACCTAGCAACACAATTTACATTCCAAACGATCGCTTTTCAATTTTTTTTTTTAAATTTGGCCATTGATCTCTCACTTATTTACATTGGTGGCGCCAATCAAAATTTCCATGCGACTGCCGCATTAATTAATGTTTTGTTTTTATTATTATTTTTCGTATGTTTACATCTCCTAAGGCAGTGTAAACAAATGCCTCACCTATAAACAATAAATATTTTTCCAATATACCATAGACAGCGCAATTTTAGTTTCTCTATGTTTTGTTTTCCGTTAAACTCGAAAATCGTTGAGCTGTGGTCCACAGTTTCAAACTCATAAAACTGTTGTTTGTAATTTATTGACTGTCACGTTATTACAGCCGCACGTGTTACTGGTTTTTTAGTTCAACTTCTCTGTCGTCTCCCAGAAAACATATATGAGATACAAAAAAAATTTAAATAAACCCTTAGTCACTTTAAAACCGGCTTTTGTTACATTTGTTGATTCCAACTGTGGCATGCAGCGCCCTTTGAGTTTCTTTGTTTCGGCTGCATCTCACCACAAAATTTGGTAGTAGTAGTTGTTGGTTTTAGTTATTTTGTTTTTTGGTATTTTTGGATTGTTGTGGCTGTGTAAATATGTACAGAAATATTTACCATTAACGCTGTAAGTGTGGGGCTATGCGCATTGGTTTGGCGAGCTGCCTTCAGAATGCTTTTAATGTTTTAAATTTTTGTCATTTTTTTTTAAAGTTATTTTTTATACTGGTTTTAATGCTAACTAGTGGTAAAGAATTTCAAAAATTTACGAAAACTCTTAACATTAACATAATCTTCGTGAAGCTGTGGTGTGCACTTGAGCGGATGTAAATTTTTGAGTTGCTGTCGATAGGCATTTGGTTTTTGCTATGAAATAGTTTTGCTTAGAGGTAACTGCATGTTTTTTTAGATAATAAATTTATTTATTCATATCTATTTTTGGCAAAAGTTAGCTAGATTTGAGGGTTAATTCCTTCAAGTGGAAGTACAAGTTTATCGTACAAGTTTAAGTATACCTAATCCAACATTCAAAGACTCTTCTCAAAGCATTCAAATTTCATTGTTTATAAGTAGTAAGTTTAGTTTTATAACTAAAACTTAAATTACTTTGGAATGTTCTTTAACCCATTTTCGGCCGCTACCAGAAATAGCCAATATTTTTTTAATTCCTTTTAAGGACTTACATTTAGGACCTTAATCAAGAATATTTTTGGATTTTTTTTGTTTTTTTTTTACAAATTTTTTTATAAATTAAAAAAATTCAATTTCAAATAAAAACAAATATATATGTACTTACATAGTTTTAGTCAAATAATAATCAAGCATGAAAACAAACAATTGTTGGCTTATATATGTACATACATGACGACTTCTGGCCAATGGTCGATTTTTCGACCACCGAAAAGTACGCGGTGCTGAGAGGTAAAAATATTTTCAGAATCTTATGGATATCAATTGTTTGTGGTAATTTGGTCTTTAGGCTTCGTAAATAATCAATAATAAATCAATAATTTCAAAAGGTTATATATTTTCCAGAATATTCAAAATATGACTAAAAAAATGCTTTTTTGTGCGTTCGCCAAAATCTCTAAATTTATCGTTTTTAAAAAAAATTATTATTTTGAGGGGTTACCAAAAGACCAAAGCTATTTTCTGCATCAAAAGTTCAAAGATATAATGTCTAAGTGCAGAGCTACTCTCCTTCAAAGTGGATGGTCGAAAAATCGACCAGCGGCCGAAAATGGGTTAATGCTTTAAGAATGGTTGGTATTTTTTACAATGCTCATTAAAAAGCTTTAGAACTTATTCAACTTTAAAATACTGAACAGTAATTTATTCCACTATGTGTTTGATGTGCTTCAATCATTAAAAATTCGAAATACACATATTGCCTCAGGCATTGCTTTTACAATTTGTAGATATGGCAGAGTACAAAGTCGACAGCGCAAAATTATCAGCAAGTAAGAAAAGTTAAATGAGTAAAATGCAACAAGTACTCGGCGATTTTATTTAATAAGAGGGTTCAAGGTAGTTACACGACTGCACGACTGACTTTTGCATGAACAGGGCCGTATACATATATATAAATTCTATATAGAATGCACACACCATTACAATGTTTTATACATTGTTACAAAATATCATTCTTCAGCAATAATTTA
This sequence comes from Melieria crassipennis, assembly GCA_963668005.1. Lineage (NCBI taxonomy): Eukaryota > Metazoa > Arthropoda > Insecta > Diptera > Ulidiidae > Melieria > Melieria crassipennis. Next base: position 15,862,736 of record OY764961.1, read on the forward strand.
ACAGAAATGCTTCTTAAATACTCTTTTTCTTTCTTGTAAAACATTTCAGCTCAAATTTTATCAGCTAAATAATTAAAGTTAATTACTTATAATTACTAAGAATTCTACGCATTAAATCTGGACATTGTCATACGTAGAGGATTTTGTTTTTGTTTTCCCTGCAATTAACATTTGCCCTCCCGTTCTTGACTTTAAATGAGGGGAGCGCAATAAGCAGCAATAATATTGCTGTTGCTTTCAATGGAGAACGCAAAGCGAAGCAGTTAATTGCAGGTAAGCAAACAAAGAAATTTTCTATATATGTACACAAGGAAAGTGTGAAGCAAATGGCGAAGGTGTGGCCGCCCTAAGCGCCACAGAACGGGAGTGTGACGCATTTTAACTGAAACGCCAGTGCCCATTGCAATGTTCCAGACGGGAAGATAACCCAAAGTAAGTAGAGCTAAGGGCCATATGTAAGCATAGGGGACTTCACGCTACCTGACATATGTCATCATAGTTTTAATATAGTCAATTTTTTTACTACTAAAGAAATTCCAAAAGGACAAATTTCCAAAGTTCAATTGGATTAGATTTTATAAAATTTATTTTATTAATTGTAATTTGTTTTAAATTTTGTATAATAAATATAGGTGTCTTGCAAGAGGATCTTTGGTACCAGCAACCATTAATAAAAACGTAAAAATTATAATTTTTCTCACAGCGTTTTCCCACTCATTAAGTTCTGCGAAATTGCTGTATCTGAAAAAATTCTCATAAGAAGCTGCTCAATCTTTTGGCTCGCCCTTGGCCTTCTATGTGTTGTCTTAACATTTATAAAGAAACAACTTAACGTTTCATTGTACAAACACAGAAAATTGCTTACGACACAAAAATTGCTCATAAAATTGATTAATCAAAGGGCCCAGCAACTGATATGAAATGTGTTCCAAATTCCGTAAATAAGCTAATCCACAACGCTATATACCGCGATCTGTGATTTGAGGCATACCATTTTAAAGTCAATCCTTCCTATTTATCAACGCAATAACTTTTAGAAAACATTCAACTATGGAAAATAAAATCCAATGCTAAAAAACGCTGTCAAGTGAAATCAAGTCAAGTCAGCTCGATTACTAATTGTGGTGCGCATTTTACTTTATATATGTACATGTAAATAAAAATATATGTTCACGGAAGTTTTCCAAATAATCTACACAAAATTGACTTTGCTGACATTGGCTTTATCGCTTTCAGATTATAAACACAGGCAAATGGAAAATAAATTGAACTGAATGGAACTTTACTGAATTTAAAACAAATCAATTTAATTTTTTATATACATACTATATGTCAATGTAAATTTTTCGCTACGCGTAATCAAAAGTTCTTTGTACAATTGAAAAGTGTTATCAGTGAAATTCAACACAGTGAAAAGCAATTGAAAGATTTGCTTATTTATGAAACTGTTTTGTCTTATGATTTGTTATGAGAAGTTATATTAAAACCTACACAATTCAGATAGTCTGAAGGACTGGTTTTTAAGTCGTTACATACACCGTAAAAAAAGTTCGAATACATCTGCCAAGACAGTTGAATCCTAATTTGTAACTGGTTAGGACTAAATTATTTCTTGGCGACTGGTGCTTCTAGAGGCGAAAAATCAAATTCAGTAAGGTGCACCTAGTACACGTATGGAATTTTTAGGTGCTGGTTATACAGGGTGTTCCAATACCAGTGCACCATTTACATTTTGTGGCGTTTTTTGTCTGTGCAAGTGACAGCTATGAAACTTTATAGTTGTCGTCTACGAGTTATGATTGAATTATTGCCCGAAATTCCGGTGTAAATTGGCCACCAAGACCGTTAAATTTCTTCCTTTGGGGTTTTGTGAAGTCTCTGGTCTATGCAAATAAACCACAAATAATTCTTGAGCTCCAAGCCGAGATTCAATATACCATCTATGTTGGTACAAATTTTTCAATATATCATCGAAAATCGAAAAGGAGCGGAAAACTAGGTCCTGCAATCAGAGTTCTTAATCGGAGTACTTAATCGAATCATGTCTACTTAACTAATATATGCAATAAAAATTTCACGACTCGCTCAATAATTAAGCACTTTCTTTGACCGAAAGTAATAATTTTCCTTTGGGGTTTTGTGAAGTCTCTGGTCTATGCAAATAAACCACAAATAATTCTTGAGCTCCAAGCCGAGACTCAACACGCCATCTATGTTGGTACAATTACAAATTTTTCAATATATTTTTAATGTAATGTTTTTAATGTAATGTTTTAATGTTCTGTAAGAACTTTTTCTGTAGACCGAATAATAATAAATAAATAAATAAAATCGAAAAAGAGGGGAAAACAAGGGCCTGCAATAAGAGTTCTTAATCGAAGTACTTAATCGAATCGTAGACATGATTAACTAATATATGCAATAAAAATTTCACGACTCGCTCAATAAGTAAGCAGTTTTTTTGACTGTAAGTAATAATTAACTATTTTTTTTTTTTATATGCAAGGAAACATTTTTCACATTCATTGGCACAAACTTATAAGTCACTTCTATCTTTATTTATGATACATAAATTCATACCTAATATTCATTGAATCTTTCATTTGCGCATTGTCTAAATACTTTTTTCCTCTAAATTTCTTATAAATTGATAAAATATTCCGTACATTTTCAAATATGTTAAATTCTTTTTATCATAAATATAAAAATACCTAATTTTCATTGAATCTTTCGTTTCCGCATTGTCTAAATACTTTTTTCCTCTAAATTTCTTATAAATTCTTAAATATTCCGTAAATTTTCAAATATGTTAAAATCATTTTATCATAAATTCTAAAAATTTCAACTTGGCAATGCCATCGTATAGTGAAATTCTAACTCGAATCTGTCAATGGAAAATGGGAACGAGAACCCACGACCCACAGCGACGGCGATCGCCGAGCGAACGAAAACACAACTTTGGCCCAGAAGAAACGAAAGAAGTAGCAACGACAAGCGCTAAGTACTGATAAATGAAAACAAAACATAGAATAAATCCGGTTGGTGCACAGCGAGCGAGCTGGTGAGCTGAAGATAACAAATGCGAACGAAGCCATAAGGGAGTTTTCCTAGTCTTCCTCACAACACCCAACACGGGGGAAAATGTCACACAAGCAAAGCAAGAAATGCAGACCAAAGGAAATTACACAAATTTGATAAATACACTTTAATGTATTCCAATTGGAAGTCACTAAGCTGGCAAACACAAAAAGGAAATGGTTGAGTTAAACGCTGAGAGTGTCTGAAAATGTTCCTCAAAAATATTTGCATGCAAATTGTGTGCATTTGAATTATTTGTAAATGAATTATTTAGGCGTAATACTCACTGCTTCGATTGCCCTCCTTGACGCGATATGTCAGATTGTGGAATGCCAAGTCGACGGCCGGCCGTTTGGGCAGATGTTGCAGCGTTTTCGGTTGGACGGGCACAATTTGGGTTTTGGCATTGCCGCCGACCGGGCTGTGGCCGCTGCTGCTGCCGCCTCCCGCTGGCACAAAGACCACCGCTCCATGCCTGTTGTCGTGCAAGAGATTTTTACTAGCGCTGTCCTCAACCATTTTGGTGATATGTTTTTTTCACAACTTGTATTTTCTTTCGATTTTTCTGTTTTGCTCAGTTCGGTTGTTGCGCTCAATTGCAACGAAAATGCATCAAAGCACTACACACAGTTGTAACTATAAATTGGTGAGTGTTGTTGTTGTTGTTGTTGTTCAGACGGCGCGCATATTCGAAACTAATATCTAACGCTTTCTTTTTATATTTCGTGTGTATTTTCTTTTATTATATTTTCGTCTTTGTACACTTTTTTGGCCCAACAAATAAAAAACACAAAGGCACTCTTACGCCAACTTTGTGTGCAAGGGCCGCTGCCTTTTGGGACGCGTGCTCCCCTCCCGTTTTTTGTTGCCTGTGGTCTGCTTATTGAGACGCAATTTAACGGCTGCAATCTGCCGCAGTTCGAACTCGAATGTAAAATACGCAACTTTTCTTTACAAAATTCGTATTGCACTCAATTCGTTTGCTTGCGCTGCCTCACTGTGTTCTGACTCGACTCGACTTAACGAATTTGCTCGCCATTGACCGCCGAACCAAAAATGTTCTTTCCACACTTGCGGTGTGATCGCGACTAATTCGTAATGTAAAATGCGCACAGCACAAAAAGGCACACAATGGCAGCAACAGATACAACAACAACAGCAACAGCAACGCTAGCAATAATAATAATAAAATTACAAAAACAACACCACGATGACAGCGCACAGTGGTGATTATCAACATGCCAATAGCGTAAATAACGAACAGACAAATAAAGCAACAACAAGAAAAACGGCAACAGAAAAATTATTTTCCCTCTTCTTTATATTTCCTTTCCTTCGCTCTTTGCATTTATAACTTTTATGCGTTTGCTTTATGTGTTCACATGCATGGTTTCTCATTTGTTTCGTTGTGTGTGTGTATGATGTGAGTTGAGCAGCCCGTCTAGTGGTAGTGTTGTTGCTTGTGAGTTTGTTACTTGGTGTAGCGCGCGTCGAGCGCTGAGAATTGTGAGCAGTGCCATTTGAGTTGGTCTCATGAATTTGTGCTCTCACAAGTTGGCAGCCCTACTGTTGCTACTAGTTTGCTAATTCTATGCGTTGACGTTGTATGTTTTTTATTATTCTATAAGTAGCAGCGAAAAACTAGTTTGGTAACGTTTGAGATCGATCGTTGTGACGCACAAAAAAGCGGCTGCTACGAATGCGAAACCGAAAGTTGTATGCACGAACGTGCCGCGGATGCAATTTGTCTACTTATCCGCAAAGTCCACACGGACGCATGTAGGAGATCGTAAAGCGACAAGAAATTAATGCGGTTCGCGTGCCTGTGGCGACATTGTTGGCGGCTGGTGACACTTATGGCCCGATGGCACTAAGACTGCAGGAGAAAAGAGGGGGATATCGCAAGTAATGCCGCAAAGATTCCTTTCTGAGTCTGGACCTCCATCAATTAAATGGCCTTTATAACAAATTGGGTAGAATCTTAGATCTAATTTTCCTTAGTGTTAATGTTAATTTTAGATTGCTTGAATGTCGTTCCCCTTTCTCGCTATCCGATAAGCATCACGTTCCTATTATTCTAGAATGTGAGTTCTATGTTTTCCCCTTGTCATCTGGTAGCTCTAGACCCTCTTTCAATTTCTCCCATGCTGACTTTCCCACTTTGAATAATTTGCTCCTTGCTGTTGACTGGAATATTCTTTTTGCGAACTTTGATGTCTCTGAATGTTTCTCTGCTTTCAAATCTAAAGTTTATATGTTTTGTGTTGATAATATTCCGATTATCAAAAAGAGGAAGTACACCTTAAAAATTTAAAAAGTAAATATTACAAGAAATACAGACAAAGTTTTAGTAATTACTACTATCTTAAGTTTCTTAGCGCCCAGAAGGATTTTAATTGCCTCAATAAATTTTTGTATCGTAATTATATTTCCAACTTTGAAGCCAACATCAACTCCAACCCTAAGGCCTTTTGGCGATTCATTACTTCTAAAAATAGCAGCTCATCTATTCCCTCGACTGTTTTCTTCAGAGGCAAGTCCGCCAGTTCTGCTCCGGAGGCTGCAGATCTCTTTGCGGACTTCTTCTTTTCTAATTTCGTTTCGGATTCTGCGTCCAGTAATAACTTTTCCTTTAAATCTGATTCGCCAATCAATTTCGGTTCCCTAACTCTATCAACAAGTGACGTGCTTAGTGGTATCAAACGATTGAAACCATCAACACAAACCGATGCCGATGGTCTTTCATTCCCATTCTCCTTAAGAACTGTCCCTCGCTCGTATACCCTCTTCAATTAATGTTCAACATGTCGCTTTCCTCTGGTGTTTTCATCGATGCTTGGAAATTAGCTTCAATTACTCCTATTTTTAAAAGCGGGAACAAAAACGACGTATCTAATTATCGCCCAATCTCCAAGCTCTCCACGGTTTCAAAACTTTTCGAAGGCATAATCAAGGAGAAACTGTACTTTGCGGTAAAGAGTTTAATCTCACCTAACCAGCATGGTTTTGTCTCGTCCCGCTCAACTGTTACTAATCTTGCGGTCTTTAGTAATTACTGTTTCTCTGCATTTCAGAATAATTCTCAAGTGGACACAATCTATACTGATTTCTCCAAGGCTTTCGACAAAGTTTCACATGACATACTCCTGTCTAAGCTTTCGATTATGGGGTTTCACTCAGTTTTCCTGGATTGAATCAGATCCTATTTAAGCAACCGTCAGTGCATTGTCGTTGTTGATCATGCCACCTCTAAGCCTTTTGTCGCCACTTCTGGAGTCCCGCAGGGAAGTATTTTAGGCCCTTTGTTTTTTGTTCTCTTCATAAACGACATCAGTGCTTGCGTTTCCTTCTCCAACTTCTTGCCCTATGCCGATGACTTGAAGATTTTCTCTGTTGTCCGTACTCCGTCCGATTCTTTAAACATCCAGTCCGACCTCGATAATGTCCTCATGTGGTGCAGAAAAAAATCGTTTATGCCTAAACGTCGGCAAATGCTTCCACTCAACTTTTTCGAAATCCACTAATACAGTAACAATTTCATTTGAAATTGATGGCACAGTGTTGGATAAGGTGGCTGAGATCAAGGATCTGGGCGTTGTTTTCGATACTAAGTATAGCTTCACTGCCCATGTTAATCGCATTGTCTCGCGTGCTTACTCTATGTTAGGTTTTGTCCGCCGAAATTCTTCCTCCTTTTCCAATCCCTATACGCTAAAGCTATTGTATACTACCTTTGTTAGGTCCAGACTGGAATATGCTGCTTTCATCTGGAGACCTTATCATGCGTCGCATTCTGATCGTTTAGAGCGTATCCAAAAAAGATTCCTTAAGTTTGCCCTTCGCTCCATTCGTTTTTCTGAGCCCCTGCCTCCGTACAGGTCTAGATGTCTTCTGCTTGGTTTAAATTCACTTGAAACCAGGAGGGATGTCATTTCCATGGCTTTCATTTTTGATATAGTCAATGGAAATATTGACTGCCCCTCTCTCCTGTCCAAAATATCTTTCAATGTGCCATCTCGCTCCCTCCGACATGTTTCCCCTTTTTCTGTCGAGTTCTCTAGGACGCTGAGCTAAACGTGCTGTCGACCTCTTCAATGTTTGATCTGTCTGTACCTAAACCCTCGTTTATTTCCTTTGTTTATTCTCTCTTTCCCGTTTAAGTTTAAGTTTAGGCTTAAGTTCAATTTTGTTAATTAATCTGTAAGAATTGTTCAAAGACTACTACTAAATAAGTAAATAAATAAATAAACACATAGACGACGGCAGCGACACGACTGAATCTGTCAAAATATAAAGGCAGAACCTTCGCATGGGGACGATTATTTTGACGACTACACAGCTACATGACCACCGGGCTATGATTTTTGCTGAAGCCAAACAGGCGACAAAACCAAACAACTGGCATCACTAATTTGAAAAAATATTACAAATTTGTTATAATTTCACTTAAAACTTACTAATTCTGAAAATTATTACACATTGGCATTTGTTTGAAATTGTTTGCAACTACAACGGTAAAATGGAGATAGACGAACCAGATTTTTGAAATTCAATTACTTTGAATATTATGTAAACTATATGCTAGATATCCGTGTATTTTATGAAAGGAAGATCTTTAAAGATTCAGGTTTAACAGCCCATTACATCTACTCGAGGTTCTGGAAAAAGAATGACAGCAGAGCAGTGTTGCCACATACCTGAAATGACTTTTTCCTAAAACTTAAAAAAATACTGAAATTTCCCCCCCCCAAAAGTTAAAAAATATCTTACAATTATTTATAATTTGCTTCATCTTAATGGGTTAGGTCCACTTGTAAGGCAAAAAAATAACGCTTTTTTGCAAATTTTTTCTGAAGACGGGTTTTATTATTTATGAATAAATATTTTTGTACATTAAAGATACACATTTCAAGAAGTTACAAAAAAAATCATGTCAAAATGTCCATAATATTAAGAGATATAGTCAATTTGCTGAGACAATTTTCGAGAAAAACGCGTTTAAAGTTTTGAGTATAGTTTAAAATCTTTCAAAATTATACAATAAAGATGTATTTCAATGTAGTACATCTCGGCGAATAATAGTCCGATTGATCTAAAAATTTCAGGGAATACTTTTGAAATGTTATACTTTTAGAAAATGTAATAAAAAAATCGATTTTTTGAAAATCTTGAGTGGACCTAACCCCTTAAAGGAATTAAACTTCTCATAAAAAAATAAACATATATGCGTATAATTTTTTTAATGCAACCTTTTTTTATTCATCTTCAGCTTAACAACAAAAACTTAACAAAAACAAAACATAAAACAAATGAATTAAACAAAAAGTGCCATTTTGGCGGGATTTCATTGTGACAGCAGTAAGTGAGAACGAGTTGGAACGAGCTTACATTTTGTAAGCTTACAAATTTTAAAAAAATTTGCCAAAATCTGTTTTGTTGCCAGTGTTCCCAGTACATCGTACTTCGTTATCAAAAAATCTCCCAAAAATCCACTAAGGATCCGAAAAATCCCCTAAAATAAAATATAAATCTCCTAAACTTTCTCCTAAACAATTCTTCCTACTAAAAATGCTCCTAAAAGGCCAAGAATCTTCTAAATCTAGGAGGGAATATCCTGATCTGGCAACACTGCAGCAGAGAAAAGGGTGGGAGCTGCAAGAAAAGGAGGAAGTGGGGTACAAATTCTCTTGTCTCCTGTCTTCTATTCAAATTATTTGGCTCCCCTAAAAAAACTCTGGAAATTAAATGAGAATTTCAAAAACTCAGGTTTAGTTACAATGGGCTGTGTAACTATTCGAGGTTAAGGAAAAGGATGACAGCAGAGAAAAGGGTGGCAAGTGCAAGAAAACGAGGGAGGAGCGATTAAGGTGAAGAAGAGAAGAACTAGACGTTCTCCTGTTCAAATATTTTAGATTCTCTTAGAAATATCTGGGAATCAAACACGACTTTTTCAAAGATTCAGACTTAGCAGCCCATTGTACTTAATTGAGTTTCAGGAAGAAGGAAGACAATAGATACAGTGGGGGAGGGGAAGTGCAAGAAAAGGAGGAGGAGGAAGGGAGGAGTTCCTCTGTGCAAGTTTTTTGAACTTTCTTAGGACTCTAAGTAGATCAAATAAGGTAAGAGAATGATTTATGATGATTTTTTTCCTTAAATATCAGAACCCAAGGTGCACCATTTCGTTCTATTAAAGCCGAAACATGCACAGAAAAAATCCTATGAGAAAGTGTTGTTTAACAGTCTTCAGTTAGAATGCAGAAGTGATGATTCAACTGATGCCTTAATCTGTTAGTAGTTCAACCATTCGTTTAAACTTTTTTTCTTAGTCCCCAATTTTTGTGTGAATCTATGAAATAGTCTACTGATGCTTTATAAGTAGAGTTCTTGCACTTTAATATTTGCCAAAAAATTAAAACACTGATGTGTACTGCAATCGAAGATGATTCAAAAAGTATATAAAGAGCATTTAGGATTTGACCGATATGCAATCTATGTAGTAATTGTGGCACATGTCCACGCTGTCGCTTCGTCATCTATGGTTCCTCAATATTTGCCTTTGCGTGGAGATTCTATGCAAGTTGCTTGGTAGCAAATTTCAAATTCCAAAGTCCAGAAAGCTGAGAGCTGTGCACAGTAAATGTGAATCACAGCCAGCGTACAAAAGTACGCTTAATTAAAAGATTAAGACAAAAGTAAGCTACGGCGTAAATATTGTATTAGGCACATGCAAAGCAAATTACTTAAGCTACACATTGTACTAGAAAAAAATGCGATTAATTCAGTGTTTATACGAAATTTCCAAGGAGCACTTTCAGCGTGCTAGAAGCAAAGCTTTGACATAGGAAAGCATATAGATTCATATAACTATTTGTATGTACATATATACTCACATATGTACATAAATGCATGCATGTTTTCTTGAATTGTGCCACACATTTCCGGCACGATCAAAGTTCACACGAACACGCACACACACACACACATACTCAAAAGTGCACATAAGAGGCAAAACCAAACAAAAACAAAAAATTGTAAAGAAAAATAACAAAAACCATATGTCAGTGTTTGATATGAAACGAAATCAGCAAAAGTTTAATAAAAATAGCGCGCCACACCAGTAAAAGTTGAACAATTTCATAACAAATTCATTATTGATTAGGCAATGCCACAAGTTCATAACAAATTATGCGAAGCTCGATACAATTGGCGGAATGAGCCATTCTGAGGTTTTTTAATAAACTTTTGTGTTTTTTATACTTAAAAATTGCTGTGTGTAAGCTACGCTTTTACATGCGTCGTGCACTGTGCTGAGTGGTTTATTTTTAATTGTTTGGTTGGTTATCTTTAATCGGAGCGACACCTGACACGCCTCTGCAATGTGATCGATATTTACTGGCATTTTAAACATTGTTCGCTACAGAAACTGGTTTCGTTCGAGCGCGTACGAGGCGCAAGCAGTAAATAATAAATATGTGGCTAGTGCGATTTTTCTTCGTTTGCTCTTCAATTTTATCACATTGACTTTTGGCATCGGTGAGCAACCTTGACAGTGAACCTGGCTCGAAATAGCGGTTAAATTTGTTAATTAAAATAAAAATGAAATTGCAGCATTTCAATGAATTCAAGTTCAAGTGTGCTAGATTTAAGTGACACTCACACATATGAAAGTTTTATTTAGTTGTTGTTCAAATATGGATTTGAACTGAAATAATTTTTTTGGCGTATTAACAATGTGAGTGACAACTAGGTTGTTGTGTTGTGTTGTGTGAGATGGTATTTTCTGCCTTAGTTGCCGCAGCCAAGTGACGTTTAACTTATTGTTAGACATTTCAAGAATATATTCTCAAAATTTTAAGTCGATCGGAGCAAAACTCTTGAAGTTATGGTCTATAACTGTATAACCTGTCCTTTAGTGCAGGTATACAGCTTATTCTCTTCTATTGTTCTGGTTTTAAAACTACTTTTTCAAAGTCCATGTTCACTGTCATTTAAAAACTACTAAACCGATTCATTTGAAACTTGGTAAATTTTTTCTACATATAAAATATCTCCCCTCAACGTTTAGTAAACATTTTGTTTTTTACATTAAGGGGGTTTCCCACCCACAAAATGGCGGAATTTTTCGTGGAAAATAACAGTTTACACTTTAGATGGCCACCAAAAATTTTTAAATGAAAAAAAAAAAAATAATTGGAGAACGTTGGGAGGAGGATCTGATAATACTTTGACTAAATTTTAATGGTTTTTGATTTCAGATAATTTGTATTTTTTCAAAGACGTTCTGGGGCAAGCTCTGTTACCGGCTTGTTTTGTAATATTTCTGCATTAAAAATTACAGAATATTGTTAAAAGTATGCTTAATAATGTACAAAAGGTTTAAATAAATTTGATCAGTCTATACTTTCAAAAAAAATTCATAAAAAAAGTGTTTTTTACGCTGAAACACTCAACCCTAATTCCCAGAATTTTCAAAGTAACGTTAACCCAGAAGTGAGACTGAAAACATTTGTTTAAAAAGTACAAAAACTGTCTAAAATGTTAAATTTATAAATGCAATATAATTCTAACATTCCATTAGAGGATTATATAAAATAATGGAATCGAAAATCTTTTGGATTTATCACCATTTGAAATCTTTAGTGAGACTGTGAGGTTCACTTCTGGGAATTAGGGTTAATCGTTGGTTCCATTGAATTCCTTTTATAAGAGAGTAAAAAATCGATTAGTTCTTTAAACGATTCGGACTTGGCTGGTCGCGGATCCATTGGATTCTTTTGAGAAAAGGGAAACAAATCGAGTAGTACTTTAAACAATACGGACTTGGCTGGTCGCGGATCCATTGGATTCTTTTGATAAGAGGGCAAAAAATCGAGATAAGATCAAAACAATGAAATATCTTTTAAATTGATCCAATAGCATTGGTTGGGTAAGATTGAGTGATAGTCTCATATATCAGAAGTTATTTTGAGCACTGCTAATATCTTCTTCTGATATTACAATATGAACCAAAAATATTTCAAAATAAACTCAGTAATGACACTAATACTCAGGCTTGATGGTCAGATTGGTGAAGGAAGAATCCGAATGGTGTATGAAGCCTTCTGGTGCCCATAGATGCCCACACATCATAACTGAAGAATTACTTCAACTAATGTCCTTTTTCTGAGCCAGCATCTGTTCTTGGGAAAAAAGAGGTGAAAACAAGACTTCCAAGGAGCTGAATGAAGAATTGGAAGAAGAAGCATCAAAATTGTTTTCGAAGTCCTCTGGTGCCCATAGATACACACACACCATAACTGAAGCATTACTTCAACTGTTGTCCTTTTTCTGAGCTAATAGCTGTTCTTGGAAGTAAAGGCGTGGGAAGAAGACTTATGGAGATCCGAATCCGGAAAGAGAAAAATCAGAATTGTTTTTAAAGTCATTTGCTACCTACAGATACACACATACATACACACCATAACTGAAGCGTTACTTCAACTACTAACATTTTTCTGAGCTTGCAGCTGTTCTTGGGAAAAAGGAAATGGAAACAAGACTTCTAGGGATCCGAATCAAGAATTGGAAAAAGAAGGATCAGAATAGTTTTGAAAGCATTACTGAAGAATTACTTAAACTATTGTCCTTTTTATGATTTAGTTAGCAGTTATTGTTGGGAAAAAGATGTCAGTACAAAACTTTGTGCATCCGAATCACGAATTCGTATCATTAAGAAATTTGATAATTGATGGTTAATTGGTCAATAACTGGAAAACAATCTTGATGGGGAGAACCAATTGGGAGAACAATCCAGTGCAGCTTTAAAATTGACATTGAGCAGCTAGAGGGGATAAAGGATGCTTTCAGTCAGTTTTAAATGCAGAACTTTGAGTTGGCTGACTGCACTGATAACGTGGCATGGAAATTTAAAATGACACTATGCAGGTTGCTGAAGAAGAAATCTGTAAGCTGTGCTTGGAGGATGACGATCCAGCTGTACACATTGGGTGCCAGTGTACGGCGAGAAGAAAATTGTGAAGCTCAGGGAAAGAGTTATGGGTGATCAGCAAGCGATTTCTAAAAGAGATGCACTTGAAAATGCTTTTAGCAGTTAAGAAACCCAATATGTTGTAATCTGCTTTTAAAAATTCTCTAACAGGGAGTGGTTTCTTAGAAGATGATGAGACTCGATGTGAAGAGGGGAAAGAAGGGGAAGTTTCAAATCGTTTGCAGTCTAGTTGAGCTGATAAGTAGGGAGAGGCAGTATTGAATTGTTGCTTGTGTATGCATATGCATAAATTATCGCCAGTAATTCCAATTGCATTTCATTGACAACAAGCGTTGAAAAAAATAACACAGCAAATTCAGCATTTATGTGCATTATCAATAAAGTGTGAACGTACCCTAACTGATAAGCATTCGTCACTGATATGGAAGGCTGATATAGAAGGCCCCACATACAAAGCTATTCTGCCATATGAAACACTATGAAGCGACAATGTGACTTTGAATCAGCCGCCGCAGCAGCGGGTAGAAAGTTCAACTCGCTTGGAAATAGTTAATGTTAGACACCGACAGACAATAAACCTACATAGGACCAACAAAATCGCTCACCACTGGACATTGTAAATATTCGCACAATTGTTAAGAAGTTTACATACATACAGCACATGGACGACGCTACATTATCGCTCATTATCGAAATTAGTAATAAATCGATTAGATACGTTTCTGCTTGTTGCCGCTGACAATGTTGCACTTCGAACGGCGTTCATGTCCAACGTTTATCAGTGGCAATTATCGAAATTTACAGTTAAGTTTTGCAGCTGACGCCACAATTTCCATGGCATTTGAGTTAATTGCACAAGTAGCCATTTGATATTGCAAAATATTTCATAACTAACAATAATGTCCAACATTCGTTTTATGAATTCTGAAGAGCTGACCTTGAATTTTTAGAATTTTTTTTTTTATTCTATCCATTAGCTAAGCGAATTTTAATTATGGGAAATATTTCGATGCTTTTTTGTTGGCAAGGCTTTGATGTTGCGGCGCTGTGGCGTTCCCTTGTCATGACAGTTGGGGTTTAAATGAAATATTGCTACTATTCGTTCTATGCATTTGATAAGAGAATTCTGCAATATTTCACAGTATTTGATTAGATTTTTCGTGTGAATGCTGTCGAGGTATTTGTGCCTTTTGTGTGCTTATCGTTGCGATTGAACTCGAAGTGCAGCGGCCACAAGTTACAGACACCTGAGCAAATTTAATCGCTTGACATTAATTGACATGCTGAGCCGGATGTGTTCGTCTGCAATGCATCAGATTTTATACTTTTCAAAGTAGCTCATTGGGAGTTGTCGATCTTGCACTTCGTACACTGTCCCTAACCAGGGAAGATTTGTGATTTAGAAGAGTCGTTTATGAGATAATAGACAGCATTGGGCATTGGGTTCTGGAGCTAACCAATCAATCTCAATCCGGGGAAAACTAGTTCGACCTCTTAATAAAGGAGAACAGATCCGAGAAATCAACTTTGGCCGCGCAGGCTAGGTCCATCAGGAATCTTGCACTCATGGTAAGGAGTCGGCGTTTCTGGAGAGTCGGGCAGTGGCACAGGAAATGTTGAATCGTTTCTAATTTTGGACGATAGGCGCCATTTGATAAGCATAGATCCAATGGCGCATTGTCCAGTGATGACCCCTACGAGTTGTCTGATAGATGTTCGACTCAGGAACAGTAAAAGTCGTATTTTCCTCAAGGAAAGGGAGGTACATAGTGCCCAGCAGATGCTGCTATCAGTTCTACTGCGCCATGAGTACTCGATGTTATTTTTGCTCGACTCGATATAATCGAGTAATCTACTTTGGAAATGGCCTTGTCCATCATCCATGTGCATCCTTTCTTGCCTTTCTTGATAGTGGGTCGTATGAGAATTGAAATCGCCTCTATTTTACTGAACCCAAGATTGTGTGCTGTTAAGGAAATGTATTCTATACCTTTTTAATAATTTATAGCTTTTATTGTAAGATTGTATTTTCTATTATTTATAATATTTATATAATATACTAAACTTATTTTTTTTATTATTTAATTTTGTAATTGGTAGATTTAAGTTTAATTCTGATTGAAGTGTAATTAAAAGACTTAGCTCTTACTGCACTTAATGTATCCTATTCTAAATAAATAAATACAAAATAAATAAATAAATAAATAACTAAATAAATAAATAAATAAATAAATTAATAAATACATAAATCAATTAATAAATAAATAGATAAATAAATAAATAAATATATAAATAAATAAGTAAATAAATAAATAAAAAAGGAAATAAATAAATAAATACATAAATAAATAAATAAAAAAAATGTGCTTTAAAAATGAAGAAAAAGTTATGTTGTAAGTTCATAGGTAATAATCATAAGTATTTGCGATATGTGAATTTTTTTGCGCAGCGAAACGAGGCGTATGAGTGTCATTTAAGTATAATAAAATGACTGATTAAATGACACTCATACGCCACGTTGCGCTGCGCCAAAAAATGCACATATCGCAATTACACAGTTTGAATGTTTTTTTTTTGGATTGGTGTCTTAAGCAAATTTGTTGGTCGTTAAAATCTATACAAACTTGCCGAAGATAGTAAAGCGATATTCGGAACGATTTAGGTCCTATTAGCATTTAAACGTTCGAAGACTTAAGCGACGAACTCGACTAACATGAGTAAACTTCAAAGACGGATTTCCCTTAAACTAGAGCCAACCCAGCTAAACGGCTGGTGGATCTCAATTCAGTATACCTATAGAAAAGTCGCTCAGTAGGTCCCCCCATGTCTCAATTTTCGACTTGCACAGTGTAATTATTACAGTCACACGATATGGTTGCTGTCATATGACAATATTCTAAAAAAGGTTCGATAACAAAAATTAAAACAATGTTGTGTTATAAGTAAATGAATGCCCAGTTTGAGAAAAAATATTTTTTTAATTTGTAATTTTAAATTTAATTTTAAACAAATAAAATTAATAAAATAAATAAAATAAAATTTCTACATTTTTTTTACTGTAACATCTAACTCAACTTGGGCAGTATTATTGTTAAAATTTTAATAAGTTTTGCTAATATTTCTTGAATAGTGAACGCAATTATTTTAATTGATTATACTTAATTGCAGTTTAACTACTGTTCTGACCTGCCAGATGGCATATTTTCTGGAGGGCGGAAAGTCGTTTCACTATTGATTTTGACAAACGTCAGGTATGTATTTGTATTTATGTTTATGAAGGGGTATTTAAAAATTATATAAAAAAACAGAAACTGCCTCTTTATAATATTTTTGTCAACTTTTTACAGTAACGTCTGACAATTTGAATGGGTTTGTTTGACATATATAAATCATGTGTCATACTTCATTGAAGTGGGTATGGGTTATATTTTTCTGTTTTAACTGAACATCTAAGCGTCTGCAGGCTGTAATGTGCCAAAATTCAAAACTGCAAAGCACATTGTGACAATTTATTGTACATTGCAATCTTTCTTTACGGCTTAAAATAATTGACAATTGTTGTTGTTTTGACTGCGTAATACACAGCCACACAGTGCCAACTACAAAGACATTTGGCAATTTGATCAGTTTTGCGTGACAAAGAGCTGTGCGTGTGTGTGTGTGTCTGTCTATAAGTCTTTAAAGCCTTCATATGAAGAAGCGTTAAGACAACCAGAGCCAGCAGCATAAAACTATACACGAGTACACGCACAAATTTAGTCATTAAATAGACTGCAAAAAAAATTACAGAAACATGTTTACCGTTGCGTTGAAAAAAGTCAGCATTGTGGTACTAAGGCAGTCATATTCACTTAAAATTACACTACTGTAGTGTATGTATGTATCAGTGCTTCAATGGTATAATGAGTCCAAAAATGTAACCCCAATACATTTCATCCCATTTTATTGCCAGCCACTTGAAACCAAAATGAAACCAAATTTTTGCTTTGTGCAAAATTTTTTTATAGTCAGCAATTGCACGAATATACTTGGGCCAGCGATTATTTTAGACATAATTACAGACAACAGCTCATGTGCGACTATGAATTTCGTATTGTAGAAAAAAAAAAACAAGCAAGAAAAGGCACAATTTTAGCGCATTGCCTTTGGAATCCATTGCAACACTTTAAAGGGCATTAAATGTGATTTCACTGCGCCGCCACTGCTGTCGGTGCAGGCCGCGCAATTGCTGGCGCTGCTGTTGGCAACTATCCGCATTGCATCATGAGGAAATTAACGCAATTTTCCACAATTAGTTTTAACATTTATGGCAAACGCGACGGATGGCTGGTTATAACAGAGTTGACTGTGGCGGCCTATTGAAGTGATTGAGGAAGCAATGATATCCACATTCGAGGGGAAAAGTATAAGGAATTGAATGAAAATTTAGTGTGTCATAATATTTATGTGGAAAGTAAAATCTTAAATGAATAAAAAAATTAATCATATGCTTTATATTTTTTGTTTTCATTAAGTTTTAGTCGAGGAAAATCTTCACATTTTCTATTGCGTCAGCAATAAAAAAAAACAATAATAATAAATAAATAATACAGAACAAACGATAATTGAACTCACCGTATACAGTAAGTCAGATTTTGATACGGCTTCATATTTCTTTATAAATAGAAGTAAAAAATTAAATTAAATAAAAAAATAAAATTAAAAATTACACATATTTTTTCAACGAGCTTTTCTGTTGCATTAACCCAACACCCCTCAAAATGCTCTCTGATTCATTGAAGTGCAGCTCACACTCTCGATCACTTCTTGCGATTCGCTGGACACTACAAAATTTTTTATGTTAGATGTGCTGCTGCCAATACAGTAACGATTTTTTGGAATTTTTTTAGAGTTTTCTTGGAATTTTAAATTTTGTTGGAAACCCCACCAAGTTCGAAACTATTGTCACTTATTCAGGGTTAATTTTTTTGAGGATTATGACATACATATATGACAAAAAATTTGTCAAAATTCTCTCTTTTTGTCATACAAAAAAGAGGCCGTCATTCTATCTGGTTCACTTGAATAATTTTACTATAGTTTAACTCATAATTTGTAACGACCACATTCACCATTTGACATATATTTAGCATGTCTGAAAGGAGGCTTTGCATGATAATTTTTAATAAAGTTGAATGAACTAAAATTGTCCTTTATCAAAATTCATGGATACCCATTGGGCATCAATGACACAGACATCAAGAATCATGGCATTCCCGCATAGCTGAATCATTTGAAGTCTGTCAGGATTTTTCGACACCTTTAAGTTGCTAAAATAACAAAAGATTGAACACTTCTTTAGTGTAACAAATGGCTTAAGTGATTTCCGAAATAGTCACAAAAATGTTAACCCACTTGACAGATCTCACCAATCACTTCGTGGCCAAAAGGAAAACTTTATTTGAATAGAAAGTAGCTTAATTGTAGCTTAACCGGAACTTCCTCGTTCTTGTAGTACAGCCTTAAGTTCATTGAACCCTTCTGACTTCCAGCTCATATACTACCGAGCGACAAAAAACCAATTTTGTAAAGATCCATCTAAAAGATTATATAGGCGTGAAACTAGAGGTCACTATTAGTAACATGGCATAATCTGTTTTTCATTTTCTGACCCTATGTCCTTTCAAAAAGACTTTAACATTTTAAGGACAAACATATTTCAAAAGAAATTATTTCAATAATTATTTATTTATTTATGGAATGATGAAGATATGGATATCAAAAGAAAGAAGAAAATTGTCGCCTTTAGACTACATTTGATATTTTGAATTTTCAGGACCAAAATATGTCAGTGGAGTTCTTTCAAACATGTACATATCTTTCGATATCCAAACAGTTTTTTAACAAATCCTCTTAAAGAAATATATGTTTTAGTATTAAATATGTGGTTTGTAGTATTAATTAATTTTTCACAATTTTATTCAGTTCTCAGTTTATTGGTTTTGGGTTAAAAATATAAGTTTCCATCTATAAGTATGAATTTAGTATGGAATACGCATTGATTTTTTGTCTATAAAATAAGATAGAAAAATATAAATTTTGAGGTACTTCATATTTCTTACTGACATTTTCTTGGTGCTGAAAGATCAAAATAGAAAATTCAGTCGAAAAGTTACAAGTTTCCTCTTTCAATTGATACCCGAATGACTGTCATTAACCCTTTCGACCCCAAAGTTGCCTGAGAACAACTTCACCTATTTGTCATCTTATAGCAAAAGCTACGATTGATTTATGAGTTTAATTTAAGTATGCACCAACAAATTAATATTTTTAGAAGTGAATTCAAAGCAAATTACAGAAATTTTCTGTTATTCCCAAAATAATATCCAATAATTTGCAGCGATATCAGGGAAAGTTTGTGTTCTAATTGAAGTCTACGAATTGGGCGCGTTTGATCAAAACCCTGTTTCTGCAATAATGGTTAAATAAAATTAAAAAGTGATAATTTTGTATTTTTCCATAAATATTAAATCATTTTTCTGTAACTAAAAAAAATTAATACAAAATTTATTTAACCCGTTTTAAGCTAAAAGTGTTTAAAAGTAAACTAGCTCTGGAACTCTAAAAAAGAGGCGTGGCGACTTAAAATGTCTTGTGCACACTTTCTAGCCAAATTTTTCATGATTTAAATACCAAAAAGTAATATCGAGACAAAAACAACAACAAAAATCGAAAATATAAAAAAAATCGTTGGAATGTTTATGTCCTCAAAATTTGTATGTCCTTTTAAAGGAAAACTGAGTATTCCATGTTATTATGAATGGCCTCTAGTTTCGCGCACGGTGTAGTTAACCGAAAAAGATATGCGGCAAGAACCGATTTGACCCTTCGTTGTACACAAATTCTGATAGTCACATTCGTTGCTCATGTAGACTGGACAGATTTCTATACATTTCCCGATGTTCAACTACCTTCTCAAGTTCGAGAAGGTTGCATTTTTACAGTGTATCACTATAAACAGTAACGTATAAGTATCTAAGTCAGACATAGTTCATTGGCGTTGAGAATGTGTGTAATAATGACAGAAACATTGCTTAAAAGACACCCTTACGCTGCCGAATTGCCATCGTAAAATATAAGGCAACAGCTAAATATAAGCCAACATGTAAGAAAAAACTAAAGCAATAATCATAAAAAAAGCTCAAATGGACACATTGTATCATGGCCACGGGACAAAGAAAGTAGAAAAATTACCACATGGTGCAAAGAAAATTAAAACAAGAAAATGTAAGACCCCATGCAACAACACTGTAACACGTACATATATGGCGCATTGTATGTCAACGTTACGATCTGTTGTCGTCTCCAGCGTCTGTGCGAGGCCAATGCAATGTTATTAAGATGAATTTGAATAATATTTTCCTCTATGAATTTTCTTGATTATTTTCACTTTGTATTAATTTGCCTGCTGGAGATTTTGCTGAGAGGAAATTTTTCATATTTTCTGCTTCTGCATCTCTGTGGCGCAGTACGCACATGCAACATTGAGTTTTGATTGATGGTAGGTGTAGCAAAAAAACAGAAAATTATAAACTCATATAAGTAGGTATGTAACATTCATAATTGTTATGTTGGAAGACAAACAAGACTGCATAGGTTTTTCAGTGTCGCGCAAATCGATAGGCAACCAGCTACTACACAACCACACCCACAATATCACCGACAATACAAAGTGCTGCCGTCAGTCTGTTGCTGTCGTTGCTACCAAATGTTGTAAGCCACACACCTGTTTGCCGGCTTTTTGGCCAAATATTTGGCTCGAGCTTGTTTTCATTGGCTGTGCAGTCAGTCGAGCGTTCAGCTGCAACGTAATGCAACGATTTGTTTACATTTGCTTGAGTTGTTGGTCTTCTTTGAGCACTTGTGGCACTAGAAATTTATTTTTTGTATGAAGATTTACAATGTCTACAGTGGAAGTTTACTTCAATTAGTTGTTCAACAAATGACTGCACTTGCATAAATATTGAAAAAAAAAATGTTTGTTGACATTGTGTGCTTCTTGGCATAAACTGAACTGCCAACTTCTAAAACTCGGTTCGTGCAATGACTCAATTTTTGTGCTGCATTGGCTGTGTGAGTTTTATTGTGCGCGAGTGTGTGTGTGTGTGTGAAAACTGGTTGAACACGTTCAGCGTTTGTTAATAGCAGTGAAAAATCACGGTTCTAATTAAATGTCATTACATTGATAGCCATTAAATTGTTGGGTTTTTAATATTCGTTTACGCCTCGTGGTAGAATTAATATTAGAATAATGTATTTAAAGTGATTAACCTGGGAGGATTTTATGGTAAATTACGTTTCAAAACATTAAAAACACATTGTTCAAATCTTGCATAATTCAAGTAAGTTTTATACATCAATTTCGCAGTAATAATAAACTCGTGTAATAAAGTTTCAACTAATACAACAGAGTCCTCTATAAATATGTAGGTATGGTGCTGTTCTTATACTATGTGAAACCTATCAACTGCAAAATTGTTGCCAATACTGATTCTCATTATGTGTTTTAAAGTTAGTGCCTTTTAACATTTTGTTTAACATGTGTCATCCTG